>OY776271.1:6743278-6756116 GCA_963675405.1 Cosmorhoe ocellata | reverse complement strand
ACCTAACCTAACCTAACCTAACCTAACCTAACCTAACCTAACCTAACCTAACCTAACCTAACCTAACCTAACCTAACCTAACCTAACCTAACCTAACCTAACCTAACCTAACCTAACCTAACCTAACCTAACCTAACCTAACCTAACCTAACCTAACCTAACCTAACCTAACCTAACCTAACCTAACCTAACCTAACCTAACCTAACCTAACCTAACCTAACCTAACCTAACCTAACCTAACCTAACCTAACCTAACCTAACCTAACCTAACCTAACCTAACCTAACCTAACCTAACCTAACCTAACCTAACCTAACCTAACCTAACCTAACCTAACCTAACCTAACCTAACCTAACCTAACCTAACCTAACCTAACCTAACCTAACCTAACCTAACCTAACCTAACCTAACCTAACCTAACCTAACCTAACCTAACCTAACCTAACCTAACCTAACCTAACCTAACCTAACCTAACCTAACCTAACCTAACCTAACCTAACCTAACCTAACCTAACCTAACCTAACCTAACCTAACCTAACCTAACCTAACCTAACCTAACCTAACCTAACCTAACCTAACCTAACCTAACCTAACCTAACCTAACCTAACCTAACCTAACCTAACCTAACCTAACCTAACCTAACCTAACCTAACCTAACCTAACCTAACCTAACCTAACCTAACCTAACCTAACCTAACCTAACCTAACCTAACCTAACCTAACCTAACCTAACCTAACCTAACCTAACCTAACCTAACCTAACCTAACCTAACCTAACCTAACCTAACCTAACCTAACCTAACCTAACCTAACCTAACCTAACCTAACCTAACCTAACCTAACCTAACCTAACCTAACCTAACCTAACCTAACCTAACCTAACCTAACCTAACCTAACCTAACCTAACCTAACCTAACCTAACCTAACCTAACCTAACCTAACCTAACCTAACCTAACCTAACCTAACCTAACCTAACCTAACCTAACCTAACCTAACCTAACCTAACCTAACCTAACCTAACCTAACCTAACCTAACCTAACCTAACCTAACCTAACCTAACCTAACCTAACCTAACCTAACCTAACCTAACCTAACCTAACCTAACCTAACCTAACCTAACCTAACCTAACCTAACCTAACCTAACCTAACCTAACCTAACCTAACCTAACCTAACCTAACCTAACCTAACCTAACCTAACCTAACCTAACCTAACCTAACCTAACCTAACCTAACCTAACCTAACCTAACCTAACCTAACCTAACCTAACCTAACCTAACCTAACCTAACCTAACCTAACCTAACCTAACCTAACCTAACCTAACCTAACCTAACCTAACCTAACCTAACCTAACCTAACCTAACCTAACCTAACCTAACCTAACCTAACCTAACCTAACCTAACCTAACCTAACCTAACCTAACCTAACCTAACCTAACCTAACCTAACCTAACCTAACCTAACCTAACCTAACCTAACCTAACCTAACCTAACCTAACCTAACCTAACCTAACCTAACCTAACCTAACCTAACCTAACCTAACCTAACCTAACCTAACCTAACCTAACCTAACCTAACCTAACCTAACCTAACCTAACCTAACCTAACCTAACCTAACCTAACCTAACCTAACCTAACCTAACCTAACCTAACCTAACCTAACCTAACCTAACCTAACCTAACCTAACCTAACCTAACCTAACCTAACCTAACCTAACCTAACCTAACCTAACCTAACCTAACCTAACCTAACCTAACCTAACCTAACCTAACCTAACCTAACCTAACCTAACCTAACCTAACCTAACCTAACCTAACCTAACCTAACCTAACCTAACCTAACCTAACCTAACCTAACCTAACCTAACCTAACCTAACCTAACCTAACCTAACCTAACCTAACCTAACCTAACCTAACCTAACCTAACCTAACCTAACCTAACCTAACCTAACCTAACCTAACCTAACCTAACCTAACCTAACCTAACCTAACCTAACCTAACCTAACCTAACCTAACCTAACCTAACCTAACCTAACCTAACCTAACCTAACCTAACCTAACCTAACCTAACCTAACCTAACCTAACCTAACCTAACCTAACCTAACCTAACCTAACCTAACCTAACCTAACCTAACCTAACCTAACCTAACCTAACCTAACCTAACCTAACCTAACCTAACCTAACCTAACCTAACCTAACCTAACCTAACCTAACCTAACCTAACCTAACCTAACCTAACCTAACCTAACCTAACCTAACCTAACCTAACCTAACCTAACCTAACCTAACCTAACCTAACCTAACCTAACCTAACCTAACCTAACCTAACCTAACCTAACCTAACCTAACCTAACCTAACCTAACCTAACCTAACCTAACCTAACCTAACCTAACCTAACCTAACCTAACCTAACCTAACCTAACCTAACCTAACCTAACCTAACCTAACCTAACCTAACCTAACCTAACCTAACCTAACCTAACCTAACCTAACCTAACCTAACCTAACCTAACCTAACCTAACCTAACCTAACCTAACCTAACCTAACCTAACCTAACCTAACCTAACCTAACCTAACCTAACCTAACCTAACCTAACCTAACCTAACCTAACCTAACCTAACCTAACCTAACCTAACCTAACCTAACCTAACCTAACCTAACCTAACCTAACCTAACCTAACCTAACCTAACCTAACCTAACCTAACCTAACCTAACCTAACCTAACCTAACCTAACCTAACCTAACCTAACCTAACCTAACCTAACCTAACCTAACCTAACCTAACCTAACCTAACCTAACCTAACCTAACCTAACCTAACCTAACCTAACCTAACCTAACCTAACCTAACCTAACCTAACCTAACCTAACCTAACCTAACCTAACCTAACCTAACCTAACCTAACCTAACCTAACCTAACCTAACCTAACCTAACCTAACCTAACCTAACCTAACCTAACCTAACCTAACCTAACCTAACCTAACCTAACCTAACCTAACCTAACCTAACCTAACCTAACCTAACCTAACCTAACCTAACCTAACCTAACCTAACCTAACCTAACCTAACCTAACCTAACCTAACCTAACCTAACCTAACCTAACCTAACCTAACCTAACCTAACCTAACCTAACCTAACCTAACCTAACCTAACCTAACCTAACCTAACCTAACCTAACCTAACCTAACCTAACCTAACCTAACCTAACCTAACCTAACCTAACCTAACCTAACCTAACCTAACCTAACCTAACCTAACCTAACCTAACCTAACCTAACCTAACCTAACCTAACCTAACCTAACCTAACCTAACCTAACCTAACCTAACCTAACCTAACCTAACCTAACCTAACCTAACCTAACCTAACCTAACCTAACCTAACCTAACCTAACCTAACCTAACCTAACCTAACCTAACCTAACCTAACCTAACCTAACCTAACCTAACCTAACCTAACCTAACCTAACCTAACCTAACCTAACCTAACCTAACCTAACCTAACCTAACCTAACCTAACCTAACCTAACCTAACCTAACCTAACCTAACCTAACCTAACCTAACCTAACCTAACCTAACCTAACCTAACCTAACCTAACCTAACCTAACCTAACCTAACCTAACCTAACCTAACCTAACCTAACCTAACCTAACCTAACCTAACCTAACCTAACCTAACCTAACCTAACCTAACCTAACCTAACCTAACCTAACCTAACCTAACCTAACCTAACCTAACCTAACCTAACCTAACCTAACCTAACCTAACCTAACCTAACCTAACCTAACCTAACCTAACCTAACCTAACCTAACCTAACCTAACCTAACCTAACCTAACCTAACCTAACCTAACCTAACCTAACCTAACCTAACCTAACCTAACCTAACCTAACCTAACCTAACCTAACCTAACCTAACCTAACCTAACCTAACCTAACCTAACCTAACCTAACCTAACCTAACCTAACCTAACCTAACCTAACCTAACCTAACCTAACCTAACCTAACCTAACCTAACCTAACCTAACCTAACCTAACCTAACCTAACCTAACCTAACCTAACCTAACCTAACCTAACCTAACCTAACCTAACCTAACCTAACCTAACCTAACCTAACCTAACCTAACCTAACCTAACCTAACCTAACCTAACCTAACCTAACCTAACCTAACCTAACCTAACCTAACCTAACCTAACCTAACCTAACCTAACCTAACCTAACCTAACCTAACCTAACCTAACCTAACCTAACCTAACCTAACCTAACCTAACCTAACCTAACCTAACCTAACCTAACCTAACCTAACCTAACCTAACCTAACCTAACCTAACCTAACCTAACCTAACCTAACCTAACCTAACCTAACCTAACCTAACCTAACCTAACCTAACCTAACCTAACCTAACCTAACCTAACCTAACCTAACCTAACCTAACCTAACCTAACCTAACCTAACCTAACCTAACCTAACCTAACCTAACCTAACCTAACCTAACCTAACCTAACCTAACCTAACCTAACCTAACCTAACCTAACCTAACCTAACCTAACCTAACCTAACCTAACCTAACCTAACCTAACCTAACCTAACCTAACCTAACCTAACCTAACCTAACCTAACCTAACCTAACCTAACCTAACCTAACCTAACCTAACCTAACCTAACCTAACCTAACCTAACCTAACCTAACCTAACCTAACCTAACCTAACCTAACCTAACCTAACCTAACCTAACCTAACCTAACCTAACCTAACCTAACCTAACCTAACCTAACCTAACCTAACCTAACCTAACCTAACCTAACCTAACCTAACCTAACCTAACCTAACCTAACCTAACCTAACCTAACCTAACCTAACCTAACCTAACCTAACCTAACCTAACCTAACCTAACCTAACCTAACCTAACCTAACCTAACCTAACCTAACCTAACCTAACCTAACCTAACCTAACCTAACCTAACCTAACCTAACCTAACCTAACCTAACCTAACCTAACCTAACCTAACCTAACCTAACCTAACCTAACCTAACCTAACCTAACCTAACCTAACCTAACCTAACCTAACCTAACCTAACCTAACCTAACCTAACCTAACCTAACCTAACCTAACCTAACCTAACCTAACCTAACCTAACCTAACCTAACCTAACCTAACCTAACCTAACCTAACCTAACCTAACCTAACCTAACCTAACCTAACCTAACCTAACCTAACCTAACCTAACCTAACCTAACCTAACCTAACCTAACCTAACCTAACCTAACCTAACCTAACCTAACCTAACCTAACCTAACCTAACCTAACCTAACCTAACCTAACCTAACCTAACCTAACCTAACCTAACCTAACCTAACCTAACCTAACCTAACCTAACCTAACCTAACCTAACCTAACCTAACCTAACCTAACCTAACCTAACCTAACCTAACCTAACCTAACCTAACCTAACCTAACCTAACCTAACCTAACCTAACCTAACCTAACCTAACCTAACCTAACCTAACCTAACCTAACCTAACCTAACCTAACCTAACCTAACCTAACCTAACCTAACCTAACCTAACCTAACCTAACCTAACCTAACCTAACCTAACCTAACCTAACCTAACCTAACCTAACCTAACCTAACCTAACCTAACCTAACCTAACCTAACCTAACCTAACCTAACCTAACCTAACCTAACCTAACCTAACCTAACCTAACCTAACCTAACCTAACCTAACCTAACCTAACCTAACCTAACCTAACCTAACCTAACCTAACCTAACCTAACCTAACCTAACCTAACCTAACCTAACCTAACCTAACCTAACCTAACCTAACCTAACCTAACCTAACCTAACCTAACCTAACCTAACCTAACCTAACCTAACCTAACCTAACCTAACCTAACCTAACCTAACCTAACCTAACCTAACCTAACCTAACCTAACCTAACCTAACCTAACCTAACCTAACCTAACCTAACCTAACCTAACCTAACCTAACCTAACCTAACCTAACCTAACCTAACCTAACCTAACCTAACCTAACCTAACCTAACCTAACCTAACCTAACCTAACCTAACCTAACCTAACCTAACCTAACCTAACCTAACCTAACCTAACCTAACCTAACCTAACCTAACCTAACCTAACCTAACCTAACCTAACCTAACCTAACCTAACCTAACCTAACCTAACCTAACCTAACCTAACCTAACCTAACCTAACCTAACCTAACCTAACCTAACCTAACCTAACCTAACCTAACCTAACCTAACCTAACCTAACCTAACCTAACCTAACCTAACCTAACCTAACCTAACCTAACCTAACCTAACCTAACCTAACCTAACCTAACCTAACCTAACCTAACCTAACCTAACCTAACCTAACCTAACCTAACCTAACCTAACCTAACCTAACCTAACCTAACCTAACCTAACCTAACCTAACCTAACCTAACCTAACCTAACCTAACCTAACCTAACCTAACCTAACCTAACCTAACCTAACCTAACCGACAGTCTGGCACCATCCGTCAGCCAGACCACCACGAATCAGAGGCTCTCCGCGCTCGAAAAATCGAAAAAGTGGGAAAAAGTGCACCAAAATAGTCGTGCTATATATCAAAAGAAGCGGAATCGCGAGGCGCGCACGATAGTGAAAACCGCGCAGCTCTAAGTGAAACCAGTGAGAAGTTATCCTGTGAAAAGTGATATTTTTGAAATTTTAAAATTTCAAAGTGCAATATCTCACGATCCAAAGCGACGACCCATATTTTTTATTACACCATTCGAAGCGCCTTCTGAAGACCTTGAAGTGGACACCAGTTCCGGAATTATTCCGCGCACCAGCGCGGAATAAAAGCCAAAAAAACAAGTCCCACGTGGCCACGAGGTCACCCATCCGAGGCCGTGGGACACCACCAGACCACGCCATTCGAAGGAAGACATCCAGAGGACCCCGGAGGCACCGGCAGAATATTTTTAAGTTAAGTGTAGGCTAAGTTATTAATTTTTAAAGTTTTTTGCGGTTTAGGTTTAGTTGGTAACATTTTTTATTCGAATTCTGCAGCGACGACCTACCTTGATTTTTTGCTCAAGTGTGCCTATAGGCCTGTAGTACCTATTAAAAAATTTTCAGATTTTTTCACCGGCGGCGCTTGGAAATATTGATTTTTAAGTGAAGTTACCAACCGCATATAAATTTTATTACCTTGTATCTGCAAAATTAAAAAAGCTAGGACAAATTTAACACTAAATTCATATCCCTTAAATTTTTGCGCATTTATTTTAAATTTATTTTACCCCCCCCTCTCATTTTTTAGTCTGCACTTTTTTAAATAAGCCCCCCTTTAGTAGAAATTAAATAAATACATTAGCGCATCTAAAAGACCAAATTTTTCTTAGCTCATTTAGTCTTTACTCCACAGTAAAATTACCCCCCCTTCACCCCCAAAATAATTTCCAAAGTTTTAATTGTAAATATCTCGGAAACGGTAGGTTTTAGAGCAATTTTAAGCAAACCTTAATATTTATATAATATATAAATATTCAATAAACCCCTTTTAATTTCCTCTATAATTTCCCCCCATAAAACACCCCCCCCCCATTTTAATTAAAATCAGTAAATTCTATGTAACTTTGGCCCCCTGACTTAAAAAATTTTATCTTTTGTACAGTAGCACTCCCTAATTTATCTCTGACCCCCCCCCATTAAAATTTGACCCCCCTTTTTGACCCCCCCTTTTACCCCCCCTCCTCAAAGTCCACACCAAGACAATATATATGCTCAAAACCCTACCGCTCTACGAGCAAAATTGACATAGTTACCGAGTTTTCTAGATTTAAGTTTAAATAGTGACCGCCATCTTGGATTTTTTGAAACCGCTGTAACTCGCAAACTAGTGGTCGGATTTCGATGCGATTTTCTATCCCATAACCAGCTACCCTAGACCTTTCAAATAAACTAACTTGAAACCCCCCCCAACTAAATTCACCCCCCCCATTCTGACCCCCCTTTTTTCCTAAAGATTTATAAAGCCCTTACCGTGGAGACTCTCACGCTCGAAATCCCACCATTCTGCGTGCAAAACTGAGGGAGATACCGAAGTTTCTAATTCGGGCGGCCATATTGGACGCCATCTTGGAAAACTTTGAATGCCCGTATCTTCTTAACCAAACGACCGAATCGGATGCGGTTTTTTGCATACGCCTTGACATTGACTGGACTACCAAGTACAAAACAGCGACGGACTCTAGGTAGAGTCGAAATATATTTTATTTATTTTTCGTTTTGTTTTCGGCAGATTTTGCCACAGAGCCAATATTGACACAGAGATTAAGGCTCTTAACTCTTACTGACCGACTCTACTTAGAGCAAAATATTTTACTCTGACTTTAATGTTTTATTGCATTTTATCTTTATATCTGTATTTACAACTTTTACAAATTTAAATTAACCTACTTATTTACAATCGACGTGTTCCTTTGACACATTACTCAAACCTCCGTGCTAGACAAGAAGCTAGAGATACGATGTTTGGGATCCGTACACCCGTGAAAATGACTAAGGTCACCGAAGCGGACAAACAAGAACACCCGACAAACCTCCAAGAGATGCGACCGAAGCCGAAAGACGACAAAGCGATCCAGGAAACGCGGCCGAAGCCGACAGAAGACAAGACAACGCAGGAGACGAGGCCGAAGCCGAAGGAAGCTGAGACAAGCCCCGGTTCAGGAGCACAAACAGCAAAGACCGCAGGAGTGAGACGGAGTATCGGGGAGTGGGAGTCTGGCAAACCGGACGCGCGCCCCGGAACATCAACCACCCCACCAAAGAAATCCGCGCCAGTGGGACCCCCAAAGCCAAAACCAAACTTGACCCTCTCGCAAGAGAGCAAGACGACGGCCAGAAGGGCATCAACGGATGCAAATGGGAGCCCACCAAGGGTGGAAAAAAGCAGCCCAAAGTACGCCGATCGGCTGGCTGAAGCGAGGGCCTGCATGCTGAAAGCAAAGGCGAACCTGGGGATCTCCCGAAATATAAAAACGGAGATAAAAGTCGAAGTGACACAGGCCGTAGACAGGCTCTACCAGTTGGTAAAGGAGGCGGAAACTGTAAAAGAGCAAGGGAAAAAACATGTAAAGGAACCGGAAAAGGAAGTGGAAAGAGAAAAAAGGACGGAAAGCGAAGAACTCATAAAGAGGATAGACCAGCACACGCAGCTCATGCTGGAAAACAATGAAAGAATGGAGAGGTTGAAAATAGCATTGGATAAACAACAGGAAGCTCTGGAGGGGAAGACGTACGCGAGCGTGGCGGCGGTGAGCACCAGAAGACAACCTCAGGAGCAAACCGCCCTACACTCGGTCGTCGTCACCTCCAAAAACGAAGAAGAGACAGGAGAGGAAGTATTGGACAGAATCAGGAAAGCGGTCGACGCAAAGGAGGGATGGGTAACGGTCGAAAAGATCAGGAAGGCAAAGGATAGAAAGGTCATCGTAGGATGCAGGACAGAAGAAGAAAGGCAGAAGGTAAAGGAAAGATTGAAAAACGCCGAAGAACATCTCAACGTCGAGGAAGTCAAGAATAAAAATCCGATGGTGATCCTCAGGGACGTTCTCCACTACAATAGTGACGAGGAAATTATCAGAGCCCTGAGGAACCAGAACAAGGATCTATTTAAGGACCTCGACGAAGAAAGCTCGCAGACCGTTATCGCATACAAGAAGCGAACAAGGAACCCCCTCACCAGTCATATCATCCTGAGGGTATCCCCCAGAGTCTGGCAGCGCATGACAGAAGTAGGGTCCGTACACGTCGATCTACAACGAGTCAGAGTAGCGGACCAGTCACCGCTGGTTCAATGCTCGCTCTGCCTCGGGTACGGACACGGAAGACGCTTCTGTAAAGAGACGGTAGAGAAGTGCTGCCACTGTGGGGGACCCCACAAGAAGACGGAATGTGCGGACTGGCTTGCAGAGGTAGACCCAACCTGCTGTAACTGCGTGCGCGCCAAACACGAGAAGGCGAATCACAACGCGTTCAGCAACGAATGCCCAATCAGGAGGAGATGGGAAACGATAGCGCGGGCCACGATAACCTACCGGTGTTAAGGTGGTCCCAGGCGTCCAACCCTCATCAGCTAGCTCGAAGGCCTACTACATAGCACAAGTGAACCTACAAAGGAAGGAACTAGCGACACACGAGACAATGATTATGGCGAGCGAAAAGAAGATGGCCTTTGCGCTCCTACAAGAACCATACATTGGCTCGATCGGCAGAATGAGGAATTACGGGGGAGCCAGGATCTTCCAGAACACAAACCAGGGAAACGGCGTCATAAAGGCGGCAATAGCCGTCTTTGACGACGAATTGGATGTCATCCAACTACCAGACCTCACCACTAACAACATTGTAGTGGTGAAGATTAAAACCAGTGCCTGGGAGATCATGGCTGCCTCGTTTTACTTCGAACCCGACCAGCCGAGCCTAGAGCCGTACTTAGAGCAGCTGAGGAGGATAGAAAGAAAAGAGAAACCTAAACATCTAATATTAGGGGGGGATGCAAACGCAAAGAGCACCTGGTGGGGAAGCCTCGTCACAGACCAAAAGGGCGAAGAAATGTCAGGATACCTAGAAGAGGGGGGATTTCAGGTACTCAACGACGGCGACATCCCGACGTTCGACACAATAAGGGGCAACAAACGGTACTCTAGCTACGTAGACATTACGGCATGCACGGAGGAGATGCTAAAACTGGTTGAAGACTGGAGAGTAAACGAAGGACTAATTAGCTCAGACCACAATACAATAACTTTTAAGATAAGATTAACAAAGGCCAAGGGAATCACAATCAATAGAACCACTAGAAAATATAACAGTAAAAAAGCTAATTGGGCCCAGTTTCATGAGAAACTGGCCCAATTGCAACAAGAAAATGAAATAAATCTAGAAGAAATAGGGAAAATAGAAAGCAAATCAGAACTAGATAGAAAAGTAGAGTCATACGTAAAATCAATAATAGAAACATGCAACGATACTATACCTAAGATAAAAATACAAAACAAACTTACCCTGCCGTGGTGGTCCGAAGAGCTCGCGAAGTTGAAGCAGGAGGTCAAAACCAGGAAGCGTCGAATCCGCTGCGCAGCGCCGGTCCGGAGAGCCAAGGTCGTCGAAGAGTACCTGAAATCAAAAGAAGAATATGAGACAGAAGCAAAGAGGGCACAGACAAAAAGCTGGAAGGAGTTCTGCGGGAAACAGGATAGGGAAGGGGTATGGGAAGGGATCTACAGGGTGATCGGAAGAACAACGAAAAGGCAGGAGGACATACCACTGAGAAAGGAGGGGAAGACACTGAGTGCGAAAGAGTCGGCCAAAATGCTGGCAGAAATATTCTACCCGGAGGACTTATCAAGCCTGGACAACGAAGACCACCGACGGACGAGAACAGAAGCAGACCTGGTAAATGACTGGGTCCATGGTGAACAACATGACCCACCATTTACAATGCAGGAACTGAAGTCCGCGGTGGACAGTTTTAATCCAAAGAAGGCCCCGGGCATGGATGGCCTTACTGCGGATATTTGTGAGAAAGCGATATCACATGGCCCAGAACTCTACCTCGCAATAGCAAACAAGTGCCTGACGTTGCAGCACTTCCCAACCACCTGGAAGGAAGCGACGGTGGTCGTCCTCAGGAAGCCAGGGAAGGAAGACTACACCAACCCCAAGGCATACAGACCCATAGGCCTGCTTCCGGTCATGGGGAAGGTGCTGGAAAAGATGCTAGTCGGACGCATTAAATGGCATATTATACCGAGGATCAGTACTCGCCAGTATGGTTTCATGCCCCGGAGAAGCACCGAGGACTCCCTCTATGACCTAGTAAACTACATACGCGGAAAGCTGGAAGCAAAGAAGCTGATAGCAGTTATATCACTGGACATAGAGGGAGCCTTCGATAGCGCGTGGTGGCCAGCCATACGAACCAGACTGGCGGAGGAAAAGTGCCCAGTGAATATAAGAAGGCTAATAGACAGTTACCTGAAAGATCGGAAAGTAAGAGTAAGGTACGCCGGACAGGAGCACCTACGGAACACCAGCAAGGGGTGCGTCCAAGGATCCATCGGTGGTCCAATACTATGGAACCTGCTACTGGACCCCCTCCTCCAAGGCCTCCAGCAAAGGGGAGATTACTGCCAGGCCTTCGCCGACGACGTGGTGCTGGTCTTCGACGGGGACGCTGCGCAGGAAGTCCAGAGTCAAGCCAATGCCGCCCTCGCCTATGTTCAGGGGTGGGGTGTCAAAAACAAGTTAAAATTTGCGCCACACAAAACGAACGCTATGGTCGTGACGAGGAAACTGAAGTTTGACACACCACTGCTGAGGATGGGCGGGGTCGACATTGAAACGACAGCAGAAATGAAGATCCTGGGAGTCATAATAGACAATAAGCTGACCTTTAACCACCATGCGGCACATGTGTGCAAAAAAGCCCTCAACATATACAGAAGACTGGCAACAGCCGCAAAGGTCAGCTGGGGATTACACTCAGAAGTCGTTCGGACCATTTACGCAGCGGCCGTCGAACCGGTTATCATGTACGCGGCAAGCGTTTGGGCGAAGGAAACGCGGAAGGTCGCCATAAAAAAGCAGCTCAACGTGGTGCAGAGGGGCTTCGCCCAAAAGTTAACAAGAGCTTATAGGACCGTATCCCTGAACTCTGCCCTAGTGCTGGCCGGGCTGCTCCCGCTTGACCTCAGAATACAGGAGGCAGCAGCCCTGTATGAGGCCAAGCGAGGAGTACCCCAGCTGGT
>OY776271.1:3710000-4138078 GCA_963675405.1 Cosmorhoe ocellata | reverse complement strand
TTTCGATACTTATAAAGAAATAAACGTGCGATGCGGACTCGTACGATGCGTGTGACGTCATCGCACAACAACTAGCATTGCGGAGCGTTGGAAATTGACGTCACATGCGGTCACGTGACTGTTAGCGGGACTCGATATTTATAGAAGTTTAAATGCCTGTAAAATCAAAACTAATAGGTATTTTTGACTGTAACAAAAACTAGTGTATTTGTATAGGTAATACAAACCTTACTGTAACAAACTTCAACCGATTTGACATACCTCGTAACATTCTCCATTGTAGGTAATACACTTTTAGTTGGAAACACTACAAAGAATACGGCTAACGATGTACCAATTTTTCTTGTTACAAAATTACTTTCTTTCTATAACTTTATTCTGTCATCGAGAATAATTCCAACGAAATAATGCTCCTTATCCATAGTCAAATTAATATTTATAATATCTAGGCAATTCTGGTTTGCCTAATCAGGGTCAGACTGTCGATGATTGTTTACTTTCAGCAATCAGTAGTAGGCGTCTCAGGTACACGCTCGGCAGTGTTTCCACAAACGGATTTTTAAATCCCCAGCTATCTACATTAATATGTGCGTAAATAATGCTGCTAAAAATTATGCATGTAAAAAATTTACTTGTTTAAACTAGACTAGGTAAATATTGAGACAGGGAAATTATAGTTTCTTTCCCTCCAACATGAACCTAACGTCGTCGGAGGCGCCGAGCGTGGCGGCGCTCCGTATCAACATGATGCCGCCCAAGCTACGGCTACACCGAGACGTGATCTTCACGCTCGAAGAACCTGTTTGGTGAATTCTTTGTTGCATCACGGCACCTAGACAAAACATTTTTTGACGTGACAACATCTTATAATTCGATGGAGCCGGCTGCACGCACGAAAAAACATGACGTCATGCGGCGTTACCTCGCTCTGAGGCGTTCCATTCTTATGACGTTGACACGTTCAACTATCGTCAGTAAACCGACTTTACAGACAACCGATTTTTTAATTATTTGTTGCGCTGAAGTGTTTTCTGTTGAATTTGCTGTTTTGGTATCATCTACATACCTAAATAATGATAATAAGTGTCCACTCACATCAAAAAACATTTTATTCAAAATGATGAAGTGGAAATTAATTATGTCCGCGCTGACCTCATTGTACCTATTCATTTTCGTTCTTTTCACAGCAGGCACGTTATTATTTCTGCACGCATAATAAATATTTTTTAAGCTTTGTGGTGTTATTAAATATTTTTATGAAGCTACTAAATCAATGGTAAGTACTTAATTTTATTAGTTTTAATTACCACGCAGCATGCACACAAAGACTATACGCTAATTTACTTATCATTTGTTTATTTTATGTAGATACTGTGGGCATACATACACATACAATTCTATGAACCTACTTACTTATGTGTATTTTAGGTTATAACTGTGACAAATGATGTTCTAAATCATATTACTTATTGCATTTTATTGGAACGAAGTTCCTTATCGCGCGTTGTGAAAGGGGGCTAGACGGAAAAAATTCTCACGAAAAGTTGTCACGACACTTTTTGCTATAGTTGTAAGCCGTGCGGCGTGCGCGTGTTTCTCTGCCTGTCTCTCTCTCTCTCTCATAGAAAGCAAGGAAAGGAACTTCGTTCCATCCGAGTGTCCCTTGACACCTCTCAAGTTTTTTTTATTTTTTATTTTTTATTTTCTCCAGCATCACTGGGCGGCACAACCGCGCTGTTCGTAGGCGCTAGCGTGCTGACGGTGGTCGAGACTGCGCTCTTCATCATCCGACGACTGGTCAGCGCCGTGCTGACGAACATTAATCAACGATCTAACATGATACAGTTTAACTCTAAGTAGTCACTTCATTGCACCCATAATGTTAAAGGCATAATGTTAGTGAGTTTTTGGTTAGTGTTTAGGTTTTCAACGAATCACACGAGATTTTTCCCCACGAGTCACGCTGTAACACTGGTTTTACTAGTAGGAAATATTGTGTAAAAAAAATTTGCTGGCAACATTAAAAATTGTTTTGTGGAAAACCTGTTTTATTTTTATTTTTTACAAGAACATTTTTGTAACGTAACTCCAGTTAATACAATAATAGTTTTATTGCAAATATGTACGTACATACTTCTAGAGATTGTTATAATTACAGAAAGTTTCACAGTTAAAGTTTACTATGTTCTTCCGAAGTAAGTCTTAATAATTGTATGTTAAAGTACCTACCTACTATCACAAATATTTATTTAGAGTTTTTGCCGTTCAAGGCAAACAAGAAGAACACGTGGTAGGTTTGGGTGGATTCATAACTTTGGTAAAAAAACGAAACAAGAAAATTAAGACAGAATGAGACATCAGAATATTATGCCACAATACGTCCTATTCTAGCTGAAACAAAGAGTACCTGACACTGACAGTGACAGCTGTCATGTTAAACAGATAAAGCCCCGCCTACAATAATACAAAGTACAAGATCGATGTTTTGTTTGAGATAGTACAAAACTTTAACGAACTAAATAATTAATTATAACTAAAAACAACTACGAACGAACGAAAAAAATGTTTCTAACGATAATTAAGATATTTCTAAATAGTGGCTACTACACGTTCTCATTTATTTACAACTTATTTTCGTTGTTACACACAGTTTTGCCGTTCGGCCTGGACGTCGGTTTGGTTGGTGTTTCGGCTTATTATTTGACGAGATTGAAGAAGCCTGATTTGAATAATGTGATCAACATCTTCGGACCTGAGCCTGGGAGTAAGGAGAGTGAGCTGCATCCAGAGAAAATCGTCCGGTGCATAGCACATCGAGGCGCAGCTCTCGACGCCCCTGAAAACACTATTGCTGCCTTCAAATATGTAAGTAAAACCTTTGTGGTTAGTTGTTGCCTTCAAAATGTAGGTAAGTAAAACCTTTGTGGCCATTTGTCTCTTCAAGTATGCAAGTAAAATAAAAACCTTCTTTTGGCCAGTTGTTACCTACAAGAAGTATGTAAATAAAACCTTTGCGCCAAGTTGTTTCTTTGACTAGTTGGATTTATGTTCAAGAAATATATTCTATTTAGGTACCTTATTATATCCCGTATTATGTACTATATTATTATATTTCGTTTTTGTACCTATATAGATAGAATAAGACAAGTATAATAACACCACAGACACTATTCATCTCAAATGTTTGTCCTGAGTGGTGATCAAACCCACAACCTATTCATTTTTAATTCTAATAAATAAATAAATAAATCTTTAGTGCGTAGAACATGACTGCAACTTTGTGGAGTTGGATGTGAGGACCTCGCGTGACGGCAAGCTAGTGCTGCTGCATGACCAGGGTCTGGAGCGGCTGACGGGCACGGCCCTACGAGATGTGCACGCGGTAGACTGGGAGTCCATAAAGAATATGGATGTAGGGGCTACGCACCCCAACAGGTTTGTAACATTAATGTATTCTTCTTCTAAATTTAAGAGTTTGTCTCTTGTCAGCATAACTGATGAATCTCTTCACTTAGTTCTTTCCTTGAAATCTTTATAAATAAATAATGCTGGACAATCCACACAGCATCATCTAGCCCCAAAGTAAGCTACTCAAAGCTTGTGTTATGAGTACTAGATAACTGATATATTTAATACATTATATACAATACATAGATAGATATATTTTTATTATACATAGAAAACGCCCAGACCAACGGAACAAATTTCTGCAGATCGTACACAAATTTGTTCCGCGGCGGGAATCGAACCCGCAACCTCTTGCGTCGCAGGCGGTGTCTCGCCCGCTGCGCTACTGAGCTCGTCATTGACATTGATTGTAAGCAAAGATCCATAATCACCCCACAGAATGTTGCCACTCATCAATATTTCCACAGGTCTCAGTTCAAAGAGGTTCGCCTTTGTCTACTGGATGATGCGTTGGACTTTTTGCTATCCTACAATATGCGCATGATCATAGATGTCAAGGGAGAAGATAACGAGGTTAGTTAATTTAAACTATAGTCAATAGTCTTTATTCAGTAATATCACAAGGATCATTTTGAATCGTCTTACATACTAGGTGAGTCTAGGTGCCAATTCCAGTCCTATCCCCAGTACGAGAAGAACTGACAAGAAACTCGCTGGGCCCTAGCGCTTTTTTTGTACTAAGAACCTTGTTAACATTGTTAGGGTCACCTAGCAGAGTTGGAGCTGATTCGTCCCAAGCTTTTTTGTCATCTAAGTACTCTGATATTCTATAATAAGCTTGCACTATGCACGCGGTCCACCTGTTGGTAGTTAGTTTTTAACAGGCAATCCCCAGACATGGTAGATATCTCGATATATATCGTACTCAAACTCAAACTCAAATAACGAGAAGAGATATACACCGTGAAATTTTAATGGTTGTTTTCCCGCGGCAGAACAACTTGCCATAGGAGTATTTTCGAAACATAGAATAAAAGTAATAAAATAAAGATGTTTTTGTTTTAAAATAATTTAAAAAATATTCATCAACTCGAAAACGTGAAGAACAATAGTAACATTAGACGTGACTTGTAGTACTATTCGAATCGCACGCGCCGCCGGCCGCCTTCGCGTAGGTATCGGGATGAATTACTATTGGTTCGTGGTCCCTTTCGAATTAAATTTTCACAATTTTATATGTGTATTTATTGTTTCTAATATTTAATTTGTTTATACAACGATTGTATTACCAAGACAAAACCATTTCGCTGCGGGAAAACAACCATTAAAATTTCACGGTGTATAATCTCTTCTCGTTATTTGAGTTTGAGTTTGAGTTTCTCCTCAGACCTCTAGTTACTTAGATCTTTGAGGATATCTAAAGAGAGAGAGGCACGTCCAAACATGATATAATTATGGCAAATGCCCGTACGTGACAGGTTGCAAGCCCATCACCGCTTATAAGAATACTGACCTATGACACACACCTTCGACCTTTTGACTCTAGTATATGCCGGTTTCTTCATGTTTTCCTTCACCGTTTAAGAGCACTGGCATTGCGCACATACATTTTTTGAATGGAAAAACTCATTGGTGCACGATCAGGTTTGAAGTCACGACCTTCGGGTGTTACCAGACCAATCGATCGATCGTCGATCGACGGCATCTATCGATGGTAGAATGGAATAGTCGACGTCGATCGATAGTTTCTACCAGGCGGAATAATCGCGTAAAAAATGTATAAAAAAACACAGTCAAAGAACCTCTTCTTTTTGTCAAGTCGGTTAATCAAGTTGGTAACTATTCTAGGTACCTACTCAATTTGTTATTTCTGTCATGTTTAAAAAAAGTAACCTTGATTTTAGAGCTCGACTTTCAAGCTGATAGCATGAAGATGGAGCAATAGAAGATTGGTTGATAATAAGTTATTTCACGAAGGGTATAGGCGACCAAGAAATTGGTTTACCACTCTTAAGGCTGAATATCATTTGCCCGTACAAAACATCAAGGGCTATTTTCGCTTGACAGAATAATAACTGCTACGTCAGAATCTGTCATAGTAATCCTTAGCGAATAATTATGTTACTGGGAGATGGCATCAAAAGTGGTAAACCAATTTCTTGGTCGCCTATACATTTAAAATTAACGAATACTTTACGAGATAAACAAAATTATTGTTTGTTGCGAACAATGACGAAAGCAGTGTTGCCAGATGAGACAAATTATTAGTGATTGGTGCACAAAATTACTCTAAATTACAGTGTTTGATACAAAATTACAGTAAAAGTAAAAAAAAAAACTTGAGAGGTGTCAAGGGACACCCGGATGGAACGAAGTTCCTTTCCTTGCTTTCTATGAGAGAGAGAGAGACAGACAGAGAAACACGCGCACGCCACACGGCTTACAACTATAGCAAAAAGTGTCGTTACAACTTTTCGTGAGAATTTTTTCCGTCTAGACCCCTTTCGCAACGCGCGATAAGGAACTTCGTTCCAAAAATACAGTGAATTGATTTTTGCCCGTTGATAAGTTCCCATACACTGTAATTTTTTTTAGTATTACAGTGTACCAGTGCCGGATTTATATTTTTATGAGTGTAGGCCACTTTATTTCTGCCGCCCCCCATGTACCTATGTACCTACATACCTTTCTAAAATAATAATTTTCCATTTGTAGTAAAGGGGCTTCTTTTAGGCTTTACAACAAATTGATAATTATTATTTAAATAAACGAATGAAATCAAGTGACCGTCCTCTGAAAATTGCCGCCCCTAGGCCGCTGCCGCCCCTAGGCCGCGGCCTATACGGCCTATTTATAAATCCAGGACTGCAGTGTACAGTGGATCGTGTGAAAATACAGTAGATCTGCTGTAATTACAGTGTATCTGGCAACACTGGACGAAAGTGAGAATGAAAAAACCGTTTAGAAGAACTGGCCGGGGTAACAATTTCCTATAGCTCGAAAATAATGTTTGACGACCTCAGTGGCGCAGCGGGCGAGAGTTCGCCTGCGACGCAAGAGGTTGCGGGTTCGATTCCCGCCGCGGAACAAATTTGTGTACGGTCTGCAG
The DNA here is from genome assembly GCA_963675405.1 of Cosmorhoe ocellata. Classification (NCBI taxonomy): domain Eukaryota; kingdom Metazoa; phylum Arthropoda; class Insecta; order Lepidoptera; family Geometridae; genus Cosmorhoe; species Cosmorhoe ocellata. The sequence continues at coordinate 4,131,561 of OY776271.1, read as the reverse complement.
AAATTTGTTCCGTTGGTCTGGGTGTTTCCTATGTATAGTAAAAAATATCTATCTATGTCTTTGTATATAATGTATTAAATATATCAGTTATCTAGTACCCACAACACAAGATTTGAGTAGCTTACTTTGGGGCTAGATGATGCTGTGTGGATTGTCCAGCATTATTTATTTTATTTATTTATAAAAATGTTGTTTATCTTCTTGTAGGTGGTGCAAGGCATTTTGAATACTTTCGCGTCCCGACCATCCCTTTATAAATATGCCGCTGTAACCTGCTTCAATCCGTATAGACTGTACCAAGTGAGTATCGGGGAAAGATCAGTACGTCTACCATGAGTTGTCACATTTAGATCGGCTGACGTCACTACAGTAGTAATAGTACGTTACTATGACATCTGTCAAATTGTTACTCATGGTACCAAATTGTAAGCAAATGAATAAAGCGCAAACTACAGTCGCTGTTGTACTGTGACGTAGGATAGTTAACTACGTGAGGTTTTAGTACCCAACTATCCGCTAGAGGCGCTGTACAAGTTTTCATACAATTTTTTAACTATATAGTCGCTAGCGAGTGTAGATTGTGAAAACTCATGGTAGACCTACAGGGCGAATAGGAAAATCTATTTTTAAACTAACGCGATCTGAACACATTATTACTATTATTATTATATTTACTTATATTCAATTGAAAATTACAGATCCGTAAGAAAAATCCTCAAATAGTGGGCGCTATCAGCTACCGCCCGTACTGCTTCAGCGCGCAGGACTACGACGCGGAGAATGGACCCAGCAATCCCAGGTACCCACTAAATTTACCTCACAGCTCCACCCATCATCATTATCATCATCTTCCTGCCCTTTTCCCACGTTGTGGTCGGCACAACATGTCGCACATTGAAAACAAAAGTGACACTAAACGAAATTTGGCGGTATTGAGTTAATTTATTTATTTATTTATTTATTTATGTTTTGGGAAAACTTACAGCTAGGTCTTAATAATAGTTTTTAATATTAAAAACATGCGAGTAATGGACATGCATGCTGAGGGCCAATTACAAAGTTTCCGCATATATGTAGTTAAATAGAAGATTATAAACAGTGAAAGTAGACGACTTCAAAGAAATAAAAGGATATACATACATAACAAAGTGAAATCAGATGAGGTTATAGATGTACTAAATTATTTTAAAAAGAATTCATCATTAAGCAAGCGTTTAAGCTCACTTGCAGATGTGTTAAATAAATCAACATCATTGTTTATGTTGACCAGTGAGTTGAACGATTTGCTAGCTCTTATTAAGAATGCGTTTTGTCTATAATTGGTTTTTACCATAGGAACGTAAAGAATATTCGATTTTCTCAATGCAGCAGTACTGGTACGCAACCCTAATTGCTCAAGCAGCTCCGGACAGTTTACGTTGCCATTGCAGATGTTTATGAGGTAAGCTAGGTCAGCAATTTGCCTGCGATTAGATAGTGGGAGGAAATGAAACTTTCGACACCTTGTGAAATAATCATGGAAATATACTTATTTGTAAGGAAAAATGTTGAATGCTTCTATGAATATAAATCCTCTAGGTCTGAATCATTGAGAACAAAACACAAATATAACTTTTGTATACCACAAAGTAATAATTCTATGTTTAGTAATAGTACTTTAGCCATAGCTATTAAAATTTATAATAATTTACCTATCAATATTAAATCTCTTCAAGATACTATGTTTAAAAATAGTTTAAGAAAATTTTTAATTGAAAATGTACATTACAACCTTACTGAATAAATGTTCTAATTAACTTAGGTAATTTATAATTATTGTACATTATACTACCAAATTGTACGCCCGAAATGGGCAAAACTGTTGAAACTTTCCGCCAGGACTATTATTAACATCTGTACTAACTTAACACAGTTTAACAATAAAATGATTCTTATTCTATATTCTTATTGGTAAATCTACAGAAAGAACTACGTCATTTCCAAAGACCCGTTTCTAAATAGTCCACTTAGGTATCGCTAGATGTCACCACGTGTCACTTCATACTTTTAAGTTTCAGTACGTCTACCATTAAACGTACGGCCAGCATTAAACTAGAATCAATAGGAAAACCATTTCCTATCGAAAAAGGCGTACGCCAAGGCGATCCTCTCTCCCCTACGCTATTCAACGCCGTACTCGAGCACATCTTTAGACAGCTAAACTGGGACCACTTAGGTCTGAACATTAATGGAGCTCGCCTAAACCACTTAAGATTTGCTGATGATCTGGTGCTTCTTGAGGAGAATCCAGCAGTAATAAAACAAATGATGCAGAGCCTAGCAAATATAAGTAGAGAAGTTGGTCTGGAAATCAATGCCAGTAAAACAAAATTGATGACAAACTCAAGGGAAATAGACGTTATGGTAGATGGCAACAAGATCGAATACGTCAAAGAATATATTTACTTAGGACAGATAATATCCCCTTCAGATGAAATGACAAAGGAAATAAACAGGCGAATAGCCCAAGGATGGAGAAAATATTGGTCACTGAAAGAAATAGTGAAAAGTAAGGATCTAAGCAATCACATAAAAAAGAAAACATTCGAGACCTGTATTCTACCAGTTTTTACTTATGGCTGTGAAACTTGGTCAATAACACTTCACCACAGAGAAAGGCTAACAAAATGCCAACGAGCCATGGAAAGAAGCATGCTAGGGTTAAAAATCAAAGACAGAGTCAGGAACGTAGACATGAGAACAAGAACAAAACTCACAGACATTCTTACCCAGATAGACGTCCAAAAATGGAGATGGGCTGGTCATATGCTACGCCACCCCATTAACAAATGGAGCAAGCAAGTCACCCTCTGGCAGCCAAGAGACGGCAAAAGAGGCAGGGGTCGTCAAGTCAGGAGATGGGAAGATGACTTGAAACAGACAGCGGGACCACTCTGGTTGAGAGTAGCAAGGGACAGGACCCATTGGAAGGAATTGGAGGAGGCCTATGCCAAAAGGCACACCGAACTTAGGGACCTCTTGTAACCCTATGTTTTGGAATAAAGGCTATTATTATTATTATTATTACGTCTACCATGAGTTGTCACATTTAGATCGACTGACGTTACTACAGTAGTAATAGTACGTTACTATGACATCTGTCGAAATTGTTACTCATGGTACCAAATTCTAAGCGAATGAATGAAGCGCAAACTACAGTCGCTGTAGTACGCTGTGACGTAGGATAGTTAACTACGCGACGTTTTAGTACCCAACTATCCGCTAGAGGCGCCAAGTTTACATACATTTTTTTAACTACAGTCGCTAGCGAGTGTAGATTGTGAAAACTCATGGTAGACCCTCAGATCAGATCACATTGTGATCTTCCATCTCCCTCTATCACAGCCTCGGGTCTTCAATTTTTTTTAGGCGGGGCAATAATTTAAAATAAAAAAAATAAACGTAGAAACCAGTAGTGACGCCGTGACACGTCGTCCGCCGCTGCCTCGTGTCGCCCGCTGCCAACCTTTAACCTCTCGTGTGTTTAAGCACGGATCCTGGTTACTACCGTCGTCTGCTTAGAGACGGATCCGCGACAAGTGACGCCTGTTGGTTTTTACTGAATATTAAACTGTATAACTACGTTTTAGGGTTTCTTTTTATTTTGGCACATCTTACTGAACGAATGAACAATAAATAAAAATAAATAAATAAATAAATAATGCTGGACAATCTACACAGCATCATCTAGCCCCAAAGTAAGCTACTCAAAGCTTGTGTTATGGGTACTAGATAACTGATATATTTAATACATTAATATACATAGATAGATATTTTTTTATTATACATAGAAAACACCCAGACCGACGGAACAAATTTCTGCAGATCGTACACAAATTTGTTCCGCTGCGGGAATCGAACCCGCAACCTCTTGCGTCGCAGGCGGACTCTCGCCCGCTGCACCACTGAGGTCGTCAAAAATATACAAATCCATTCGAAAAAATCACTTCTAGACAGATTTGAAGTTTCGATTTGAAAAAAAAAACCCGGGCAGACGTGGGGGTCGCTACTTTCGCTGCTTAAAACACATCAGAGGTTAACATTCTAATGCCGCCAGTGTCGGGACGATCTGGATCAGTTGAGCTATCTATAGATCACAGCCTATTATCTTTTTACACGCTTTATATTAGCTTCACCTGTATGTTTGTATGTTTGTATGTTTGTTTGTAACCGACTTCTTTGGGCGCGATTTTGACCCACTTTAAACGGCCAGATTTCGTTCAAACTTTGTAGATTTATCGAGGACCGATGACAATACACTATTTTGATAAAAAATTACTAAAAAATAGAAAATAAATAATAGTTTAAAAAAACTAAAAAACACACTTTTTATAGAAACCGAACTAAAAAATAGAAAATAAATTTAAAAAAAAGCGTGGGGTGCTCTTTAAGATATTATCGAAATGAAAATAACCCCACGCTTTTTTTTAAATTTATTTTCTATTTTTTAGTTCGGTTTCTATAAAAAGCGTGTTTTTTAGTTTTTTTAAACTATTATTTATTTTCTATTTTTTAGTTCGGTTTCTATAAAAAGCGTGTTTTTTAGTTTTTTTAAACTATTATTTATTTATTAAATTGATTTGACCTTTACCTAGCGTGTTTGTTACACAGGTATGGGGAAAACGTGGCGTTCCAAGCGGGGCTGCGGGTTGCAGACGCGCTGCACGCGCTGGCATGGCGCTGGTCGGCGCGCTGGGCCGGCGTCAGCGCAGTGCTACTGCACAAGGATATCGTCAGCCTGTGAGAGCATACACTCATCCGGGAATTACTAATTCAAATTCAAAATCAGTTTGTTAAACTCAAAATAACATAAAAGATTTATCCAATGCGGCCTCTGTGCCACAGCGGGCGAAGGTCCGCCTGAGACGCAGAAGGTTGCGGGTTCGATCCCCGCCGCGGGACAAATGTTTTCATTATTTGCAGATATTTGTCTCAGGTCTGGGTGTTTTCTATGTATAATATGTATGTATTTACAAAAAAAAAATGTATCTATGTAGTTTATCAGTCATGTGGTTCCCATAATACAAGCTCTGCTTAGTTTGGGGCTACATGATGCTGTGTCACAGTGTCCAGCATTATTATTATTATTATTATTATTATTATTATAATGCGCTAAAGAGGAACACAAAATATATAACCATCAACTAACTTATGTACAACAAAGTAAAAATAAATAAATATGATCACGACTGTAATCCCCGGGCTCGGTAGATCTCTCTTCGATCTCTAGTTACTTAGATCTTTGAGGATATCTAAAGAGGGTAGTCAGAGGCACGTCCAAACATGACATTTGGTACATGCCCACATTTTGCTTTAGTTAGTATTCCGTACGTTCACTTAAAGTATCTGAACCGAGTTTCAAACTAATCACACAACTTATAAAAAAATACTATATAACCCTTGACACCCAGTTTTACCCTTCTTAAAGGGTTGTTTTGAAATATCCGGAAATCTCGATTATATATTATTTATTGCACACAAAAAACAAAAATATGCACTAATAGCGAGCATAATGCAGAAGGCATTTTCTATGTATCCAAACCAAAATTCAGACCAATCGCACCACCCGTTAAAAAGTTCCCATACAAACATTGACCCCTCATTTGACCCCTTTTTGAAGGTTATATTGAAAAATCCTGAAACACGTGTCCATTTATTTTGCATTTACTGTACACAAACAAAGTTTCATGAAAATCGCTCTACGCGTAGAAAGTTTCATACTATCAGTTAGTAAGTCCAGGTACCAAAAATAAAATAAAGATAAGATAATTTATTTCTATAAAACATTGTAACACATACACATAAGGACTAAAAATTTCAAAGGGCAAATAATAAACAATGATCTAGACACGCGGCAGCGTGTCAAGCCAAGTTCAAGCGAAGCGAACGGGCGATGCGCGCCTAGTGTAATATTACAGGAACCATTTGGGTGATTTTTCACCCCCTCGTAACTCAAAAACTATTTCACATAAACAAGTCAAATTTGGCTCATCTATTGCCACTTGCGAGTAAAATATGTGCACCGAATTTCATAAACACACCTCAAACGGTTATTAAGATATTAACGTCCAAAAATGCCTGGTTATGGAAAATTTTATCACTGACTGACCTATAGACGTTAATTATAACCCAGTTCCAGATGACCTAGAACGTTCAAATTTGGCATCCAGGTAGGTAGTGGGGTGGATACAAAGGAAAAAATCTGAAACTTGCAAATTTTTATATTTTTAACGTACTTTTTCGATTAATTGAATCTCCTAGGAACCCTTACTAGCGCCTGTAATATAAGAATAGCAATTTAAATAGATGACAGTCGTTCATTATGTGGATTTTAATAGGGTCTTGACGTGAATATAATAACGAGTGGAAGTAGTGTCTTGGATTGGTAAGTAGTACACTCTTACCTAGGTATACAATGTGCCAATAGTTGAGCCGTCTATGCAGATAGGTAAGTATGACTATAGGTATGTATACCTACAATGTGCCAATAGTTTGAGCAGTCTATGCAGGTAGATATATGTATATGGCTAGATATCTATTCAGACCTAGATTATAGTGTGTCTCGGCTTGTCGGATAGGTAGTACCTAGGTAGGTATACTTATTCAGTAAGTACTCAAGTACCTACCTACCTGCTTAGTATGTACCTATACCTACAATGTGCCAATAGTTTGAGCCGTTTATGCAGGATTATATAAGTGTAATAATATAAGAACAAGTACTTACTTACTAATAAGTTCTGTACAAAAAGTAATGATATCCCATCAAAAACATAAATGTGAAATGAGAGCCAAGTTCAATAAGTAAGTAGGTATGCTTTAGTCGTTGACTTCAGCGACAAAAGAAGTGAGATCTAAACGGGTGCCAAGTACAATGGTCAGTCCTAAAACTTATTTATAACAATATGAAATATTTTTAACAACTTTAAAATATCATTTCATCTCATAATTTAGGATATTATATTGAAGCCTTAGGTCTAACTTGGCTAGTTTTCTTAAGAGTACGAATTATATTAGGTATAACTTGCACGTTCTTATTTTATTCTTCTAAAAATTTGGCTTGCTGGTAGAAACTAGCGATCGGACATTGTAGGTAAGTAGTTAATAATAGGAAGGTAATTCGTATAATGATAACTAGCCAAGTTAGACCTTAGGCTTCAATATAATATCCTAAATTATGAGATGAAATGATATTTTAAAGTTGTTAAAAATATTTAATATTGTTATAAATAAGTTTTAGGACTGACCATTGTACTTGGCACCCGTTTAGATCTCACTTCTTTTGTCGCTGAAGTCAACGACTAAAGCATACCTACTTACTTATTGAACTTGGCTCTCATTTCACATTTATGTTTTTGATGGGATATATATTTCAACGAGCTGATGCCCGCAGCTTCGCCCGCGTGAATGTCGATTATCGCGACTTTTCATACAAACTTTCATCCCCTATTTTATCCCCTTGGGGGTAGAATTAATCAAAATCCTTTCTTAGCGGTTGCCTACGTCATAACATCTACCTGCATGCCAAATTTCAGCCTGATCCGTCGTGGTTTGGGCTGTGCGTTGATAGATCACTATGTCAGTCAGTCAGTCAGTCAGTCAGTCAGTCAGTCAGTCAGTCAGTCAGTCAGTCAGTCAGTCAGTCACCTTTGAGTTATATTATTTCAATTTATTTCAGGAGCGAAGTGAACTACTGGAAGTCATTGGGGGTCCGTTGCATCGGTTGGTCTGTGAACAGACCCCTGGAGAAGTTGTACTGGCGGGGGGTGCTGCGAGCCCCCTATCTCGCCAACACGCTGCTGGGGGAGCCCGAGGTAACTACTACCCTGAATGTGGGGTCTCCAGTGTTGCCAGATGAGACAAATTATATTAGTGTTTGGTGCTCATAATTACTCAAAATTACAGTGTTTGATACAAAATTACAGTAAAAGTAAAAAAAAAGGACAGTGAGTTGGTTTTTGCCCGTTGAAAAATTACAGTGTAATTTTTTTAGTATTACAGTGTACAGTAGATCGTGTGAAAATACAGTAGATCTGCTGTAATTACAGTGTATCTGGCAACACTGGGTCTCACAGACCCCAGAATTAGATAGATTGGGTCTAACAGACCCCAATAGCAGTACGCCTGTAGTGACGTCTGACGTCACATGCGGTCACGTGACCGTTAGCGAGACTCGATATTTATCGAAGTTTAAATGTCTATAAAATCAAAACTAATAGCTATTTTTGACTACAACTCCAACAACAATTAGTGTATTTGTATACATACAAGCTTTACTGAAAGAGCGCTGGTGGTGTAGTGGTAGCACCCCTGCCTCACGATCCGAAGGTCGTGGGTTCAAACCGGGTCGTGCACCAATGAGTTTTTCCATTCGAAAAATTTATGTGCGCAATGCCAGTGCTCTTAAACGGTGAAGGAAAACATCGTGAGGAAACCGGCATACCCTAGAACCAAAAATTCGAAGGTATGTGTCATAGGTTAGTATTCTAATAAGCGGCGATGGGCTTGCAACCTGTCACGTACGGAATACTAACTACTGTGCAAAATGTGGGCACGTACCAAATGTCATATTTGGACTTGCCTCTGACTACCCTCTTTAGATATCCTCAAAGATTTAGGTAACTAAACATCTGAGAAGATATCTACCGAGCCTGGGGATTACAGTCGTGATCATATTTTTTTTTTTACTGAAACAAACTTTCCAAAAATTTGGCATACCTAGTAATATTTATAATTTCATGTTACAGACGGAGAGAAAATCTGAAGAGAAAGATGAAAGGGGGGAATGCATTGAGAAGGACGCTATACAGATCTGAGTATTTGATTGAACACTACGGCTTAATCTCTACACTCCATAATAGGGATTTATTGACCCTCAGTTTTACCTCTGACTACCCCCTTAGCCACGTCCACGGCGAAACTGACGATATTAGTGAAGGATTTTTCGAAATTGGATGAGTATTTTCAGATTGTCTAGCTACAACCAAAAATAGAACCTAGAACCAAAAATTCGAAGGTATGTGTCATAGGTTAGTATTCTTATAAGCGGCGATGGGCTTGCAACCTGTCACGTACGGAATACTAACTACTGTGCAAAATGTGGGCATGTACCAAATGTCATGTTTAGGCTTGCCTCTGACTACCCCCTTTAGATATCCTCAAAGATCTAAGTAACTAAAAATCTGAGGAGATATCTACCGAGCCCGGGGATTACAGTCGTGATCATATTTTTTATTTTTTTTTTCTAGCTACAAAAAATCTATTTATAATTGAACAAGAATGAACAAACCAAAAGTTAATTATTATTTAGTTAAAGATTACATTATTTTGTTTTATTAAGTTATATTTTATTGATTTGTTATGTTTCGATATAGATTTATTTAAATTAATGTATTATTTACGCCATTTGGTACAATTTCAAACTTAGTACCCAATAATATGATATAAATGATAAAGAAATGCTATATTAAGTTTATTTTAAAACGTGTTTATTTTTACGAAGCACGGAATGTAAAGACTGGGCCAAATATCAGGACGTACCTCTAACTACCCCCCGAGGGTAACTAGTGATATTTTCTTCGTTGAAAGTATTATTTTACCAAAAATTAGCATAATATATTATTTAATTGCACAAATTATTGTTTAAAAATTTAAATATTTTATTAATTATGTACCTATACACAGTGTAGTGATGTAATTTAGTTTTAATATACTTTATATTGTCACTAATTCTTTTGACAAGTGTAAGGATTGAACTACTCAGAATTTCTTTTCCTGCCCTAATAATTAGTACATACCGGTTCTCATTTGTTTGGAGCATGACGTAATACAACAATTTGAGAAAATATTGTCCCTATTTGTATTATAGAACTACATACTAGCTTTCGCTAAAGAATGTTGAGATGGATGTGTGGAGTGACGAGGATGAATAAGATAAGGAATGAGCATATTAGAGGAAGTTTGAAAGTAGCGCCTGTGACAGAAAAGATGAAGAGCAATAGGTTGGCGTGGTATGGGCATGTTATGCGGCGGGAGGAAAGCCATGTTACAAGAAGGGTGATGGATTTGAATGTGGATGGATACAAGAGTAGAGGTAGACCTAAGAAAAGATGGATGGACTGTGTGAAAGACGATATGTGTAAGAAGGGAGTGACTAATGAGATGACGGATGATAGGGGAGAGTGGAGGAAGAGAACCTGTTGTGCCGACCCCACCTAGTGGGATAAGGGCAGGAAGATGATGATGATGATGATACTAGCTTTCGCTCCTGTTTTTATTTGTCTGTGAATGCACAACTAAATGGGAATCGCTTTTCCCAAATTCTTCCATGATGTTCCTCTATCAAAAAAATGAAACTACTCGCATACATTTTTATTTTGCAAAATAAAAGTATATAATAAGTATATGTACTTAGTTTGTTCTATGGATGGGACCTACACGCAGGCTGATTACGATACTCGCGACAGGTTTGCAACAGGCGTAAATCTCGCAATTATCGCTGTCAAACGTCAATTTTGTATTAGCTAACAGGCAACAGCAAGCGAGGATTTTCTGCGGTGTATTTGCCTGACTAACTACGTCGCTCTGGTTTATATATGTTTTCTCGTGTTATTTTGAGTTTTATTGCGTAATTTTGGTGGTTATTTTGCCAATAAAGCCCGGGTTCTTGACGCGAGTGTAAAGTATGTGAATTAGAGTGAATAGTTCTCTGCAAATTCCATCGGAGGAAATCCCGAAAATTTTCAACAAAACAGCCATCTTTTGTTTAAAATTGACTTGACAACTTGACTATGACTCTGTGACGTTGACAATACTTATAAATAAATACACTTGACACTGGCAAAATTGTTCTCTAAGAGACAGATGCCATAATTGAAGAAGAAGAAGAAGAAGAACAGCAAGCGAACACTATGTCTCCCTCTGCCGGACAATCGGTGAACAATATTTGTTTCTGCCAATTGCTGTTCTGTCGCTAGTGGCGCTAGTGTTCAAAGGCAAAGTGCATTCAGCGACAACTTAGCGATAGCCGGGTGACTGCCTTTCGTGATACCGTTTATGGTAACAACTTGCAACCGATCGCGTAGCGGTCGCTGTCGCTTTTCTGCTGCTGTCGCTAATGCAAAGTTTTACATAATAAACCTGCCGGCCACACGACGACTTGATATTTTCGCATCGCGTCGAATAGCATCGCATTTACCTAAGACAGGCGCATTAGGTATTCTAGCTTATAGCGGCTTTATATGGAGAGTACAAATGAGTCATTGAACAAAAATAATAGTTTTAAAAGATGTGTGATGCAAACGGTTCTAGCAATAATTGTTTAAAATTATTTAGCTTGTATAAATATTTTAAGATCTGTATGCGTGCTACATGGATTTTTAAATAAATTTTTGCTATAAAAAATATGTATTTTATTTTATCTCCATGTATTGTCTACTACTACTTCATACTTGTAGGAAGTATTCCTTGAAATGACCCCACAAAAATAGAGCCTTGGTAGGCGTGGCTTGTCAGTTTTGCCAAAGAAATTAAAAATTTGCATAAGGTTATTACACGTTACACGGCAATTTAAACCCAAATGTCGAGGGAAACATAGAAATTCGGTTAGTGATCTTTTGCGAGTAATTCCTGATTTGCCCACTAGATCCACAGCTAGGTATTCGAAATAAAAGAAAAGTATCACGTAGGTACGGTACCCAAAGTTTATTTCATCGAACAACTTTTTCTAGTCAACATTTTACATTTATTTCGTTTCTTTTATCACTTTACGCCATCTATTGAGAATTTACTTTTGACTTCTAACTATGCTACTCACCAATAGATGGCGTTATCCGATGTCATTTGTTTGTCCGCTTAGTTCGACACGTGACTGTCTTCGTTAGACATTGATACACCTGGGTAGCGCTTTTATTTTAGTCACTAGAGTTGTCCCACCATAGTAACTATAAAAAATCACTGTGCCCCACCCACTGACTCATTATCTTGAGTCTGTGCCTCCATTTATTATCGAACAAAACGCAAAAAAATACGTTCCGTTTCACTAAGAATTACTGCTGTGAAAAGTTATCGTTGTCTCACTCACACTTGGAGTTATAAGCACTGCCGTTTCATTCTCATGCTGAAAATAATACAAAATCCAGTCATGTGGAGTCCGATTTTGACAGGTGCTGTTCTGTAGCCAACTCGAGTTTCCCGAAAGGCGAGCCGATCGAAATAAATGTAGACCTTTGGGCCTCACCATCTGAAAATACATAAGAGCAGCGTCAAATTAAAGTGAAGTATCAGTTCTAATCATCAAAAGCCGACATAAACGAGAATGCATTGAATAACGCTTGAGAAATAATAGTTTTTGGTAAATAACATATGTGCTTGTACCATGAGATCTAGACTTATGTAACAATTTTCGTCCGTGAAATTGTAATCGTTCACTGATAGCGATTGTTTACCTCCTCCAGAAGGTAAGGGGTGTGGATCTTATCAATATTTATGCTTTTTATACTGTTTATACAAAGCGACTAACCTTGAAATAATTTTGCACTAATTTCGGTATTAGCCGGCCCAGTGGTCCATAATCGGATTTGTTTCCTTATTTCTCTTCCACATGTTATTGTTTGCGAGATTTCTTTGATTTGTTATTTATTTTACAGCTTTATTCTGTTATCCAGCTATTTTCTGCTCTAGCTACTGTCAGTGATAGAAAGTAGAAATGTTTCAGAAGTTGTATTCATTTTTAAAACTATTTCGAAAAAGGATTTATTACATATGGTTTCGGAAAAGGTTTCATGACTTTTACATATTGTCATGTTGAATACAAAAGTGTGTAATTCAAATTATATGAAAATTTGGCATTTGCTCCAATAAAGCAGTTGATTTTTGCTGCTTACTTATCTATGTTAAAACAATTTTATCTGATAAGAATAATTACCTAACTAATTATTTTGCTGAAAAGAATATAGCTGAGTTATCTCACATCTTAGTATAGTAATTTAATTTAATTTTATCATAACTATATTCTATTGCACTAATTCAAATTTACTGCCTAAACAATGCCTTATAGAATGAATTGGATTCACTTTAAAACTACTTATTCCAAGCAAGGCCATATCAATATAGCAAGAACATAGATTACTGAATATGAAATGCAAATTGGGCATATTTTAAGTGTATCTCTGAAGAAATTACTTGTCGTTATCATTTTCTAAGTACCAAGTCAAAAATTTCAATCTTTCAAATATACTAACCATGAAAAATGAAACTAAATGGATCCACAATAATAACGGAATACTAACTACTGTGCAAAATGTAGGCATGTGCCAAATATCATTGGACATGCCTCTGATTACCCTCTTTATATATCCTCAAAGATCAAAGTAACTAGAAATCTGAGGAGATATTCACCGAGCCTGGGGATTACAGTCATGACCATGTTTGTTTGATACTAACTATATTAAAATGCTGATGTGTTTATTCAAATATATAATTTTTATATATCTTTAAATAAACATTTTCTAGGTTTAACTTTAGATAATGCTTCGTACTAAACACTTTATTTACTTAAAATATTTAGGATCAGTAATAACTGGTATCTGTGCTTACATATTGTGTCTATAATTTATACATATATTACATCTGTGTGGATTGTCCAGCTTTATTTATTTATTTATTTATTTATTTATTTATATTGTGTTTTGCTTTTCAATAATATTCTGAGACTACCTCAGTTGGTGTGACGAGCGAGTGTCTGGCTGAGTTGTGAGAGGTGCGGGATTGATTCCTGCACCTTTGAAGAGATGTTTACATGTTCTGCAGATATTTCTTCCCGGTCTGAGTATTGTAGTACCATGGTACTTGTAGATACCCATCTAGGGAATCCTAGTGTGGAGTAGAAACCATGTATCTGATGATTGTCTGTTATTTATTTATAGAACAGACATCAAAAAGCAAACACAACATTGACAAACGGAAATTTACTTTATTTAACAAGCAACATGCCCCGGCTTCACACGGGTAGCAATAGTATTTCTATTATTTCACATATATATAACATATAAAGCCTATGTTACTAAGGGATAATGTAGCATTCTAATGGTGAAAGAATTTTTGAAATCAGTCCAGTAGTTTTTGAGTTTATTTGTCACAAACAAAAATACGAAACTTTCCTCTTTATAATATTAGTATCGATGTTAAAAATGGTGTGATTAAAAAAAAAATGTGAGCCGTCACGGGACGCCTGGCAGATGTGAAACATCGACATTATTTTGTAAAAGTAATATGCAGAAAAGAACATATTGTGATAGGATTATTGCGTCGCCACACCGTACACACTACTGCATATAGACTGTATATAAATATGTATACCATCTAATAGCGTGGCGACGCGTCGCCACGGCATGCGTCGCCACGCCAGAAATCGGTTTTACGTGCTGTTTCACATCAAGAACCAGTTGTTTCACATCAAGAACCAGTATTATTGCTGCATTAAATGAAAATCTTGGAAGACAAGTTAGCGAATTTTTTCCAATAAAAATATTTCATTCTTTTCAGGGTAAATTGTAACTCCACAAAGCAAGATGTTGCGACGCTGCTCAAAACACATACAAACTTTATACCGGAGGCAGGGCGAAACCCTCCGGTTCAAGTCTACCGTGCCCAAGGTCTTCGGAGCCCTATCCCAGGCCGCTGCAAGGCAAACCCGAGTGGTGGTAGCCGGCAACAACCAGATAGCCTCCATACATTTCACGAACACACTCTTCGAAGTCCAAGATGTGATGACTCCAAGCTTCCCTGACTCCGTCTCCGAGGGTGACGTGAAGCTGGACAAGAAGGTCGGTGACGCCGTCGCCGCTGACGAGGTCATGTGCGAAATTGAGACAGACAAGACAGCTATCCCTGTAATGGCTCCGGCCCATGGGATTATAAAGGAAATTTATGTGAAAGATGGCGACACGGTGAAGGCTGGCCAGAAGTTGTTTAAACTGGAGTTGACGGGGGCTGCTCCGCCTAAAGCAGCATCAGCTCCAACTCCTGAACCTCCCAAGGCAGCGGCTCCCCCGCCGCCTCCTCCTGTTGCGGCAGCGCCCCCTCCTCAAGCGCCTACTCCTCCTCCCCAAGCTCCCCCTCAACCTGCTCCTCCACCCCCCGCCGCTCCTATCGCTTCCATCCCCGTAGCAGCCATACGTCACGCGCAAGCCATCGAAACAGCAACAGTAAAGGTTCCCCCAGCAGACTACAGTAAGGAAATCGCTGGCACCCGAACTGAACAACGCGTCAAGATGAATAGAATGCGTCTGCGCATCGCGCAGCGTCTCAAAGACGCGCAGAACACCAACGCTATGTTGACAACCTTCAACGAACTCGACATGTCTCACATCATGGCGTTCCGTAAGAAGCATTTAGATAAATTTACCAAGAAGCATGGTGTTAAGTTGGGGTTGATGTCGCCATTTGTGAAGGCTGCGGCCAGCGCTCTGCTCGACCAGCCGGTCTGCAACGCTGTGATCGACGGCAATGATATCCTGTACCGCGATTACGTCGACATTTCCGTCGCTGTCGCAACACCAAAAGGTCTCGTGGTACCGGTTATAAGGAACGTCCAAAATATGACTTACGCTGACATCGAGTTGACAGTTGCTGGTCTAGCTGAGAAAGCCAGGCAAGGGAAGCTGACGATTGAGGAGATGGATGGAGGAACCTTTACAATCAGCAACGGTGGGGTGTTCGGTTCATTACTCGGAACACCTATAATCAATCCCCCTCAATCGGCTATCCTAGGTATGCATGGAATCTTCGAGCGTCCTATCGCACTGAACGGCCAAGTGGTAATAAGGCCTATGATGTACATCGCCCTGACATACGACCACAGATTGATTGATGGCCGTGAGGCTGTACTGTTCCTGAAAAAGATCAAAGAAGGTGTGGAAGACCCGGCCACTATCATCGCCGGCTTGTAAATAAATCAAAATTTCGGTTGGTTTTGCAGTTACTACATTTTACCATTACGTAATCGATTAATCAATGTCCGGTGTGGGCGTTGTAAATTGCACTATTATAGCACTAGATGTCGCTATTTCACATTTTGTGTGAGCTCTGTTTATTTATTGAGAATATTCGCCCGTTATTGTGTATTTGTATTATTTTATCGTGTTTAAGTGAAATATTCAGAAGTACATTTCCCTCTGTCTAATGACACCAATCTGTCGTTTTATTTTTCTTATTTTATATTTTTTAATTCATATTTACAAATCCTCAGCTGTTATTACTTTAAATTATTAAAGCTTAGTAGTAAAATTATAATGTCTTTCAGTTCTACTAGTTATTTAAATCATGCATTTACAAGTAATTTAGTTACTACGTTATTAATTTGCAAGTTTACAAGTAATTTATTCAATACGTCATTCATTTAATATGATCTAAGATTAAAAAGTAGGTATGTAGGTAACGATCTCATTAAATTTTTTGGGTTATTTATTATAATTACCTGGATGACCGAGCTTTGCTCGTTTTTTTTTGGGGTAAACGACGTTTTCTAAAAATAAAACCTAGCTAGATCGATTTATAGCCCCCGAAACCCCCTGCGTACTAAATTTCGTGAAAATCGTTGGAGCCGTTCCCGAGATTCAGAATATATATATATATACATAATATACAAGAATTGCTCGTATAAGATAATACCTACCCCCTCCCCAATGAGATTTTTTCCCGCTTGTCTTAGGAAGATGCAGAGGGATGTTTTTAGTTTATTGGGGCATTATTGTAATTATTTTTAAATTAAACCACAGTATTTTTCAACTAATAGGTACGGATCTACCATTAAAATTGATATAAATTTGATCTACCGTATCCCTGAAAATACTTAACAACTAATGCCATCTAGTGAATAAAAACATAATAGATTGACTTGTTCTGAAATAGGTCAGTTTCATTACTTGGATTTCCAACTCTAATAACTTAGAAATAAAATTTGAAATAGCTGGAAACCTTTGTGTTTGATTTTACAATTACCATGGCAACGGATTGTGTGTAACCTATGTCATATCGTGACAAACAGAACTGCTAACAGTAGGAACTAGTTTTTATTTATTTTATATATTTAAATGGATTAATAATAAGTCTAGTTTATAAGAAAACGATTTGTAGGCATTTACTGCTTTAAATTATTATAAATAAATGTGAAATTGTTAAACATTTGCTACACCTGGATTCGACCTAATTGAAACTACGTAACTGTGTCAAGGTAAGGAATAATTACCTAAGTACCTACCTACTACATACTTTGACTTCATAAATAATTATAAAATTCTAGCTTCCGCCCACGGCTTCGCCCGCGTGGTGCCTTGAAAACAAAAACAAATCTATCCCACGGGAACCGTACATTTTTCCGGGATAAAAAGTAGCCTATGTGCTTTTCAGACTATAATCTATATCTGTGCCAAATTTCATCCAGATGCGTTCACCCGTTTCAGCGTGAAAGAGTAACAAACATACATTCTTACAAACTTTCGCGTTTATAATATTAGTAGGATGTAGCTATACAACATTTTTTAAAAATATGTGCAGAGTATCTTATAAAATAAACATGTTTTTTAGTCAAAAATGCAGCAAACATCGAGAAAATCCATCGAATCAAAAACAGACGAAAGAAAGAAGAAAGAGAAAAAAGATGAACCGAAAAAGGCTCAAGAAGAGAAAAAACTCAAAAAAAGCGTTTACACCATTTCGACACCCAGAGAATATGTTCCGAAGACAAGCGCTAGCGATATTTACGCCCAGAAAAAAATCGTCGCTGGAAAAGCTCCCAAGAAAGTTCCGGGAGTGTCTGCTGTAAGTAATGTTTCACCAATGAAGGGCCTTCTTAAGTCTTCATCATCATCCATCAGTCAAATAAGCAGAACCTCTGATAAGACTCCGAAAAAACTTGAAGCTAGAAATCTATATTCCGCTAAAATCGACGGAAAACCCCATTCTACCGGAAAAACTAACGCTCCAGCTAAGAAAGAACTCATTACAAATGTCACTGTCAACTCGCCAGTTGTAAAAAGAAAATTGCATTTAAATTTGGAACGTGATGAGGCCAAGGTTTCGAAAACCAAAGAGATCGACAGAGAAAAGAGGTCGAAAGCAAAAGCTAAAGAGATTGGAGAAGGCGAACCCAGGAGGTCCGAGATGATTGAAGCTAAAACTTTGGAAAAAATGGGGGATAGGCAGCGAACGAAAACGAGGACTTTAGACGAATCAGAGGTAAAAGTTTTGACTCATGATAATGTTGATAATAATGTCGAAATGCAGAATCTGGCCAAGAAGTTAGTAGCTCAGCCGAAAGCTTTTTACGTGGGCTTTAATGAAGAAAAACCGGAGACATTGGTAAGATTTTTTTGTTTTTATTGTTTAAATCTAGACTATCGTTATCGGCTATCTACAAATATTACCTGTTAAAAAAGAAAAAGAAAATCGACTTTAAATGTTACACTACGAGGAAAATTTGTTTTTAAAAAAGGTTTTTAAGTTTTATGGAAAAAGTATGAATCCCTCAAGATTTAGGGAGACTTTAATGGGACCACCTTTAAAATATGACCCACCAAACAAAAAAAGAATCATCAAAATCAATACGTACCCATACAAACAAACAAAAAACGTCTAATTCTTTGTTGAAGTCGGTTGAAAATTAAAAATCCATTCGAACGAATGGATTCGCTCGCTATTTCGCTACTCGCTAACAATAGCTAGACGTATTCTAAAAACAAAATTGATTAGCGTGCTTCCTCCCTTTCTACCACTGAAGAAAGAAAAGAGAGAGCACTTTTTTTTAAGCATAGTTTATTCTAGTTACCTACATAATATGTAAAGAAAAGATGGATGGACTGTGTGAAAGATGACATGAGTAAGAAAGGAGTGAGTGAGATGACGAATGATAGAGGAAGATGGAAGATCACACGTTGTGTCGACCACATAACGGGGGAAAAGGGCAGGAAGATGATGATGATGATTCAAAATTTCAGGAATTAAAAATAATATCTTATTTCAGCTCAAAAAAGTGACATCTGACGACGAAGAAGTAAGTTACGAGGACGACTTTGAGAGTTACGAATCTGACTTTGAGTCGTATCACAGCGACGCGAGCGAAGCGCGGACTGAAGCAAGCGGCAGTGGAAGCGAAGCGAGCAATAGCGAACGTGGCGAGCGAAGCGACACAAACGCGTCTGCTGAGAGCTGTGCGAAGGAAAGAGACGAAGAACGAATGCTTGATTCTGGTATGTCTTAATTATTTAATAAATTATTTTAGACTAGCAGTACGAATAGATATATAACACTAGCTTCCGTTCGCGGCTTTGCTCGCGAGGTACCTACTTAAAATATAGCCTATGTTATTCAGGGATAATGTAGCATTCTAATGGTAAAATAATTTTTGAATTCGGACCAGTAGTTTTTGAATTTATTCGTTACAAACAAAAATACAAAACTTTCCTCTTTATAATATTAGTATTTAGTATAGACATAGATTTGCATTTTAGTTGAATTCTCCCAACTTTCAAATGGTGTTTCCATAAAATTACCTTATTACTCGAATGCGAAGTGAAAAAGAAGAGTAGGTACTAGGTATATTCGGAGTGTATATTATGTATGCGAGTTTCTTTGGCTGTCACTGTAGCCCAAACGGCTGGGCAGATTTTGATAAATTAGGTGTCATTGGATTCATCTGAACCACGAAAGTGACATCTACTCGTATTCTAATAATTATAAAGAGGAAGGTTTTGTATTTTTGTTTGTAACGAATAAACTCAAAAACTAATGGTCCGATTTCGAAAATTCTTTCACCGTCAGAATGCTACGTTATCCTTGAGTAACATAGGCTATATTTTATGTAGGTACCTCGCGAGCAAAGCCGCGAACGGAAGCTAGTAAGCTATACAAAATGTCAAAAAATCCAATACGTCGGCCGTAAAAAGCTATTTTCAATTACTTTCTTGTCGGGTTTTGAACTTCGGTTAAAAATTCGAAGGTATGTGTCATAGGTTAGTATTATTATAAGCGGCGATGGGCTTGCAACCAGTCACGTACGGAATACTAACTACTGTGCAAAATGTGGGCATGTACCAAATGTCATGTTTGGACGTGCCTCTGACTACCCTCTTTAGATATCCTCAAAGATCTAAGTAACTGAAGATCTGAGGCGATATCTACCGAGCCTGGGGATTACAGTCGTGATCATATTTATTTATTTATTTATTATGAACCAAATGAAGACAATGTAATAAGTAAATGCCAGATAATTATTATGTTTGGACATGTTGTTGACATGACATGTTTTTAAATTTTAGGTAATTTTGACCTCCGTGACCAGCGCTCCGGTAGAACCAAGAATTCCACCATGGAGTTCATTCTAGAGGACGTGGAGAAGTCCCTTCTAGAAGACAAGAAGGTTCTAGAAGATAAGAAATCTCTAGAAGATTCCAAGAAGTCGCTGGATGAAGGGTTCCAGGATATGAGCAGTACCGCATCCAGCATACGGACTGTGGATACCCTGGACAGGTGCGTATGCGCAGATTACAGTCATACAACCTGTTACCTTTGTAAACAGGCTTCCCGCGATAAAGGCTTGCCTCGTGCGGGGGCCGCTATTAATGTGCACCTATCTTTGTTATTTGGCAAATAAATCATTTTGTATTTTTTTTGTATTTTGTATGGGCGACCAAGAAATTGGTTTACCACTTTTGATGACATCTCCCAGTAACATAATTATTCGCTAAGGATTACTGTATTAGGAATGACAGATTCTGACGTAGCAGTTATTAATCTGTCAAGCGCAAATAGCCCTTGATGTTTGGTACGTGCAAATGATATTCAGCCTTAGTGGTAAACCAATTTCTTGGTCGCCTATACAAGCATCAGTCAATTCTATCAGTCGTGACAGTAAGATATATCATCCCAGTACCAAAAGATCGTAGGTGTTGAATTTTTTCTGTTGCTTCGACTGTTAACTTTATCGCTTTTTAACCGACTTCAAAAAAAGGTTTCTCAATTCGACCGTATTATGCTTTTTTATGTTTGCTCGCGGATAACTTCGTCGTTTATGACCGATTTTGATGATTCTTTTTTTGTTGGATAGAAGATATTTCAAAGGTGGTCCCATGATAAGGAAATCAGGGTTTGGTGATGGCAGAGCAGAGAAATCGTAGGGGCGACTAGTGCGGTTGTAAGTTTTTATGTAAAACGATTTACTTTCCATCGATATTTCATCAAAATCGGTTCAGTAGTTCGGTTTTTTTCTACGTACCTAGTGCAACATTGAAGTTGGTTTGTTTTTAGTTTTTAGAACGTAATTATTTTATATTTTTTTCGTGTTATTTTGATGGTTATTAAATGTCAGAAATCCAATATGGCGGCTTTAAGCAGCTATTTTCAATTACTTTCAGTAGTTTTTTAAAGTAAAACTTCTTTACGCACGCTTGACTTGGGAAGTAAGCTGATAAATGCGTAAAAAAGCGTTACGAAAAGTGTGATCGGGCGAGGCGAACGGAAGTTGAGAGGGAGATATAAATTAGTGAAGATAGAAAGAGAGAGAGAGAGTTACGTTTCGTATATTACTGTAAGGGCAAGAGAGAGGTGCGAGCACAAATTTTCTTTCTCTCTTTCTCTCATTGCCGTTTCGCATATGTAAGACACAGTGCAGGCTACATACATTTAGATGGAGCTAAAGAAGTTTTATTTCAGTCGTATGCTCTAAAGCACACTTGCTTTTTGATTGTGAAATAAATACTAGTTTCATTTTGTATTTGTTACAGGCCCCTTTTCATAGATTTCTCCAAGTCCAAACAGAATAAAGTAAAAAGAGCAACTAGCGAACGTTTGAAGCAAAGAGCTAAAGATCTCCTCGGCATGATAACACTTCACGAAATGAAGTATTCATTATTCGAAATGCAGCCAATATCATACGACTTGTACATGGCTACATTCGGCCGTAGCAATTATACCCAAAGTGGGGTACAGACTTTTGATGATGGCATCACTGAGGAGATGCAAACTGAGGAAGTGGCGGTTACACAAAAATGGACGCAATTTCCTGTTGAGTTTTCGAAGAGCGATGTCTTTGAAATTAAAGATTCTGCGGCGCGGAAATATAGTAGACATACAGAAGATTATTTAACGAAATTCACATTTCTGCTAAAAGATATTTCAAATAACGAAATTGATGTTCAGGCGAATTCAGATGATAGTTACAAAGAAAACCCGCTGAGAATTTTGTTGGAACAAAAAGATGGCGTCGGCGGTGACAGAATGCTGCCATATGAAACGTACAAATCTAAATTAATAAGTAACAATTACAACTCCAAAAAACTAAGCAAGTTTTTGAAAAAATTCGAAAGCAAAGTGTGTAGTGTTTTGAGTAAAAACACCGGCAGTAAAGATTTGGCGGGTTTAGAAAATTCGGGAAAATATCCCTTTAGTAAAGGTCTCGTTACTATATCTCCCAAATTATTGGATGGGGAGAAATACTCTTTTTTGAAAAGCGCAAATATTACTAAAGTATTTTTCTCAGAAACGAAAAGCAATCTGGTGATGACCGAGCACAAAGAAGCAAAATGCGTTGATGGTAAAAAAAGTTTGGTTTGTCTATGGGACTTGAGTGTTGCCAGGGAGCCAATAAAAATTTTGCTTGCCATTGACGATATTGCTGTTGGGAGATTCAGGGGAAACACTGATGGAATTTTTGTAGCGGCTTTGGAAGATGGGTAAGAAATAAACCAATATTAACATTATTACCAATTTACACAACGCCATCTAGCTCAAAACTAACCAAAGCTTGTATTATGGGCACTAAATGGGAAAGTTCGTGCATTTTCGGACTGTTTGTAATTTTAATCAAATAGCACTGGCTGAACAGTTTCGGATAAATTTCCGCGGACTAGTTGGCTATTTATTTATCCCTGTTGTGTACGTAGGTAGGTACTATGTAAGCAAAGCTGCACGCGGAAGGTAGTTTGAAATTAAGAGAACTAACTGTAGTTTAATTTCCTCAGGTCAATACATCTCTGGGACCTCGCCGAAGAGCCGTCATATTATCGCGACAGTGTTGCCACCGCGGAGAAATCTCCCGAGATTGTGGAAGTCGAAGAGTTGCTCACACAAATTGAGAAGGATAGAGAATGGAATTTGAGGAATAGCAATGTTGGTTTTCAGCAGGTACGTCATCATCATCATCATCATCTTCCTGCCCTTTTCCCACGTTACGCTGTCGGCACAACATGTGATCTTCCATCTCCCTCTATCATTCGTCATCTCACTCACTCCTTTCTTACCCATGTCATCTTTCACACAGTCTATCCATCTTTTCTTTGGCCTACCTCTTCCCTTGTATCCATCCACATTCATACCTAACACTCTCCTCGTCACATGACATTCATCTCTTCTCATAACATGCCCATACCACTCCTATCATCTATCATCTTTTATCATTTCTGTCACCAGTGCCAGTTACGTATTCTATTGATACTTCAACATTCTTGTTAATTTTCAAAGATTCAAAGATCAGGTAATGCTTTGTTAAAAAAAGTTTGGTGAAATAGGACCTTATATTTTTTTAAAAGATATTGTTCATAGACCATTTGGTATTGTAGCGAGTGACGCGCTACGCTCGACTAGGGAGGCACCAGTAAACAAGTGATGTGACACTCTTACAGATAACTAACTATTATACCTAAGTACCTATTTCCTACAGTATCCAATTTTGATGATTCACAGCTTGCGATTGTATACAGTTCCGCCGGACCAAAAATCTGTTACAAGTCACACAGTAAACATACAATGTGCGATGTAATGTTGAAAAACACCACAAGTTGTGCAGGGAACTCTATCGTTAGTTTTTCTTTGACTAGATTTTTAATGCCTTAAGCCAGATAGAATATTTGATTCCATTTTTAATTACTGTATCCATTTGTGAATGAAGAATTATAAGAATTAAAGTCCTGACTGACACACTGACTCACTGTCATTAGACAACGCACAGCCTAAACCGCTGGTTGTAGAGACTTGAAATTTGGAGGGCATATCTGCCTTGGTTTGTAGAGATGTACCAAGAAGGGGTTTTTTGAAATTCAACCTCTAAGAGATGCAGCGAGAGGATGAAGTTGGTTTAAAAAATATTGCACAAACGATGCGGGAAGTCCCTCTCTCTAGTAAACGCCTATAATATATGTACTTTGATTTTACTATAAAACTCACGAAATTTGTGAGGCTTCATGAATTTATAGGTAAAGATTTATAGGAATAAATATTATGTAATTCTGTCTACATGAGACATTTTCAATAATTTTACATTTTCTGTTAAATTTTTCATCGATCCGATTCCGAAAAGTTAACATTTAGAATTTTTAAAAAAGGTGTTAATCAAATATGAAATGAGACGCTCGTATACACAATAAAACCTGCTTCAACACCATAATCAAATTAAAAATGTTTCCCCTCAGTCCATCCCTTTCGCACTGCAGTCCTGTGCATATACGAACAGCGCAGTGAACATGAGTTCTCCCTCGGAGTCTTCAGACTGCATAGTCGGACTTGAACTGACACCCAACCAGGTACGATACCTCACCCATCTTGTATACTGCATCTAGAAGCATATTCTACACTATTTATCTATATACAGTCGTGGTCAACTAATTAGGGACACTCTTTGGTTAAACCGAATTGTGAATTTATTTTTTATTTTCCAACGAGTCTAAACCATATTCCATATCTCTTACATGTAAGTATAATTAGTCATTTATGTGCCCGATTATACAAACAATAACAACTTCTTAAACATTAAACCTCTTTACAGTATAGCTGATAGATTATCGTAGTGCTATTTGTTCAAATAATGCTGGCTGGCCATTTAATTAGGGACACTGAGATATTGCGTTCTATTTTCAAAATTTGAATCTCAATACTTTTTTACTTCTTCTCTTATTGTTTCGTGGTAGTTTTGGCGGCAATCCCGATATTTATTTTAAGTTTTGAAAAATATTTTGAAGAAAAATGGGTAAAAATAAAAGTTGCGATCCAACACTACGAAAAATTATCATGAAGTTTGTTGTCGAGCATGGTTGGCCATACCGAAGGATAGCAGAACATTTAAATTGTTCAAAAACTATGGTATACAATGCAGTGCAACATGTCAGACGCAATAACACAGATTTAAATGTGCCCAGAACAAAAAGATCGAGAAAAACAACTCCGCAAGAAGATAGAATGATAGCCAGGTTAGCTAAGAAAGATCCGTTTCTAGGCTCTATTTTAATTAAACACGAAGTGTTTGGGACAGACGAAAGAGCTGGTGTCTCAGCTAGGACCGTTCGACGACGTCTGGTAGAAGCAGGGTTGTTCGGAAGAGTGGCTCGCAAAGTACCGTTGTTGAAGAAAGAACATAGAAATGCTCGTTTGGCGTTTGCACGTAAATATGGACATTGGACCTACGCCCAATGGCAACATGTATTATTCTCTGACGAGACCAAGGTTAATTTGATTTCTTCAGATGGAAGGCAATACGTACGGCGTCCAGTAAAAGCGGAAATGAATCCAAGATTCACAAAAAAGCAGGTGAAACATGGCGGTGGAAACATTAAAATGTGGGGTTCATTTTCTGGACGTGGAGTGGGACCTGTGAGGAAAGTTCAGGGTAACTTAGACCAACATCAATACAAGGCAATATTGGAGGAAACGATGCTTCCCTATGCTGAGGAGCATCTCCCTATTATATGGACGTTTCAGCATGATAACGACCCAAAACATACCGCCCGTTCAGTCAAGTCGTTTCTTACCAGTCAGTCAGTATCTGTGCTAGATTGGCCAGCAAATAGCCCGGACCTTAACCCAATCGAGCACCTTTGGCACGAAATCAAGAAAAAAGTAGCCACTTATCGTACCACAACTTTAGATGAACTTAATGAAGCTTTTTGTGAGGCATGGGCAAACATTCCTGTCGAAACATGCCAGAAACTGATAATGTCTATGCCACATCGGTGTCAAGCGGTAATTACTAACAAAGGTTTTGCTACTGGGTACTGATTTTACACGTAATAAAATGGAGCTGTTAAAGATTATTAGTTTTGTTTAACTCTATTTTTCATTATAGTTTACTGTCCTTAATTAAATGTCCAGCTACAGAATTATACCTTAAAATTGAATACATGTTCAACCTTTGATATTAAATACTTTTTTCTATTTAATTATTCTTTTATTTACAGCCATTTTACAAGCATAATAATCGGACCAAATTATGCAAATAATAGTTACTGAGAAATCAATAGGGTTTTATATTTGTATGTACATAACCGGTTATTGTTCTTCACTATCTTGCATGTCCCTAATTAGTTGACCACGACTGTATCTATACTTACAGGGTGTTACCAGACTACTTCCGAAAACTTCCGGGGGTTAAAGTACCCATCAATATAAACAACTTTTTCTAAGAAACCAACACTGTGAGCGCGAAAAAAACAGCTGTTTCATACATTTTAGTCAAGTAGGTATTGAAGTTTTGCATGGAAGAGCTGTTTTTTTTTCACGCTCACTGTGTTGGTTTCGTAGAAAAAGTTGTTTATATTGATGGGTACTTTAACCCCCTGAAGTTTTCTGTAGTAGTCTGGTAACACCCTGTATAATAAAATCGTAGGGAAGTCGTGTCTTTACTTTTGATATTTTCAAATTTGAAAAAATTAGCACCACCTAAAGAAGGCACGCTACTAAGCTTAAAACAACCGTTTTTGAAAAGATGTCTTTATCTGTGCGTTTGTGAACGCTAACCTCTGCAACGGCTATTAAACCAAATTTAATGCAGTTTTCACTAATGTATTGAGGTAAACTTGTATTGAAACTTAGGCTTTGTTTCATAAAGATCGGTAGACAAATTATGCTGACAATAACTCTACGCGTAACATTTATCTAACGCACTGGTCGGTGGGAATTATGAAACAATTAGTTATATTCATTTTGTGTTATAATCCCCACTGTGGTTGAAAAATTCCATTTTTTTAGGTTATTTCCTTACAAAGAATTGGGGTTCTCACGATATGGTCTATAATTCAAGAGAAAAAGGCAAGCAAAGACATCGGCAAAGCTTTCTGGTCCAAAACAAAACTATACAAACACCAAACTATCAATATGACAGAACACATAGACACATCATTAAAGGAAGGTAATAATTTCAATCTAAACTCAGCAAAAAGACGAATGGCTTATCGAAAACAAGAAAAAACTATGGTCAAAAAGGAAACTGCCCGCCCCAAGACTTCGAAATTCGAATTTGACATTGACAGACCGTACAGTGCTGCCAGTTTAAGGAAAAAAGTGTTGCCGGTCGAGATAAATGTGCCGAAAAGTTGGGAGAATGGGATAGTGTGCAGCGATTTGAAAATCGTTACATTGAATAATGTGAATAGTTATTTGGTTGCCAAAAATTGTGGAGAAGTGATTTGTTGTAGACGGTGCCTTGGTGTTGTGAGGATGGAGAGATTCAGTGTTGCCAGTGAGTATGCGGTTATTTACCTTGATTTTCTAGGTACTAAGCTAGGACTCAGCCTAGAACGCACGAAACTAGATAAATCACTAAAAATAAAAAAATATGATCACGACTGTAATCCCCAGGCTCGGTAGATACCTCCTCAGATCTCTAGTTACTTAGATCTTTGAGGATATCTAAAGAGGGTAGTCAGAGGCACGTACGAACATGACATTTAACACATGTCCACATTTTGCACAATAGTTATTATTCCGTACGTGACAGGTTGCAAGCCCATCGCCGCTTATAAGAAATGCCAGATGCAAGTACTCTTAAACGGTGAAGGAAAACATCGTGAGGAAACCGGCATACCCCAGAACCAAATATTCGAAGATTGTCATAGGTTATTATTCTTATAAGCAGCGATGGGCTTGCAACCTGTCATGTACCTACTGTTGCAAAATGTCGTGTTTGGATTTGCCTCTGACTACCCTCTTTAGATATCCTCAAAGATCTAAGTAACTAGATATCTGAGGAGATAATATCTACCGAGCCTGGGGATTACAGTCGTGTGAGTGTTTGTTTTTTAACCCCCGACAAAAAAGAGGGGTATTATAAGTTTAACGTGTCTCTGTGTGTCTGTCTGTGGCATCGTAGCTCCAAAACGAATGAACCGATTTTCGTTTAATTTTTTTTGTGTCATAGATAATTTTATCCCGAGTGTTCTTAGCCATGTTTCATGAAAATCTGTTCAGCTGTTTGAAGATCATTAGCTCTTTTCTAGTTGATGAGGGGATCTGACTAACTTCCTTATGTCCGATCGATTCGAAATTTGGTACCGTGTTACTTCAATGATATTGAAAGATCATGGTAAGGTCACCATGACTTTAAATTGACATAATGGTAAGGTTTAGAAGTCGGGGGTTATTAAATTTTTGATTATTTTTGAAGTTTTTATATTTTACATTTGTTTGACAGATGACACATCTTTAATAACGAGTTTAGATGTCTCATCTGAAGGTATACCATACTTCCTGGCGGCCAGCGACAGTGGGACCGTAAGCTTGTGCTCGCTGCTCGACAACAGAGTTCTACTAACACTGGACTGCAGGTATTCAACACTCCATTTCAAACGTGAAAGTTTGCATGTCTGGATGTATGTTTGTTACTTTTTCACCCTGAAACGGCCGAGCGGATCTGGATGAAATTTGGCACAGATATAGATTATAATCTGGAATACCACTTAGCTTACTTAAAAACGAATATATCCCGCGGGAACCGTACATATTCCGGGATAAAAAGTAGCCTATGTGTTATTCCAGATCATAATTTATATCTGTGCCAAATTTCATTCAGATTTGTTCAGCCGTTTTAGCGTGAATGTAACAAACATACATCCAGACATCCAGACATCCACACATTGTTACAAACTTTCGCGTTTATAATATTAAGTAGAATTATAAAGCTGAAAAGTTTGTTTGTTTGGTTGAACGCGCTAATCTCAGGGTTCGAATTTAAATATTATTGTTGTAGTATAGTCCATTTATCGAGGAAGGCTATAGGCTATATAACATCACGCTACGACCGATAGGAGCGGAGCAACAATGAAAAATGTTGCAAAAACGGGGAAAAATATATCACTTAAAAACCCGCAGAGAAAGAGAAGTAGAAAGAAAGAGTCAGCTAGTTTCATCTATCTTATACCTTTAAACGAGAAATTCTTGTATATATATATATATATATATACACACACATATATATATATATATATATCTCGGAAACGGCTACAGCGATTTTCATGAAATTTAGTATGCAGGGGGTTTCAGGGGGTGATAAATCGATCTAGC
This sequence comes from Cosmorhoe ocellata, assembly GCA_963675405.1. Taxonomy (NCBI): domain Eukaryota; kingdom Metazoa; phylum Arthropoda; class Insecta; order Lepidoptera; family Geometridae; genus Cosmorhoe; species Cosmorhoe ocellata. The sequence goes on along the minus strand of OY776271.1, from coordinate 4,102,206 downwards.
TAGATTTCATTTTTAGAAAACGTCGTTTACCCCAAAAAACGAGCAAAGCTCGGACACCCAGGTACTTGTATTTAATTTGTTATTTTCAGAAATGTGCCTTCAAACGCTGTCGTAGACAAATGCCTCTCGGACCACAAAGGCAGATTCGTCAGTAGCGTTGCTAAGTCCGCTGTCTCTAGTGACGGGCCGCTCACTATGGTAACTAACTAAAAATAAATCATAAATGTTATTAAAGTCTTACAAACTAACTGACTGACTGATTGACTGACTTACTGACTCACTGACTGACTGACTGACGGTTTATGTATAGACTAAGTATTTATACCTCCACGATATATACTTAAACTGTTTCTTTATACAAATCTTCAACCTCTCACAGCACCTCTTAGATTCTAAGGCTTAGAGGTTCTACAAGTGTTTCGAATCAAATATGTAGTAAAATTACATAATTAAACGAAACGTATTCTAAATGAAGTTCTATTGTAATTTTATGTAGTATTTGATTCGAAATTATACTATATTCCACCCGCCCTGACAACATTAGGATGTACCTATTCCGTTCTTAGTGCACCTATAGACACTGAAAGGAACCTAACTTAAAAATTTCAGCCCTCTAGAACTTATAGTTTAGGCTATACATTACATTGATCTTGAGTCAGTCTGTCAGTCAGTCAGTCATAGATGGCCATTCTACTCAACGGTTCGTCATTGTTCTCACTTTTATCATTGTTCACAACAAACAATTTTGGTTCTCTCGTAAAATATCAGTTAATTTTAAATGTGCCCTTCGTGAAATAACTTATTATCAATCTTTTATTGCTCCATCTTCATGCTATCAGCTTGAAGAATTCTAAAATCAAGGATAAAAAAGTTTTAACCTTGATTTATGATAATAGTTTTGATCTCATACCGTTTTTTTCGTTTTTTCTCACAGATTAGATAATATTAAGTTTTTTTTTCTCTTATTACTATTATTTTTCTTTATTTAGTTGGAAATCAAATCAGTCCATTGGTCCCGTGAGAACCACTGCTGTATATACGTATTACTGCGAGATGGAACGATGACAATGTTCGATCTGATGTACAGCGATATCCACGCGCGGTCTTCCAGCGGTAAGGCCGCCTCGCACGCCGCCATGAGCGAACACACATTGGTAAGTTCGATCAATTTATTCATATTCTTCTATATTGTTTACTAGCTTCCACCCACGGCTTCGCCCGCGTGATACCATGAAAAACAAAAACAAATCTATCCCACGGGAACCGTACATTTTTCCGGGATAAAATGTAGCCTATGTGTTATTCCAGACCGTAATCTATGTCTGTGCTAAATTTCATACAAATCCGTTCAGCCATTTTAGCGTGAAAGAGTAACAAACATACATCCATCCATCCATACATTCTTACAAACTTTCGCGTTTATAATATTATTTATTTATTTATTTATTTATTTATTTATTTATTTATTTGTAGGAGAACCAACAGCTTTTACAATAAAAATAATAACTGCTTAGTGCTAGATAGCCAATGAGAGGTTCTCACGTATAGGTACTAGTTACATTAAGCATACAAGTCGGTAAAACAGATATGTAAGTATGGTACTACTTATAAAAGAGGGTACGACACGTGTTGTACTCGTAAAAAACAAACTAAGGTGTCTATTGTTTAAAAAATTCTCTGCTCAGCATTAGTCGCGCTGAGGAGACGCTCGTGCAGAACAGGTCGAGATCATAATCCTTGCTGAGTTTATTGAAGTTGTCACTCGCTCTCCAGAGATATGAGTTTTGTCTGTAGTTAGTAGTTGCCGATGGAATGTGTAACGGTGCGTTAAATCGCATCAACTTACGCGGGGCACTCAGATGGATTTTGCTCAGCAGTTCGGGGCAATCAATGATGTTATCAGTAATTTTTAGAAGAAATATGAGGTCAGCGATTTCACGTCTATTGCTAAGTGGGAGAATGTGAAATTGTTTGCAAAGGTCATAGTATTTATCGGAAGAGTACGGAATACGCAGACGATAGCAAAGATACTTCAGAAATTTTATTTGGATCCTTTCGATTCTCTTGATATATTTGTCATAGCAGGGGTTCCAGATCATCGACGCGTACTCAAGGTTACTGCGGACGTAGGTGCAGTATAGTATCTTGAAGGTTTTACACCGAGTAAAGTCCGACGAGGATCGCATTATAAATCCAAGTGCTTTCGACGCTTTACTTATTATATAGTCTATATGGTTGCTAAAAATAAGTTTATGGTCATGAATCACTCCAAGATCCCTAACTGCGTTTTCTCTGTGAATCGATTGACCCCTTAACGTATAAGAAGATAATATAGGTCGTGTTTTTCGAGAAAAGGTAACGACAGAACATTTTGAGGGGTTAAGGTCTAATTTGTTTTGAGCGCAGTACAAGTCTAAGCGTGATAAGTCATCTTGGAGTTTGACGACATCATCGGCTGAATTAATTATTTTAAATATTTTCATATCGTCAGCAAAACATAATAATTGACTATTATGGAAGCAACTGGATATATCATTAACAAAAATTAGGAACAGTAATGGTCCCAAGAGAGAACCCTGGGGAACTCCGCTGGGTATATGGACCCATGCAGAAATGTAGTTGTGGACAACAACGGCTTGTGACCTGTTGTCAATGTAGGATGAGAACCACCTAAGCAGGTCACCTCTTATACCGATGAGTTCAAGTTTGCTGATGAGAAGTATGTGATCAATCCTATCAAAGCATTTACTGTAGTCAGTGTACACGGTGTCGACCTGACCTCCCGATTCCATAGCAGCTGTTAAATATTCGTTAAAGAGAGTCAGGTTAGACACAGTTGAGCGGCCCCTTAAGAACCCGTGTTGATTAGGGCTGATGACGGTGTGTAACGCAGCATATAACTGATCATAGATGACCCTTTCAAACACTTTAGCTATTATACATAGTTTAGAGATCGGTCTGTAGTTGAGTACATCAGATTTAGAACCTTTTTTGTGTACTGGCGTTACGAAGGCAGACTTCCAAATGCTAGGAACTGTGCAGTCTGATAGCGATTTATTAAAAAGTAGACTGACTGGTACAGCTATGCTCTCAGAACAATTAATAAGCAATATAGGGCTGATGTGGTCTGGTCCCGCAGATTTAGCAGGATCAAGTTTGGACAATTGTTTGGCTACGTGATTCAATTCAATGTTAATACTACTTATATCTGAGACTATTGATGCTAAAGTGTTAGGGGCGACATTGTTCAGAACACCACGATCAGGAGTTAGGAAAGTAGAATAAAAATAATTCGAGAAGGCATTACAGATGGATTCACCAGAAGTTACTTCAGTGTCCTCGTATTTCATGCATTTAGGGATACCACTTGATTTGGAGCGTGATTTAATATATGACCAGAACTGTTTCGGATTTTTTTCAATGGAATTCTCTATAGTAGCTAAGTATGAGGTATAACAACTAGTTTCTAAGGATTTTACTCTATCACGTAGAATTTTAAAAGTTTCTAGATCAGCCCTATTTTTATATCTTTTATATTTAGAATGGTATTTATATTTCTCTTTAATAAGTTTTTTAAGTGCTGGCGAATACCATTGAGGGTAAGAGTCATTGATTACATACTTAGAAGGTATATACTTGTTTTTCAAGAAATCTATTTTGTTATAAAAAAGTGTAGTAGCGTCTTCGATTGATCTTGAGAGAAACTCGGCCTTCCAATCGATTTCTGATATTTTTAAATTGATTGACTCATAGTCACCTTTATTATACATAAACTTTAAATAAGATTGTGGTTTCAAGATAGGTAATATACAGAAATCAACATCAACTAAAAGCGCTTTGTGATGGGGATCGATTTTTACCAACGGCTCACAGTCTGTCACTGATATAGCATCATTAGAGAGGGCAAGGTCTAGGATTCTACCGTGGTTGTTTAGTATGGGGTTAAATTGACGCAGGTTATGGACATACAGATCATCGACAAGGAGGTGTTCGTCATCGCTACTCATACCGTAAGGGGTCAGGAATCGATCATCAGTAGATGCGTATTTCCACTTAATTTTACTCATGTTAAAATCACCAATCAAAGTGAACTTGTCTGATGGATTACTATGGATTATAGTTTCTAACTTAGACAGGAAATTATGTAGTTGTTGAGAGAAAGAAAGACCTACATTTTGTTGACATAAATATAGAACACATATATGGATAATTACAGAAGGCATATTCCCTCTCTTCACTGTAATAGATATCCATAAGTCTTCCGCGGACGATTGAAAGGTAGGCTGAAGTATCGCATGAATATCCCTACGCACAGCAATCAGAACTCCCCCACCCTTCGATTGTTTAGTCAAACCATAATCTCGGTCACGACGCCACACTGAGTACCGCTCGTCGAAGAGTTCCGAGTTCACTATGCTGTCGACTAGCCAGGTTTCAGATAGAACAATGACATCGTACGAGCTGAGACATAGATTACGAAAGAAATTACTTGTTTTCGTACGAAGCCCACGGGTGTTCTGGTAGTAGATCTTTAAATTACAATTTGAATCATACATTATTAATTAGAGGAAATGGCATCAATATAGTGCTAGTGAATAACTCGAACATAAAATAATAACGGCATAACGCCCGAGTTCGAGGTAAATTATGAATTACGTTAGCGGGTAGAAAAATTTTTTTGCCAAGCAAATGACATTCCAAGCGAGGTAAGCGAGTGACAACTTGAAGTACAAAATTGAGCTTTAATAAGCAGCGAAAGAGTGCTACTATTGCATATTTATTGAAATATGATTTTAACTGGACAGTGCATACAGTGGAACAATAGGGACCCAACTGAGCGAGCGACGAAGCAGAGATAACAAACAGTTTGGACATGAGAGTTACAAATTCAAATAACTGACTGCATGACAATAATATGTTAACATTGTTAAATTTGGCTAAATAATTGCGAATAAACGCCGATAAACCAAAGTGGTATAGATCAACGTTATATTGACGATTCAAAAGAAGTTGCTTAAGTTTATAGTTATACACAGAGGCTACGACACAGAAAAAACAGACTATATGATTTTGTTTAAATCAGCTTCCCTGTACACGATGAAGGCCGGGGAGGTGTCGTTCCTGCGGACATGGATCTTCCCGTATTTCACCCACACATAGTTAAATTTCTTTTCCGAAGCTAGCGACTTAGTCTTGTTAAGCAGGTTTTTCGATGCCGCATTAAGATGGTCGTTCACGAAGACTCGGTGATTCATCCCGGGGAACCCCACATCTGCTGCTGACAGAGATTTACACGCACGTACCGACGCCACAAACTCCTCTTTCACATAGCGATTGATGAAGCTAACAATAATGGCTTTTTCTTTCGAACCATGTAGCGGAATCCTGTGGAGATAATTTATTTGTGTCTTGGGGAAACTATAGCTTGTAGCTTTACTTATCGCTTCAACTATAGAGAAGAGGTTTTCATCTTTTTTAAGTGGGATGCCTTTAATCTCAACGTTGTTAAGGCGTGATCGTTGCTCACTGGCGCATAGCTGAGATTCGACGGACACGACTCGGTTTTCCAAAGCGGCCACAGTGTCCTGGAGCAACTCAACACTAGTTACTCGATTCTCGATAACAGCCATTTTTGATGAGAAGTCCTCGAGTCTGTTATTCGTGAATTCACAACCCAATTTAAGATCCCCAAGTTCCTTCTTAATGGACTTGACTTCATCGATTAGGGAAGGAAGGCCAACCAGCTGACGTTTAAGGTCTCGAACTTCTTTGAGCACCACCTCCAGAGAGGCCGGTTCCGAGGCAGAGATGGTCGCGGGGGGAGCGGGAGAAGACGACCTGCAAGCCGGACACTTCCAGGCCGCCCTACGCTCTGTGCCCATTTTCCTCCATCCTGTCTCAGACATTTGTGCGCAATTGAAGTCAAGGTGCTTCCTGCATGCTCCGCACTGAACTCCGTCATTAAAGGCGACACCGCACGCTGAGCACTTCATGGCAAAAAGGACGCGACAAACCAAATGTTGACAATATATGTAAACTTGTTACCACACGATACGTGTTCTACTAGCGAGCGTTTGAACCGAACTGATTATATATATACTGATATATATATTATATAGATACTGATATATTATATTAGTAGGATTAGTAGGATAGGATTAGTTGATACCCGTGACTACGTAAGCGTTAGATTATTTTTTATATTCTATGACTGGGGCAGTACGAATAGATATATAACACTAGCTTCCGTTCGCGGCTTTGCTCGCGAGGTACCTTCATAAAATATAGCCTATGTTACTCAGGGATAATGCAGCATTCTAAAGGTGAAAGAATTTTTGAAATCGGACCAGTAGTTTTTGAGCTTATTGGTTACAAACAAAAATACAAAAATACAAAACTTTCCTCATTATAATATTAGCATAGATTATTGTGCCATGTCTTGAACTAGCGTGCTGAGTAGCAGTTGTTTTACTGTTTTTTTCATGTTTAAATTGATACTAGCGTCCGCCCTCGGCTTCGTTCGCGTGGTACTTTGTTAAATTATAGCCTACCTATGTGTTTAAGTTACATCAAAATCCATTCAGTAGTTTTTGCGTCAAAGAGTAACAATCCATACATTCTTACAAACTTTCGCGTTTATAACATTTCTAGTATTATTTTTATGTTTTGAAAATGCATGTGGTGTAGTGGTAGCACCCTAGCATGCGATCCCAAGGTCGTGGGTTCGAGTCTGGTCGTGCACAATGGGTTTTCTATTAGAAGAGTTTGCGTTATGCCAGTGCTTTTAAACGGTGAAGGTAAACATCGTGAGGAAACCGGCATACCCTAGCTAAAACCAAAAATTCGAAATTATGTGTCATAGGTTAGTATTGTAATAAGCGGCGATGGGCTTGCAACCTGACACGTACGGAATACTAACTACTGTGCAAAACGTGGGCATGTACCAAATGTCATGTTTGGACTTGCCTCTGACTACCCTCTAAGATATCCTCAAAGATCTAAGTAACTAAAAATCTGAGAAGATATCTACCGAGCCTGAGGATTACAGTCGTGATCATATTTTTTTTTGTTATAAGTACAACTTTTCTTTGATAGTTGTTACAAACCGGATGTTACTGTTTTATGTATATTACTTGATGTGTTTTTTAATTGGGATTGGATCAAATTGGGGACGTACTAGAGAAAGGCCAGGTCCAGAGTACCCTTAACCGACGCGCATGTATGAAGAATGTAATGAGAGTGAATGAAGCAAAAGAAGTATGTCAGGATCGTAGCAAGTGGAGATCCGTGGTCTCTGCCTACCCCGTCGGGAAACAGGCGTGATTTTATGTATGTATGTAAGTATGTTTTTTAATTGACTGTATGTCTGTTTGTATTTCAGGCGCTGCTAACCTTTAATGAGGAAGTGGAAATCCACCGACTGACGAGCGAAGAACGGAGCATTGACTACTTGCATTTATTCAACAAATACGTATCATTGTTATAGTAAAACAAGGTTTTTCTTGAAACATATCAAATTCTTCTCTTTTATTTGTCAACTGATCTCGATGAAACAAAGCCTAATTTTAATACAAGCTCATCTCAATACATTAGTGAAAACTGCATTCGATTTAGTTCAGTGTAGTGGTTAGTCCCCGTTCCTGAGGTCGTGAGTTCGAACCCAGTCGAGCACCAATGGACGTTTCTCCAATTTTTCGAATGGACGCTTCGACTCAATTTTATATTTTGTTAGGTATCTCAAAAACTTTTTGAACCTTGATTTTTAGCTCGTCTTTTAAGCTGATAGCATGAATGGAGCAATAAAAGGTTGGTTGATAATAAGTTATTTCACGAAGGGTACATTTTAAACGGTGAAGGAAAACATCGTGAGGAAACCGGCATACCCTAGAACCAAAAATTGGAAGGTATGTGTCATAGGTTAGTATTCTTATAAGCGGCGATGGGCTTGCAACCTGTCACGTACGGAATACTAACTACTGTGCAAAATGTGGGCATGTACCAAATGTCATGTTTGGACTTGCCTCTGACTACCCTCTTTAGATATCCTCAAAGATCTAAGTAACTAAAGATCATATATTTTTTTTTTTTTTTTTACATTTAAAATTAACTAATATTGGTGGTGATTCTATTGTTCCGCGGACTATCTAAAAAAATCTAAAAAAATGCTGAACTAAACGCGACCTTATTTTGTTCATCAAATACTAAATTAGCGTAAACATTTTAAATTACAATTCTAAATTTGACTAAACTGACGTATGATTGACGTGTTTTAGCTTATTTCAGAAGCCATGTAAATGGGTGTTGACTGTTGACTAAAGCTACGTGAAAATGGTGGAAAATTAATTAAATTAGAATGATTATGTCAATTTTAGATCTTTTTAAAACTGTCATTCAAAAATGTTACGCTAATTTGGTCTTTATAGTAAGCCAAATAAGATCGTACCTATGGTAGCATTTTTTAAGTTAGTCTGCAAAACAACCGAATTACCACCATTATATTAATTGTATTATATATTATATTATATTATATTATTTAGTTTAATAAACTAAATGTTGTGCCGACCCCACATAACGTGGGAAAAGGGCAGGAAGATGATGATGATGATGATGATGATTTAGTTTAATAAACTGAATTTGAATTTGAATTTGAATTGTTAAAAAACATAACGTGATAGACGACCCACTATCAGATTTTTTCTGCCTATGATATTTCATCTCACTTTTCCTAGTGTCTCTTATATACATTAGTATCTCTATGTGACAGTTTTTACCCGACTGTGAAGCGAAGGAGGGTAATGTGTACCTATAGGGTGTATGTATGTATGTATGTAGGTATGCGAGTTCCTTTGGCTGTCTCCGTAGCCCAAACGGCTGAACAGATTTTGACAAATGAGATGTCGTATTCGTCTGAATCACAAGTGACCTAGGCTGACAAATGACAAAAATATCCAATATGGCGGCAGCATGAAACAATTTTCAATTACTTTCAGTCGGGTTTTTGAATTTTTTGCATTAAATACTAGTTAGTTAAATTATATTAGTTCTTCTTCTTCTTCAACTATGGCATCTGTCTCTTCTTCTTCTTCAATTATGGCATCTGTCTCTTAGAGAACAATTTTGCCAGTGTCAAGTGTATTTATTTATAAGTATTGTCAACGTCACAGAGTCATAGTCAAGTTGTCAAGTCAATTTTAAACAAAAGATGGCTGTTTTGTTGAAAATTCTCGGGATTTCCTCCGATGGAATTTGAAGAGAACTATTCACTTTTATTCACATATTTTACACTCGCGTCAAGAACCCGGGCTTTATTGGCAAAATAACCACCAAAATTACGCAATAAAACTCAAAATAACACGAGAAAACATATAAAAACCAGAGCGACGTAGTTGTCAGGCAAATACACCGCAGAAAATCCGACATAGATACTACTGATTTAAACATTTGACACTGGCAAAAGTCATCTCAAAATAGACAGAAGCCACAAAGAAGAAGAAGAAGAAGGGCTCCATTAATAGTCTAGGAACTTGCATACATAGGTATAGGTATATACCAACATACATTACCCTCGCTTCGCAGTTGGGTAAAAATGTATATTTTAGTAGTTTTCTAGTCAATTTGTTATGAATAAAATATCTTTCTGAAAAAATAAAGATACATAGACTTTTTACCATTTTGTTACTCACTTTTTATACGAATGCAAATATATAAATGTTACTTGTAATTATATCGGCACTTAGAAGAAATAAATTAGTTTTTTTTTAAGATTTTTGCATTTTTATTCTCGGGTTAACTGTAGTTCTATAATACGAAAAGCAAACAAATAAATACTTCACTACATTTTATAAAACTAGCTTCCACCCGCGGCTTCGCCGGCGTGGTACCTTATAAACCAAAAACCTCGGGGACCCATACATTTTTCCGGGATAAAAAGTAGCGTATGTGCTATTCCGATTTATGCCATATTCGTCCCTAATGTTCGGCCCTCTCCATTAAAAAGTCTTTGTTTGTCCCTCATGATAATATTTGTCCACATTCGTCCCTCATACCAAAATTATTGAAACTACAGTGAACGTCATAAGTGTAATCACCACGACCAAAACGGCTGGTACACTTATCCCTACCAAGCTATCCCTACTGGTAGGGATAAGTGCACCTTTGTGTAGATCTATTTCTACCGGTAGGGATAGGCGCACAGAAAATTTCCACTATTCCTTACTGCTATTTTAGTGTACTTAATGTTAAATGTTAAATGTAATCCAGTCTCCTTTAGTTTCGTAGTTTTAATAAACAAATTGACTTATCGTATTATTATTTTATTTTTTTAATCGATAATTAATTCCAACCATATACCGAACTAATGAACTAATACATACCAGATACCAGGATAGCAGAAACGATCGAGAGGTATTTCACTGTAGAATCACAAAGAGCCAAAAGATCACGGGTAGCGAAAACCTCTTCATGGTTTATGCATTCCTGGTACTTGGACTTCTACATGTTTCCTGAAGTTAATGCATTTTTTTCAACAAATTAACTTATCGTATTATTATTGTATTTTTTTCATCGATAATTAATTCCAACCATATCGTAGTGGGTACACGGGTAAACAGGAATTATCCCTACACCCACCGGTGGGTGAAGAAAAACATAAATATGTTCAAGTAGTAAATAGCTTATTTCAAAAAAAGGGCTGGGTTGATTTGTTTCAAATTAACTGATTTATATATATGTGAAATAGAAATTCAAAATACCTTACTGTTCTGGATAAATTAGGGAATTTCTGAATTTTCAGAGGTGTTTTTGACATGATTTTTAACCTAGGTTTTCTAACTAATTCGTGTTTTGGCTCCGGTTAATAATCACTTATATCCTTGAGTATCGTGTAGTTCAATTTCAATGTAATCTATTAAGCGGTAATAGAATGATTATGGTTGCAATACTTCCAATTTTCAAAATGCTGGGCCTTAATACATATTATAGGTAAGACTTATAAAACACTTTTATTAATATTCATCCGTTTACATTTCGTTTAATAAAGTATTATAGAAAAAAGAACTTCCGAGGTGATGATTAAATATGTAGGTTAAAAATTTAACGTTTAATTATATACCTATTCAGTATGAATCCGTAAACACTAATCAGCCAAAGTCATAATTTCTAAAAAATATTAATTTAATCTTAGCCGCAGCTTTCTTTTGCATCGACTACCCCAAAACGTGCGCTTTAAATTGAGTTTACCCATAGAGTTTACCTTTCTGAGCATTGTTCATATCATACTTACAATATAAAAGTCAAGTAAAGACTTATTGCTTCAACTGTACTAAATCAATGATAATTTGCCTATACAAAAAACGTGGGCCGAATGTGGAGCAGAAAAGTGGGACGAAATAAGATTTTATGATTTAAAATATATTATGGGCCGAGTAAGGCATACAATGTGGGACAAACGAAGATTTTTTCATGTGGGCCGAACTTTCTAGGGACGAATATGGCATAAATCGCTATTCCAGATTATAATCTACATCTGTGCCAAATTTTATCCAGATCCGTTCAGCCGTTTCAGCGTGAAAGAGTAACAAAACATAAATAAATAATAAAAAAAAAAAAAAAAAATGCTGGACAATCCACACAGCATCATCTAGCCCCAAAGTAAGCTACTCAAAGCTTGTGTTATGGGTACTAGATAACTGATATATTTAATACATGATATAGGTACATAGATAGATATTTTTTATTACATACACACCCAGACCAACGGAACAAATTTCTGCAGATCGTACACAAATTTGTTCCGAGGCTGGAATCGAACCCGCAACCCCTAGCGTCGCAGGCGGACTCTTGCCCGCTGCGCCACTGAGGTCGGCTAAACATCCACACATTCTTACAAATTTTCGCGTTTATAATATTAGTAAAGTCCTTCGCTGCGTCTGTCTGTGTCTGTTCGCGATAGATAAACTCAAAAACTACTGCACCGATTTTCATTCTGTTTTCATCAATGGATGGAGTGGTTCTCGAGGAAGGTTTTAGTGCCTACTTATAGGTCTATGTACCTAATTTGTAAGTTTTTAAGCCGCTATAACCGACTTCCACACATTTTACTATTTACAGCGCCATCTTTTGACGAATAGTGACATTACAGACACGCAGAAGAAAAAAAATACAGACAACAAAACATCAAATAGTAAGTTCGACGGTCGAGTGTCTCCTCCGTTCTTGACAAGGTCAAATACTGGTCAAATACCAATTTACATACCCATCGGTGTTCTGGTTTTTAAGATTAGGTAGGTATAGAAAGACAAGAAAAGAATGAAAGAAAAATATTTATTTTGTTTACAAAATGGAAACACTAATTCAGATAAAGCATGTTAACAAAATTAGGTACTTACCTACTACATTAGTACCTATAACCAAAGATTTAAAAACAACATCTTTGCCTATAACTCTATACCTACCTACTTATCTAAAGCACTTATTACACTACACTTTATTCAGGGCCCGGTAGTAAGGGAGCCTTAACGCCTAGCCTCTACGCCTTACGCCCTGACTCTTATTACACCACTCTTAATAGTCAATCAATAGTCAATAGTCTTTATTCAGTAATATCACAAGGATCATTTTGAATCGTCTTACATACTAGGTGAGTCTAGGTGCCAATTCCAGTCCTATCCCCAGTAGGACTGGAATTGGCACCTAGACTCTTATTTAGGGTAGGGGTCCCTGAATTCGGTATAATGTACTAAGTGCTTAACCTATTATTAATTGTTAACAGACTTCAAAAAAACAAGGAAGTTCTCAATTCGTTGGAATCTACCTATTATGTTCAACGATTAGGTACCTACTTAACGACCGACGCTGGATCGATTTGGAAAACTATTTTTTATGTGAAAACATACTTTTCGATCGTCTGTCATACCATGGACCAACTATTACAGTTGGTCCATGGTCATACTAAATATGTTCCTCTGTTTTTTCTACGTAGGTGGAGTGCTGCAATATTGAAGTCGTTTTTCTTCTTAGTTTTTAAAACTTAACTTGTTAGTTGGTAAACAATCTGCCAATCTGCAATGTCCTTACAAAAGTTAAATAGACAAAATCAGCTTCAAATTGCGTGTTACGCCGACCCCACATAGCGTGGGAAAAGGGCAGGAAGAAGAAGAAGCTTTATTGCGCTTTGATTATGGTTTACACGATCAAAGTAGCACCGAAGTAGTCATTACCACTGTTTTTGTCAAAGCAGACTTGAATAATATGAACGTGAATTAAGTAGGTAGATAATTACCTACCTGGACGTTTCTACTCAATGGTTTCGTCATTGGTCTCACTTTCGTCATTGTTCAACAAACAATTTTGATTATCTCGTATAATATTAGTTAATTTTAAATGTAGTTATCGTGAAATAATTAAATTATCAACCAATCTTTTATTGCTCCATCTTCATGCTATCAGCTTGTAAGACGAGCTCTGAAATCAAGGTTAAAAAAGTTTTTAAAGGAACGGTAAAATATCAAATTGAGAAGAAAGGTCCTCTGACGATAAATCGTTCTAAATATTAGTACCTATTATAATTATATGATGCCAATAGGTAGAATTAAGAATTACTTATCGTCAATTTGAGCGTCAATTGAAGGAAATCATTAATTATTGATTTCATTAAATCTATCTAACCCTTTTTCGGGGAACGTTTGGTTCTATTTTGTTAAGATTTTTTTAGCATCGAAGTTCAAATTCAAATTCAAAATATATTTATCCAATAAAATCACAAGGATCACTTTGAAACGTCTTACATGCGGTGAATCTAGTGCCAATTCCAACCTAACCCAAGTACGAGAAGAACAGAAACTCGTCTCGGTCCTAGCGCTTTTTTGTATGATCAAAGTTATCATCAAAACTGTTCAGACTTGAATAATACCAATGCGGCTAAAGTAGATAATTGCCTATGACATCACAAGTGAGCTTCTATATCCAGTGACCACACGCCACAAACAACTGACCACGGAACACGGTCAGTCAGTGTCATGTCCCCACGGGGATAACGTGTTACGTGTTACATTAAATAATTAATGATATTCGTGTAAAATACGTTTAAATTAGTGTAATTTTTAGTGTATCTTGAAGCTATCCCAGTAATTAGCGTGTAAGTAAAAATTTCCACTTGTTGCGAAGATCTTATTCTATTTATCTTTAAATTAAATTAGTTAATAGATACCTACCTACTTCTCATCAAATGAATCGCGCCATCGGTAAAATTTTGATTGTTTGATTATTATTAAGTAGATTTTTAATTATTTTGTTATGTAGGTAGGTATGTTAGTTTATAATTTATGTTATTCTCTTGTCTTGTAATTAATATGTTCCACTTACTAGGTAGGTAGGTACCTATAACACATTGGATAACAATATGTTATGTTATTTTGAGTAATTACTTTTATTTTTACATCATTAATTACAAAATGTAGACGTTTTTTTTGATGGGAGTGTAGTGTAACATCCAATAGCTTTTCAACTAAGTATTTCACAGTAAATAATAACGAACATGTTCACGACTGTAATCCCCAGGCTCGGTAGACATCTCCTCAAGCGCTTCACACACAGCAGCTATAATGTACATATATTAATGTACCTACATTACATCCCATAGATATTATGCCATACATTATAGCTGTCGTGTGTGGTCTCGTGACGATTTCTATGGAAAGATGTAATGAGATGTATCGTGCTATAATGTACATCTTTACATTATAGCTGCTGTGTGTGAAGCCCTTCAGATCTCTAGTTACTTAGATCTTTGAGGATATCTAAAGATGGTCAGAGGCACGTCTAAACATGAAATTTAGTCATGCCAACATTTTGCACAGAAGTTAGTATTCCGTACGTGACGGGTTGCAAACCCATCGCCGCTTATAAGAATACTAATCTATGACACACACCTTCGAATTTTTAGTTCTAGGGTACCTTACCTATGCCCGGTTTCCTCACGATGTTTTCCTTGCTTTGCGCATAATAAAGGTGCAAAACCCAGGTTTTAACCTAGGCCCTTCGGATCGTGAGGCTGGGATGCTACCACAACACCCCCAGTGCTCTTATGCTACAAATAAAGTAAATTTTAAAATTAGCAGTAAATACAATTTTAATATTAATAAAAAAGGCCAAGTTTGAGTCGGACTCGCGCACGAAGGGTACAGAACCCTTCGTGTAGGTACCTACCCATTATCTATAAAAACGGTAAAAAAATCACGTTTGTTTTATTCTGGTTTTTAGTAAGTAGGTACCTATTTGTTGTTATCATAGCTGCAACAGAAATACATCACCTGTAAAGCTTTAACTGTCTAACTATCACGGTTCATGAGATACAGCCTGGTGACAGACGGACGGACAGCGGAGTCTAAGTACCTAATGAGTCCCGTTACCCTTTGGTTACTGAACCCTAAAAATCATCATTACCTAAGGTAGGACAAAAAATACTAAAGCCGATTAAAAACAACAATGTTAGGTTAGAAAAAAATTGTGTTTCCGTGTTTATCATAAGTTTCTCGTTCTATGGCCTTGAGTTTTTTCCTCGCGATCTGTCTATCGTTTCAACCCATTAAATATTTTAACCCACTCATTATTTTAATGTAGGTTTTAACCATACTAAGTAGGTATTAATATGATCACGCACGACTGTAATCCCCAGGCTCGGTAGATATCTTCTCAGATTTTTAGTTACTTAGATCTTTGAGGATATCTAAAGAGGGTAGTCAGAGGCAAGTCCAAACATGCCATTTGCTACATGCCCACATTTTGCAAAGTAGTTAGTATTCCGTACGTGACAGGTTGCAAGCCCATCGCCGCTTATTAGAATACTAACCTATGACACATACCTTCGAATTTTTGGTTCTAGGGTATGCCGGTTTCCTCACGATGTTTTCCTTCACCGTTTAAGAGCACTGGCATACATACATTTTTCAAATGAAAAAAATCATTGGTGCACGACCAGGTTTGAACCCACGTTCTTCGGATCGTGAGGCAGGGGTGCTACCACTACACCACCAGCGCTCTCGTGACCTATTTACATTGATAATTCGAAATTATACCAATATCAAGCACCTACTCGAAACTATAATTAAGTAGATATTAAATAAATATAAATAAATAAATAATGCCGGACAATCCACACAGCATCATCTAGCCCCAAAGTAAGCTACTCAAAGCTTGTGTTATGGGTACTAGATAACTGATATATTTAATACATTATTATACATAGATAGATATTTTTATTATACATAGAAAACACCCAGACCAACGGAACAAATTTCTGCAGATCGTACACAAATTTGTTCCGCAGCGAGAATCGAACCCGCAACCTCTGGCGTCGCAGGCGGGCTCTCGCCCGCTGCGCCACAGAGGTCGTCAAGATTATATTATCTTAAAGATAACTATGCACTACTATATATGCAGACAGAACTCATAAAATTGTCCAACAATCACAGATTGTGAACTAGGTAAATAGGTACTTATTTGCTTAATGATTGAAAAAACATTGCTAGTTACATTACAAGGTTGAAAATACTTATAGTATGGTACTACACTGAGTAGGTACTAATGATATTATATTGTAAAGGGTGTAATTACCTACTTTTGTAGCCAATATTATTGATGGAAGAACATCACGACTGTTATCCCCAGACTAGGTAGAGTTATCTCCTCAGACCTCTAGTTACTTAGATCTTTGTAGATATGTAAAGAGGGTAATCAGAGGCACATTATTTATACTTACCTGTAAGTTATGTCATTCCTATTTTCAGTTATATTGTAATAAAGGTACGAGTACTTACTTAAGTTAATTTATAGTACCTGGGTGACTTGGTGATTGTGAAAATTTAATTCGAAAGCGACCACGAACCTATAGTAATTCATCCCGATACCAACGCGAAGGCGGCCGGGGCGGCGCGTGCAATTCGAATAGTACCTACAAGTTACGTCTAATGTTACTATCGTTCCTCACGTTTTCGAGTTGATGAATATTTTTTGAATTATTTTAAAACAAAAACATCTTTATTTTTTTACTTTTACTCTATGTTTCGAAAGTACTCTTTATGGCAAGTTGTTCTGCCGCGGGAAAACAACCATTAAAATTTCACGGTGTATTAATATATTTTCAGAATTAATAAAGAATGAATTGGCGTATCGTGCTGGCGCTGAGTGCGCTGGTGGTGGCGGCAGACGCGTACCACATCTTGTGCATCTTCGCAATCCCCTCCAAGAGCCACAACCACCTCGGCCAGGGCATCGTGAAGGCCCTCTTGAAAGGAGGACATGAGGTAAGGTTATAACTAGCTTTTGGATGGGTGACCGACTCGTTTTGCACTTCATAGAAATAATTAATATGTTATAGGTACTGATGGATTTTTGCGGACGAAGTCGCGGGTAGACCTGTGTCGATCACGATTGATTGGATCATTTTGATTCGATCGCAACCCATACGTGATTGATTCGATCACAAATCTATATGTGATTCGATCATTTTTGACCCGCCCACCCATTTGTTTGGGCTAGCTTACAAGGCTCGCGCTCGACCCAATCGATTGTCGATCATCCTAACCTGTGACCTGTTTAGTAATAAGAATAACCTGCAAGTCAAGGGACTCACGGCTACAACAAATACATCTGCCTCCTAGATAACCCACATGGGTCAATTGATCGAATCTTTGTAACCCGATCACATGATGACCGATGGGTCACGCACGATCGATCCGGGTCGCGCGAAATGATCGAGTACTAGCTGTTAGTTCTTTAATTTAAGGTTCTTCCTCAGGATTGGACGCGAAATTCAAAAATAATTTGCGGTTTTTTATTTATGTTATGGCCAAAATGTGATTTTGCGTCAATAATAAACAATTTTCTGAAACTAAAAAAAATCTTACACATCTTCGAATTTTTGGCTCTAGGCTAACCAAAATCAACAAAAAACGTGAAATACTAATAACTTCGCGAATAGGCATGTGTGAATCGGCTCCACACTTCGCATATGCTAACCTTCGATCCTCGCTAGTAGGTACCTAGAACTGCGGTTAAGGCTAAGTATATATTCGTTGATGGAATAATAATGACTGGGTAGATACAATGTAAGTGTCTTATTATTAATATTTAGACAGGTATTTATCGCGTTTGTATTACCTTATATTTTCCCGACGTTTCGACAGGTTTGCACGCTGTCGTGGTCACGGGTAGACTCTATATTATATATCTATATTAATAATAATGTGTTCAGGATCGCGTAAGTTTAAAAGTACATATGTAAGTGTCTGTCCATACTTGTGACTTTGTCTTGTGTCTGTGTCCGAAACACGCCCACTATTTTACGAAGTCGATATGACTGACCTCACAGCTCAGTTGGTGATAGCTCTGCTTTCTGAGCTATAGGATGTGGGTTCGATCAGGACTAACATTTGTGTGATGAACGCAGATGTTTGTTCTGTGTCTGGGTGTTCTTATGTATTCTATTTAAGTATGTATTTACGAAAACAAAAATCTATCAGATAACTGGTTCATAGTACAAGCTTTGCTTAGTTTGGTGCTAGAGGGTGTTGTGATATGTCCACCAATATTTATTTATTTATTTATTTATCACGCACGACTGTAATCCCCAGGCTCGGTATACATATATCTCCTCAGATCTCTTGTTACCTACTTAGATTTTTGAGGATATCTAAAAAGAGTCAGAGGCACGTCCAAACATGATATTTGGCACATTTTGCAAAGTACCTACTTAGTCAGTTTTCCGTAGGTACGTGACAGGTTGCAAGCCCATCGCCGCTTATAAGAATACCTACTAACATGACAAACACCTTTGAATTTTTATTTCTAGGGTATGCCAGTTTCCTCACAATGTTTTCCTTCACCGCTTAAGAGCACTAGTGTTGCGTACATAGGTAATTTTATATGTCATGGTACGAAATATTAAAGTTACAATTGATATTGCCATAAAATCTTATGTTAAGGCCTCAAATCGTACGCACTAGTATCTAGCGACCATGTTTTTTGGGGTTCCGTAGATACCTCATAAAAACGGAACTCTTTGATCACTTTTTGTTTATCACGGCCTTTTGACAGACATAGGGACAGAGGCAAGAAACTCGTCTTGATTCTAGCCTTTTTTGTATGATTATAGAAATATGTATGTTAATTAGAAATGCGCATAGTATTTTGGATACAAAGTTGACATGTACCTAGTATTTTTGATACTAAGTTGACTTGTACCTAGTATGTTTATACCAGGTTGACCTGTACTTAGTATTTTGGATACTAAGTTGACATGTACCTAGTATTTTGGCTATTAAGTTGACTGTACTTAGTACTTTCCAAAATCAAATTCAGTTAAATAAAATTTTTATACCAGGTTGAACTATACCTAGTACTTTTATACCAGGTTGACCTGAACTTAGTATTTTGGATACTATGTTGACCTGTATTTAGTATTTTAGATACTAAGTTGACTTGTACCCAGTATTTTTATACCAGGTTGACCTGTACTTAGTATTTTGGATACTAGCTGTGAGTTTATTCGCCTTTTAATCTTTTACTGAACTCTTCCTGCTGCATTTCTCGCCATTCTTTCTTTGCTTTCACTCGTTTTAGCTGTCCGTCCCTGGAAATAAACAAATTATTTTTAACTTCCATTAGTGTGATGTCGTAGTACGATATATCAAAGTTATATTACTTTGATATTGCCCGAAGAGCGTGTGGTAAGGCTCCAGGGGCCTCACCACAAATTCATAATACATTACCGATTAATATTAAATTGTTATTTCGTACCATGACCTACTTCAAGCTTCAAATGTGACGTTTCTAAAACGGAATCGTTCAGCAGAAGAAGGAAAGACTTCGGAAGTGGAAGACTTCGTGGTAAGGCCCCAGATTCGAACCCACGACTGTGGAGCACCAGCACTCACCACTGCAGGTCGACTAGGCCGCCACGTCGGGCAATGACCGCCTTGACTCGGTTCGCGAAGTCCACGGCGGACTCGCCCGCGTGCCGCGTCATGGCGGGCAGGTACCACACGTCGCACACGATGGCCCACGAGCTCATCATGTGCAGCAGGTAGTGCAGCATGCCGTAGCGGGAGCTGTTCCAGAACGCGTCGCCGAACCGCGGGTCGTATCTACGTGTTAGAGAGATTCCTTTATTACAAGTGTTAGAGAGATTCGTTTATTTTAAGTGTTAGAGAAATTCGTTTATTACAAGTGTTAGAGAGATTCTTTTATTTTGAGTGCATACTAAATGTTAGAGAGATTCGTTTATATCGAGTGCATACTAAGTGTTAAGAGAGATTCGTTTATTACAAGTGTTAGAGAGATTCGTTTATTACAAGTGTTAGAGAGATTCGTTTATTTCGAGTGCATACTAAATGTTAGAGAGATTTGTTTATTACAAGTGTTAGAGAGATTCGTTTATTACAAGTGTTAGAGAGATTCGTTTATTTCGAGTGCATACTAAGTGTTAGAGAAATTTGTTTATTACAAGTGTTACAGAAATTCGTTTATTACAAGTGTTAGAGAGATTCGTTTATTACGAGTGCATACTAAGTGTTAGAGAGATTTGTTTATTACAAGTGTTAGAGAGATTCCTTTATTACAAGTGCATACTAAGTGTTAGAGAGATTCGTTTGTTACAAGACCGCACTCACAGCTCAGTTGGTATTAGATGTGCCTTCTGCGCTGCAGGTTGTGGGTTCGATCCCGACTAACATTTGTGTGAATGCAGATGTTTATGTTTAGAAAAATATGTACGATTCCAGTGGGATAGATACGTTTTTGTTTTTTTAAGGTAACATGCGGGCGAAGCCTCTGGCGGATGCTAATAAGAAAGAAAAGAGTAATGCAAAATGGATTCAATAAAAAAATGAAAGGGTAATCAATACCTTTGTTATAAATGAATTCAATAAGAAACGAATGGGTAACACTTGTTATAAATGGATTCAATAAGAAAAGAAAGGGTATATTAACTTTGTTATGAAAGAATTCAATAAGAAATGAAACGGTAATACACTTGTTACGAATGGATTCAATAAGAAATGAAAGGGTAATACACTTGTTACGAATGGATTCAACAAGAAATGAAAGGGTAATACACTTGTTACGAACGGATTCAACAAGAAATGAAAGGGTAATACACTTGTTACGAATGGATTCAACAAGAAATGAAAGGGTAATACACTTGTTATGAATGGATTCAACAAGAAATGAAGGGGTAACACTTGTTACGAATGGATTCAATAAGAAATGAAAGGATAAAGACGCACTTGATGGCGACTGGATAGATGGTGCCGCCGACTTCGAAGCTTCCCTTCTTGAACTGCATCACAGAGGTGTTGTTAATACAGGTCCCCTCCGGGAAGATCAGGATGGGAGGGTTGTCTGGTACCGAGATGTGCTCTTTTAACCTGGAATCCAAATATATTATTAAACGTCTTCAAAATGGAATGTCTCAAGTCGTCTGCGTGTTTGTTTTTTGTTTTTGTTACTTACATACATACATACATAAAATCACGCCTGTTTCCCGACGGGGTAGGCAGAGACCACGGATCTCCACTTGCTACGATCCTGACATACTTCTTTTGCTACTTACATCTTTGAGGATATCTAAAGAGGGGTAGTCAGAGGCACGTACAATAATGATATTTGGCACATACCCACATTTTGCACAGTACATTTTGTTTTTGTAATATTTGTTATTTTATTAAAGAAATATTTGATGCATTTCAATTTTGTATGCATTTACAATAATTTAATATAATTATAAAGCTATAGGTTCAATTAATATTTTGCGTTAATTTCCTGTTGTTTAATGTTTTTATCTAACAATAACTATAACGAACATAATAGGTAGTAGGTAGGTACACAAACATTGGTAGTTTTTAGTTGAAGAATAAAGTCTGTATCGTGAAAATATCATGAGGTACCTATACCCTACTATGGTATACCCTAGAACTAATAATTCGAAGGTGCGTGTTATGTATTCTATAACCGGCGATAGTCTTGTAACCTGTCACGTACGGAATACTAACTACTGTGCAAAATGTTGGCATGTGCCAATATATCACGTTTGGACGTGCCTCTTTTTAGATATCCTCAAAGATCTAAGCAACTAGAGTTCTGTGGAGATATCTACCGAGCCTGGGGATTACAGTCGTGATCATGTTGTGTGTTTCAAAGTCAAAGTCAAAATATATTTATTCAATGAATTCACAAGGATCACTTTGAAACGTCTCACATGCGGTGAATCTATGTGCCAATTCCAACCTAACCCAAGTACGAGAAGAACAGGCAAGAATCTCGTCTCGGTCCTAGCGCTTTTTTGTATGATCCTGTCGTTGAAGCTGCTAAAATCGAAATAAAAAAAAGAAACACTCACACGACTGTAATCCCCAGGCTCGGTAGATATCTCCTCAGATCTATAGTTACATAAATCTTTGAGGATATCTAACGGGTTATCTGAGACTCATCCAAATGTTCCTGGTATTTTTATTGAGATTTTATATTGAGACCCATTTTTTTTCAGGTGACATGGGTTACCCCCTACCCCCCCAAAGAAACCCAAAAGGGGTTGCACATTATCGACGGGAGCATTACTAGACCCATAGCTGAATGTAAGTTAACCTAATTAAACTACAGTGCAAACTCTTTGTAATGTTACTCGATTTAAGCGTTTATTACACTAGGTACCCAATTTTAAGGGGGGTCCCTTAAAACTACCCTAACTAAGAGTGGTGTAATACGAGTTAGAGCGTAAAGGTATATTGGGTAACTTTAGGTAGGTACCCCAAAATAAGGTATACCCTTAAAATTGGGTAGTGTAATACCCGCTTTTGCGACAAACTCCCTTAAGCGTCCAAATCACTCGGTTGCGGTTGATTTAGCTTGTCTTCCATACATGATACACTATCGCATTACACCCACGCTCAATTCTTAACAATTAATTCCATTAAAAAGTTAAAAAATCCCCGACACAATTTTGCCCGCCATTTTGTGGCGGCGGCCATCTAGAATTTGAAATTTGTCATAAGTAGGTAGGTAGAGTATTCTACTACACAAAGCCCTTTGATACTTATATAGAGGGAGTTGTGAAAAAATATGTAATCCGCCATTTTCTGGCGGCGGCCATCTTGAACCGATCGCCATCAAACATAGCTAAGAACACTCCCGCCCGACTAGTTCACTTTTCAAACAAAATCAAAATCGGTTCATGCGTTCGGGAACTACGATGCCACAGACATACAAACGGAAAGGGCTTGAGTATTAGTACCTATAAGTACCGACATTAGCACAAATTTCAAATCCAACATGGCCACCACTACAAAATGGAGGGCAAAAGATTGTCATGATTAATGTTCAGTTGTACTGGTAGTACTAGAGATACAAGTTTGTATCATTTGTACTACCAGTTGAACTTCCTAGTAGAACTACTGACACGGAGGCGGCAAAGTTTGTACAACCCGGTCACATTATCTCGAGACCTGGCGTCGATGACGTCGGCGATCTCTCTCTCACTCTGGCGCGCTAACCGTACGGAGGTGAAAGGAGAACGGGGCGGGAGGTTCGCATCCCAGCGAGGTCTTGAGATAATGTGACCGGGTTGTATCGGGGGTTTTTTAAATTTTAAATTTAATGTTGTTTTGTAATTAATAACTAAGTAAGTACTAATAAGTAAGTAATCTTGTTACAGCAATCGACATGACAGACCAGCGTAACGCGAACGCTGGGATAACTTTCGTGAAACAGTTCTCTGCCAATATATCGAGAACGACCAACAGCATTCCTGCGCTAAGGGAGGCCTTGGTTAGGGGCAGGTTCGATGCCGTTGTCACCGAGACATTTTTCAACGATATAGACGCTGGGTAAGATCACAAAAAAATATTATCACGACTGTAATCCCCAGGCTCGGTAGATATCTCCTCAGATCAGGGTAAGAATATCACAAAAACTTATGATCACAACTGTAATCCCCGGCTCGGTAGATATCTCATCAAATCTCTAGTTACTTAGATATATAAAAAGGGTAGTCAGATGCAGTGGTGGATTTATCACCAGGCTGAGTAGGCTGGAGCCTAGGGCGGCAAATTTTAGGGGGCGGCAAATTTGGCTTATTACCTTACACAAAATAATAAATAAAAATTATAATATACACGGAGAAAAAATTTAACAAAATTGCAATATTTTAATACTATACACCTACCTATACCAAATAATCCAACGATTTTACATGATAAATTACTAAACGCTAAATTTAATAGCCTACTGGCGGCAAATGTGTAAATCCGCCACTGGTCAGATGCAAGTCCGAACATGACATTTGGCACATGCCCATATTTTGTACAGTATTTAGTATTCCGTACGTGACAGGTTGTAAGCCCATAGCCGCATTTTGTTCATCTTGTACCTATATTTTACACTAGCTTCCGTTCGCGGCTTTGCTCGCGAAGTACCTACATGAAATATAACCTATGTTACTCAGGTATAACGTAGCATTCTAACGGTGAAAGAATTTTTGAAATCGGACCAGTAGTTTTTGAGTTTATTCGTTACAAACAAATATACAAAACTTTTCTCTTTATAATATTAGTATATATAGATATAGATGTTTGAGGTTTTCAGTTCGTGTTTTAACACTTAAATTATAGATTTTGAAATGTGACGTCACGAAATTTAAGCCCTCCCTTGTCACACAATGTCACACTTCGTCGACCCCCTCCCTCCCCCTTAACGTGTGACGTTATTTATGGATGGCCCCATACCCTGAATATTAAATAGAATCACCAAATCGCATTATAATTGCGCTCAGTAAATAATAAAATGACGAGGATCATTAAAATCGGATTACCTAGTCTATTATTTCATCCACTTCAGTAAATTAAATGCGAGTCTCGGTAGGTACCTACCTACACAGAATAAACTACTGTCTCGGAACTAGCATAAGAATAAGCGGCGATGACCTTGCAACCTGTCATGTAAGAAATACTAACTACTTAACCGTGCAAAAACGTGACCCCTACCCTCTTATTGATTGAAAGAGCGACGCGAACGAAAATCTCAGTGTCTGCTCGGGCGATTTAGCGTTGTATGATGTATAATGAAGTACATTCCATAGCATATAATGTAGTATATTTATTTTATAGTAGGTATATAATGTAGTTAATTTATTTTATACTACACTAGCTTATGCCCGCGACTTCGTCCGCGTAGAAATCGAAAATGATGATAAAATACGAAACACGTCTTCCATCATATACCTAAATATTAAACGGGTCTTGAGTATTGCGTTTCATTTACCTATTTTTCCCTATTTTTAACGTTGGGAAAAATAGGTACTTAAATAAAACGCGATATATACCCGTTTCATTTCGGTTTTGCCTATTTTTACATAGCAACATAACGAACCTACTGTTCGGGGTAAGGCAATTCGGTTTTGTATATTTTTACATAGCAACCTAACAAACCTACTGCTCGAGGTAGGGCAATTCGGATTTTTATATTTTCACATAGCGACCTAACGAACCTACTGCTCGAGGTAGGGAAATTCAGATTTGTATAATTTTACATAGCAACCTAACGAACCTACTGCTCGGGGTAGGGGTAGGACATAGTGGAACTGAGCATCGCAAACATTGACAACCTCTTTTATTTTGTACATAACATACCATACATACATAAAATAACGGCTGATTCCCAACGGAGTAGGCAGAGACCATAGAACTCCACTTGCTACGTTCCTGACATACATTTTTTGCTTCATTCACTCTCATTACATTCTTCATACATGAGCGTTGGTTTAGGGTACTCTTGACCTAGCTATTCTCTAAAACGCGCCAATTTAATCGAGGTACGTACGCAGAGGTTTTCTCCATCCAACTATCTCATTCACACTCTCCTTATAAATTTTGAAGGGTAGGTATGTTAAGATGGTTTGGGTATGTAGAAAGGATGGAGCAAAAGAGACTGACGAAACAGGTGCATGCACCCATCATGTACCTGTCAATCGCCTATCATACATCCTTTCAACATGCCCAAACCATCTGAACATACCCTTCTCAATATTCATCACTACGTCTTCTTTCACACCACAACGTTAATTCATCACACTGTTCTTCACTCTATCATTTAAAATTAAATCACACATACTTCTCATAGCTCTCATTTCCACTGCATTTATTCTATTCTAATGCTTCTTCTGCCATACCTAACTTTCAGTAGGTACCATTATTTCATTTTGTAATAAGATTTAATGTACTTACCTATTTAAACTAAGTTTCAAGCCAATCACACCACCCTTAGCTATTAGAAACATGCTACATACAAATACTTTCCGAAGATAGAACTATATCTACTAAAAACATACTAAAATTATTAAAAAGACGAATTGTTTATCTATCCATAGAAAATCGACATAAAATGACATTGTCAATAGACGTAGTGTAGTGTCACTGTTATATAAACAAAAAAGGTTGGTTGCACAGATTAATTTGATTTGGATCTAAGCCCAGTACTAACTATTTCATATTATGTGACTCTTTATTACTTTACATAATTTATCTTTTATATTTGTCAACCGATTTCGATGAAACTTTGTTTCATTCCTTTGTTTTAATCTAAGCTTATCTCAATACATTAGTGAAAATTGAATTCGATTCTGTTCAGTCGTTGCGGAGATTATCGTTCACAAACGCACAGATAAATATAAAAACAAACAAAAAGATTTTTTTTCATAAACTGTTGTTTTAGGCGTAGCGTGTCTTCTTTAGGTAGCACTAATTTTTATTTGAAAATATCAAAAGTACAGACACGACTTCTCTACGATTTTATTAATATGTATAGACTTGCATAAGTTTTTAAGTGAGTTCAACCTCTTTGAATGAAATCGGAGAAAGTTTCAAACATGGCATGTGTCAAAATAAATTGTTGTTTCAATCAAAAGCACTAAGGAGTATCGATATCAACTTCGAAGCAAATCACCACCAAAATAACTTTCTACCCCATTTTAACCCCGTTAGGGGATGAGTTTCAATAAAATGCTATAGGTATAGGTCATTCACCAATTCTGTTGAAAAAGGTTTATGCAAAGTTTCAAGTAGATCGGACCAAGGAATCACGTTTTCCATACAAACTTTGCCTCCCTTTTTCACCCCTTTAGAGGTTGAATTTCGGAAAATCCCTTCTTATCGGATGCCTCCATCGTACAAACAACACACCCTCCAAGTTTCAGATCTCTACGATCAGCGGTTTAGGCTGACATTATATTAAATATAATGATGTACCTACTACATTATATACTACATTATCCACTAGATAATTACTACATTACGTACTAGATTAGATGCTACATTATATACTACATTATGTACTATATTATAAATTACATTATTAAATTTACACTCATAAAATTAATTTAAAATACACAATGAAAAATTCAGATAAAATAATTAAAATAAATGAAAATGGACACCGAGACAGTGTACAGACATAATCCTACTATAATATTATAAACGCGAAAGTTTGTAAGAATGTATGGATGTATGTTTGTTACTCTTTCACGCTGGAACGGGTGAACGGATCTGGATGAAATTTGGCACAGATATAGATTATAGTCTGGAAGAACACATAGGCTACTTTTTATCCCGGAAAAATATAAGGTTCCCGCGGAATAGATTAGATTTTGTTTTTCAAGGTATCACGTATGTTTATGAATATAATTATGTGTCATATTTTCCAGATACGCAGCCATTCTCCAGGTTCCGTGGATACTGCTCAGCGGAGTGGTCCTCCAACCTAACACGGAGGCTTTGGTCGACGAAGTAAGATCAGTGCCGATCGTTCCATTACTCTTTAATGACTTCGGAATACCGATGTCGTTCTTCGAAAGGGTGCTTAACTTGTGGATATACAATGTCATGGGATTCCTTGAATGGTAAGTGTATTTATGCCTCTAAATTTTCAATAATACTTATATTCTACAAATTATCTTATGGGGCCGTCCATTAATAACGTGAGGCTCGAAAGGGGGGAGGGGGTTTGGTAAATATCACGAAGTATCCCAAGGGGGGCGGGGGGAGGGGGTGTAGTAAGATATCACGTGAATTTATTCTTTCGTCAAACGCGCGATTACTTAAACGAAAAACCATTTAAGATTCTTTGTAGGTAAAAAAAAATCAAAAAGGTAGGTTGTAGGTAATCAAAAAGGAGTCAAATGGGGGGTCAATGTTTGTATGGGAACTTTTTAACGGGTGGTGCGATTGGTCTGCTTTTTGGTTTGGATATAGATACGTGTTTCTGGATATATCAAAATAACCATCCAAAAAGGGTAAAATAGGGTGTCAAAGTTAATATGAGATTTTTTTTACATGTAGGTAATGTGATTGATTTGAAACTTGGTTTGGATACGGGTTGGTACGCCAACTGTCCAATTCATACTTTCCTTCTTCAATCATCATCTTCCTGCACTTATCCCACTAGGTGGGGTCGGCACAACAGGTTCTCTTCCTCCACTCTCCCCTATCATCCGTCATCTCAGCACTCACTCCCTTACACATATCGTCTTTCACACAGTCCATCCATCTTTTCTTAGGTCTACCTCTACCCTTATATCCGTCCACATTCAAATCCATCACCCTTCTTATAACATGACTTTCCTCCCGCCGCATAACATGCCCATACCACGCCAACCTATTACTCTTCAACTTTTCTGTTACTGGCGCTTTCAAACTTCCTCTAATGCTCATTCCTTATCTTATCCATACTCGTCACTCCACACATCCATCTCATTCGCATCTCCGTCGCATGCCCTTTCTTTCATCCTTCGCCTTAGTTGTACCTACAACAATAATTCATACTCTTTTCTTCGTTACAGGTGGCATAGAACAGAAACTGAACAGTTATATCAGACCATGTTCGCGTCTCTAGCCACAGCTCGCAACGTACCCCTGCCGCCTCTATCCGCGGCGCTGCACAACGTGTCCATACTCTTCGTAAACTCCCACCCGTCATTCTCGACTGCACAGAGCATGCCACCCAATGTTGTGGAAATCGGGGGATATCATATCGAAGAAACTATCCAGGCTTTGCCTAAGGTACGTTGTACGTAGGCCTGTATAGTCGGCTCAACGAATCTAGGCATTCGTGAAGTTAGCCGCAAGAGTTGCGCAGTATCGTTTTTCGGGAGCAATTGGAGGTATGAGGAGGGGGGGAAGGAACTGTACATGCGCAAACTCGCACCTGTGGCTAATTTCACGAATGCCTAGATCCGTTGGTTGACCTGGGGGTCTACCATGAGTTTTCACAATCTACATTCGCTAGCGACTGTAGTTAAAAAAATGTATGAAAACTTGGTACAGCGCCTCTAGCGGATAGTTGGGTACTAAAACCTCACGTAGCTAACTATCCTACGTCACAGCGTACTACAGCGACTGTAGTTTGCGCTTCATTAATTTGCTTAGAATTTGGTACCATGAAGCGCAAACTACAGTCGCTGTAGTACGCTGTGACGTAGGATAGTTAGCTACGTGAGGTTTTATTATCCAACTATCCGCTAGAGGCGCTGCACAAGTTTTCATAAATGTTTTTAACTACAGTCGCTAGCTAGTGTAGATTGTGAAAACTCATGGTAGACCTACAGAGATTTTGAATCGTCTTACGTGCTAGGTGAGTCTAGGTGCCAATTCCAGTCCTATCCCCAGTCCGAGAAGAACTGACAAGAAACTCGCTGGCCCTAGCGCTTTTTTGTATGATCCTTGTTAACATTGTTAGGGACACCTAGCAGAGTTGGATGGAGCTGATTCGTCCCAAGCTTTTTTTCCATCTAAGTACTCTGATATTATATAATAAGCTTTACGAGACAGTTTTTGTTTAATTACATTTTTGAATTTCCCAGTCGATAAATCAATTAAAAACAAACATGACCACTACTGTTATCCCCAGGCTCGGTAGATCTCCTCAGATCTCCAGTTACTTAGATCTTTGAGGATATCTAAAGAGGGTAGGCACGTCCAAACATGATATTTGGCAAATGCCCACATTTTGCAGTGGTTAGTATTCCGTACGTGACAGTTGCAAGCCCATCGCCGCTTATAAGACTACTTGTTTCCGCCCACGGCTTCGCCCACGTACCTTGAAAAACAAAATCAAACTTTCATCCCCTATTTTTTCCCCTTGGCGGTAGAATTAATCAAAATCCTTTCTTAGCGGATGCCTACGTCTACCTGCATGCCAAATTTCAGCCCGATCCGTCCAGTGGTTTGGGCTGTGCGTTGATAGATCACTATGTCAGTCAGTCACCTTTGAGTTATATATATTTAGATTGACTATTGAATTCCAGGATCTACAAGAACTGTTAGACGCGTCACCCCAAGGAGTGGTATACTTTAGCATGGGTTCTGTTCTCAAGTCCTCGGCCTTCCCCGAAGCCACCAAGAAAGCCCTACTGAAGACATTAGGAGAGCTCCCGTACACCGTACTATGGAAGTTCGAGGAGGAACTGAAAAACCTTCCGAAGAATGTTCACATCAGACCCTGGATGCCTCAAGCGGCTATCCTGTGTAAGTGCTTAATCTAGGTAGACATGATTCAGTCTAAAAATGCACGCCCCTCCACTTGTACTTGTACCGCATGTAGTGGTAAATACATTGGAAATACATTGGAGGGGCGTGCATTTTTAGACTGATCTACCTATGTATGTAGGTATCTATGTATAATATGTATGGTATTTACAAAAAAAAATGTATCTATGTAGTTTATCAGTCATGTGGTTCCCATAATACAAGCTCCGCTTAGTTTGGGGCTACATGATGCTGTGTGATAGTGTCCAGCATTATTCATTATTCATTCATTCATTCATTCATCCCTACTAATATTATAAACGCGAAAGTTTGTTTGGATGTCTGGATGTTTGTTACTCTTTCACGCTAAAACGGCTGAAAGGATCTGAATGAAATTTGGCACATATATAATTACTAGCTTCTGCCCGCGGCTTTGCCCGCGTAAAAACAAAAACAATGTATCCTGTGGGAACCGTACATTTTTTCTGGATAAAATGTAGCCTATGTGTTATTCCAGACCATAATCTATATTTGTGTCAAATTTCATTCAGATTCGTTCAGCCGTTTTAGCGTGAAAGAGTAACAAACATAGGTACATCCATCCATCCATCCATCCATACATTCTTACAAACTTTCGCGTTTATAATATTAGTAGGATGGTCTGGAATAACACATAGGCTACTTTTTATCCCGGAAAACTGTACGATCCCCGCGGGTAGATTCGTTTTTCGTTTTCAAGATACCAAGTCTTTAATAATGATCTTACCTCTCCAGCGCACAAGAACACAAAGGTATTCATCACGCACGGCGGCCTTCTCAGCAATCTAGAGACGTTACGTTACGGAGTCCCACTAGTTTCGATGCCGGTGTTCGGTGACCAGCCGGCGAACGCGGCGCGCGCCGTTCGGGCCGGGTACGCGGTGCGGGTGACGTACGATCTCAACACCATGGCGGAGGGACTGAAACGGGCGCTGAACGAGATCTTGGGAACCGATAAGTGAGTACGACCCTAAAGGACAATATGATCCTAACGGACAATACGACCCTAACAGACAATATGATTCTTATGGACAATATGACCCGTAAAGGACAATAATTATATCCCTAGACCGAAAAGTGAGTACAATAAGATCCTAAAAGGCAGGACAACACTTAAATGTCAATATGACCTTTAAAGGACAATTATAAGATCCGTAAAGGACAATAATTATAGCCCTGGAACGAAAAGTGAGTACAATAAGATCCTAAAGGACAAGACAACCCTAAAGGACAATATGAACCTCATGGATAATTTATGAGCCTAAAGTACAATGACTTTTATAGGACAATAGTTATGGCTCTTATGGACCGAAAAGTACAATATATATAAATGGTAGGTACAATAAGACCCTATACGACAAGACGACCCTATATATGAAAGACAATATGACCCTATCGAAATAAATTATAGACATCAATATTCATAGAACGCGATTCAGCTAGTCTTACTATAAAAGTTACTTCAATAAACATTATTTCTGATATTATTACAGATACTACAAGCGAGTTAAGTATTTGTCGGCGTTGTTCAACAAGCGGGCCGTGTCTCCCGCGAAACTCATTCCGCACTACATAGAGGTCGCGATCGAGAGTAAAGGTAAGGCGAATTAATATAATAACAAGCTTGAAAGTGGTTAGGGTGGCTTTGTCCTTTACTTATTTAAGGTCCTGCCAAAGGATTATCTTCTTTATAATGAAATGACATAAAATAGATAACGATACTTTGACATTTTTGTTGGACCAATTTTGATGTTGCTCGAAGAGCTTCCAAGCAAGATAAGTCTGCCTGCGGCCAAATGCGGAAGTATGTTTTTGCAAAATACATAATTATCAAAACAATATTTTTTAACTTATATACATTAGTATTTACCAATATAGGCATCAAAAAATCAATTCACTGTCAATAATATGCTGAATTGTGTAAATGCCAGCGCCATCTTTCGCGCGAAGACTTATCGTGTGCGCACTCTAACCTGATTGCTTGAAGTTGCGACTGTCAAGCAATCATTTACCGTTCTGAACATTGCATACATAACGATCCGATTAAAGTAACTATTTTTTAGCAATATCCGAGCGAGTGGGAGAAAATAATGTTTTTATTATTTACTATTTATTTATTTATTTATTTTGCCAGGTGCTTACCATCTACGTTCGAAGGCTACTTTCTACGCGTGGTACCAGCGCTGGATGCTGGACATCCTGGCAGCAGTTCTACTGACTTTCTACATCATCTACAGAATATTGAAAAAGATTGTCAAAACGATAGCGAGTAAAGTCACAGGAAGTGGCAGTAATAAGAAGAATAAAGTGAAGAAAAATTAAATTGCTCTTCACTGTATATATAACTACTTAATTTATATACTTTTATTAAAACAAAAGTTGTTTATTTTTTCAATTTGTTTTACTTGACCGTCGTTACTGCCATCTGTTGAGATAATACGATAACATAGTTTTGTGAACTAACTACTTACTGGTAGATGGCGCTATTTGTGCTGCAGTATTATTTTAATTCAGACATTTTTAAAACGTCTGGTTATGTTGCTACTCGATAACAGATGGCTTTGTCTTTGTAAAATTAATAAAACTCATTATTAGCATTTTCCAGAATGATTAGCTAAGTTAGATAGGTAATAACTATTATACCTAGGTATCTATTAAAGTTATAGGTAAGGCTAAATTGACTAAAATTTATATCACTACATTTTTGTTATAGTTTAGTTAGTCTATAACTCAGTTGCGAAAATGTTTAAAAATCACAAATAGAATATTTATTAGTCATCCATCCATCCGTCATTCGTCGTTTGGAAGTTTGAGATGACCTAAATACGTTTTTTGTATTTCGTTACAATGTTGCATGTTGTTACATGAGGAGGCGATCCCTGACGCATGGCGCAGCAGTTCTCTAGTGCCCATCTTCAAAAACAAGGGTGATGTACAGGACTGTAACAACTACCGGGGAATAAAGCTCATGTCACACAGTATGAAGGTTTGGGAAAAAGTGATAGATAGAAGAATGAGAGAGGAGTGCGTGATTACCCAGAACCAGTTTGGTTTTATGCCCGGACGGGGAACAACGGATGCAGTATTTGCTTTACGCCAACTCTGCGAAAAGTACCGCCGTGCGCATAAGGACTTGCATTGACTTGGAGAAGGCGTATGACCGTGTTCCCCGGGAAGTTCTGTGGTGGGCTTTGAAAGAAAAGGGAGTGCCAGGGAAGTATGTTAGGCTTGTGAATGCGATGTATGCAGGAGCTCGTACAAACGTACGGTCCGAAGCCGGCGTCACCGACGAGTTCAGTGTGGCTGTAGGTCTGCACCAGGGATCGGCTTTAAGCCCTTACTTGTTCCTTCTGGTAATGGATGCCCTGACGTCAGACATACAGGAGGAGGCACCCTGGTGTATGCTGTTCGCCGACGACATTGTCCTCGTCGGAGAGCAGCCGAGGTGCAGAGCAGACTGGGAAAATGGCAAGAAAAACTAGAGAGAGTAGGCCTTAAGATCAGCCGCAATAAAACAGAACATCTGTTCTGTAACTTTAGTGGCTCCTCTAGTTCCTCCCGAATTGCCTTAGACGGTGTAACCCTATCAGCCTGCTCCGATTTTAAGTACCTAGGTTCGCTTCTCCAAAACGACGGCAACATTGACCGGGATGTAAACAATAGGATGAATGCAGGATGGATGAAGTGGCGACAGGTCTCAGGGACGATATGTGACCCACGAATGCACCTTAAGCTTAAGGGGAAAATTTACAAGACGGTTATCAGACCTGTCGCGATGTAGGGATCAGAGTGTTGGGCAATGAAGAAGACGGATGAAAGAAGAGTGCATGCTACTGAGATGCGGATGTTAAGATGGATGTGTGGGGTGACACGGTTGGACAAGATTAGGAATGAGTACCTATGTTAGAGGAAGTCTGAAAGTGGCGCCTGTTACTGAAAAGATGAGGAGTGCTAGATTAGCATGGTATGGACACGTGATGAGGAGGGATGAAACCATGTCACCAGAAGAGTTATGAGTATGAGTGTGGATGGGTGCGCAAGTAGAGGAAGACCGAAGAAGAATGGTTTGATTGTGTGAAAGATGATATGAATGTAAGAGGAGTTGATTCAGAGTTGACGAATGATAGGGGTGAATGGAAGAAGAAAACATGTTGTGCCGACCCCACTTAGCGTGGGATAAGGGCAGGGGAATGATGAATGATGATGTTACAATGTTGCGTTATTAGGTTTTCACTGTTTTGTTATGTGCTCGTAAGTAGGTAGGTAATCTATATCTATATAAGAGCTTGACCTGACTGATTGATCATCGCCGAGCCGAAACCGCTGAAGCTAGAAAGCTGAAATTTGGGAGGTGGTTTCCTTTTATAACAAAACCACCCACTAAGGCGGGATTTTTGGAAATTCTACCTCTAAGAGGGTGAAAAAGGGTGAAAACGTTAGTATGAAACTTTTTAACGCGTGGAGCGATTTTTATGAAACTTTGTTTGTGCACTGTAAATGCAAAATGAATGAACACATGTTTCAGGATTTTTCAATATAATCTTCAAAAAGGGGTCAAATGTGGGGTCAATGTTTGTATGGGAACTTTTTAACGGGTAGTGCAATTGGTCTGAAATTTTGTTTGTGTACTTTAAATGCAAAATGAATGAATACATGTTTCAGGATTTTTCAATATAACCTTCAAAAAGGGGTCAAATGTGGGGTCAATGTTTGTATGGGAACTTTTTAATGGGTGGTGCGATTGGTGTGAAACTTTGTTTTTTGTACTGTAAATGCAAAATGAATAGACACGTATTTCTGGATATTTCAAAATAACCCTCTAAAAAGGGTAAAAGTCAAAGTTATTTATGGAATTTTTTTATAAGTGTGATTTGTTTAAAACTCAGTAATTATAGATAATTTAAGTGAACGAAGTCGCGAGCGGGACAGCTAGTATAAGTATATACGCCAAAGATTTAAATCTTTGATAATTATACGCTTTTTTTATTATTAACTAGCTTCCGTTCGCGGCTTTGCTCGCCAGGTACCTACATAAAATATAGCCTATGTTACTCAGGGATAACGTACCTACTTAGCATTCTAACGGTGAAAGAATTTTTGGAATCGGACTACTGAATTAAGGTATCTACCTAATAGATATAAATAAAATAATTACAGTAGATACCTACCTAGGTAGATAGATATAGGCACTAAGAGGCCAAACTCTACATTACGTAGGCGGCTAAATTTAAATTGCAGATAAAATTAATTATAAAAGGAAATTATTGTGATAATCATACATAGAATTACAGAGCGCCATTGTGCTAATATCTACCAGTTTGTAACCAGAGGTCAAAAGTTTAGTATATCCTAATAATATTACAAATGTGAAAGTTTGGATGGATGTTTGTTACTCTATCACGCTGAAACGGCTAAACGGATGTGGATGAAATGTGGCACAGAGATAGATTATTATTCCATCGAAACTTTACGCATTTATATTACGGTATGATATAGGTCTTAAACGGTGAAAAAAAACATCGTGAGGAAACCGGCATACCTTAGAACCAAAAATTCAAAGGTGTGTGTCATAGGTTGGTATTCTTATAAGCGGCGATGGGCTTGCAACCTGTCACGTACGTAATACTAGCTACTGTGCAAAATGTGGGCATGTACCAAATGTCATGTTTGGACGTGCCTCTGACTACCCTCTTTAGATATCCGCAAAGATCTAAGTAATTAAAGATCTGAAGAAGATATCTACCGAGCCCGGGGATTACAGTCGTGATCATATTTATTTTATTTTATTTTTTTATTTTTATGATATAGGTAAGTAGTGTTTAAAAGATATGAATCTGTCTGTATACTTTTGTAAGTAAATAAAGATTTTACCCGACTGCGAATCGATGAAGGAGGGTGTTTGGGTGTAGTAACCTACCAATATTATAAATGCGAAAGTTTGTAAGAATGTATGGATGTCTGGATGTATGTTTGTTACTCTTTCACGCTGAAACGGCTGAACGGATCTGGATGAAATTTGGCAAAGATATAGATTGTAATCTGGAATAACACATAGGCTACATTTATAGATTTGTTTGTGTTTTTCAAGGTACTATACGGGCGAAGCCGTGGGCGGAAGCTAGTGTTTGTATATACTTATGCGAGTTCCTTTGGCGTCGCTGTAGCTCAAACGGCTGTATAGATTTCGACAAAATTGAGGAGTCGTTGGACAAAAGTCTGGATCACTGCGACTAAGCTATACAAAATGACAAAAAATCTAATACTTATGGCGATATGCGAAGCCGGGGCGAGTCGCTAGTACATACCTATTAAATAAATATATATACCTACATGTAGAGTTATATGCGCATTTATCAAAATAACAAAAAACGATTGAGTAACTTATTACTTAATAAAAATCTTTATTGACTGATGATTTTGAGCAAAAAAAAGATGATTTGGCTATTCAAGTCAATCAGTGTTGCCAACGCGACTGTAATAATTCCATCCGCCAAGAAATGATTAATATTTCTGTGGCGAATCAATTGATAATCAATATCAATGAAAGCTGCGTGTACCCCGATTCGAGATCTCTTGATTCGACTGATTGCTTGCATCGCTGAGCTAAAAAACATGATTTATCCCCAGGCTCGTAAGATATCTCCTCAGATCTCTAGTTACTTACATCTTTAAGGATATCTAAAGAGGGTAGTCAGAAGTAGGTCCAAACATGACATTTGGTATATGCCCACATTTTGCACAGTAGTTAGTTTTCCGTACGTGACTGGTTGCAAGCCCATCGCCGCTTATAAGAATACTAACCTATGACATACCTTCGAATTTTTGGTTCTAGGGTATGCCAGTTTTCTTCACCGTTAGAGCACTGGCATTGCGCACGTAACTTTTTCGAATAGAAAACTCATTGGTGCACGACCAGGTTTGATCCCACGACCTTCGGATCGTGAGGCAAGGGTGCTACCACTACACCACCAGTGCTCTCCTTTTTAATTAGGTATCACTCAATTTTGATGATTGAGTTAAGGGGCGTCTAAACAGGCTATATTTTACGACAATTTGTGGCTGCAATTATTGGCAAACATTGCCCAGCCATCAAAAAAACATTTTAGTGCATTTTATGGCTGAGCAATCAATTGCAGGCAACATGTTGCAATAATGGCTGCAATAGTATGGCCTTTGATTCAGAACCCTTTAATGAGCCATACAATCCAGCAACAATGGCCGACGAAATGACGCTCATCGCAGCCGCTTACATTGTTTTGGCAGAAAAACGAAAAAAAGGACACGAATGTGGATTCGACCCTACCTAAGCCTAGCCTAAAATATGTGGCTGTAATGTCGGGCCATCCTTAAAATATTGCATAGTGTGGCTGGTATTGCTAGCAATGTTGCCGGCCACAGTATTGCAGCCACAAATTGTCTTAAAATATAGCCCCTTTAGACGCCCCTTTAAATACACAAAAATAATTAGGTATAAGTATTTAATACTAGCTTCCGCTCGCGGCTTTGCTCGCGAGGTACCTACATAAAATATAGCGTATGTTACTCAGGGATAACGTAGCATTATAATGGTGAATGAATTTTTGAAATCGGACCAGTAGTTTTTTTAGTTTATTCGTTACAAACAAAAATACAAAAATACAAAACTTTCCTCTTTATAATATTAGTATGGAAAAGTTCAGATTGAGAAAGATCTAGGTATCATACCTAGACACTCGCGCGTCCGGGCCAATAAAGTTGCCTAAAAATTTGGAGGGTTGCGCGTCCGGGCAACCAGAGTGGCCCAGCCAACTTGTTGGAATCTTATTAGAATGTTGAATGATTTTTGAAAGACCACCTGAATCGAGCGGCCTCCGATCGGGGTTGTCATGATATTACTCAATCGGGAGCTATTTTAGTCAACTGTCATGTTTTTGCAGGATGTACACTCTCGCCGTCGAGAGTGTCTTGGTTTTACGAAGGCTGGTTTAAGACTATTATAAAATCTATTTTCGCATTTGATTTTACATGCTAAACAAGTCTATACTAACTAATATTATAAAGAGGAAAGTTTTGTATTTTTGTATTTTTGTTTGTAACGAATAAACTCAAAAAGTACTGGACCGATTTCAAAAAATCTTTTACCATTAGAATGCTACATTATCCCTGAGTAACATAGGCTATATTTTATGTAGGTACCTCGCGAGGAAAGCGGCGAGCGGAAGCTAGTATTGTATAAATATGACGCCATTTTAGAAATAAAATAATTTTACATTACCTACTATAATTTTAATTTTTAATTAAAAATGTGTATCTAGACACGCGGCAGCGTTTTACAGGAACCATTTGGGTGATTTTTCACCCCCTCGTAACTCAAAAAATATTTCACATAAACAAGTCAAATTTGGCTCATCTATTGCCACTTGCGAGTAAAATATGTGCACCGAATTTCATAAACACACCTCAAACGGTTATTTAGATATTAACGTCCAAAAATGGTTGGTTATGGAAAATTTTATCACTGACTGACCTATAGACGTTAATTATAACCGAGTTCCAGATGACCTAGAACGTTCAAATTTGGCATCCAGGTAGGTAGTGGGGTGGATACAAAGGAAAAAATCAGAAACTTGTAAATTTTTATATTTTTATTGTACTTTTTCAATTAATTCATTCTCTTAGGAACTCTTATAGCGCCTATAATATAAGTAAGTGCAAAGATTATAGTGTGTCGGGTAAGTAGGTAGTAGTTACCCTTATTCAGTACTAGTTTCCACCCGCGGCTTCGCCCGCATGATACCTTGAAAAAAAAAACAAATCTTTGCCGCGAGAACCTTATATTTTTCCGAGATAAAAAGTAGCCTATGTGCTATTCCAGACTATAATCTATATCTGTGCCAATTTCATCCATATCTGTTCTGCCGTTTCAGCGTGAAAGAGTAACAAACATACATCCACGCATCCATACATTCTTACAAACTGTCGCGTTTATAATATTAGTAGGATTTAGGTACATAGCAACCTAACTAACATGGACATTGGACAGTTCAAATTATTAGCACGTACCTACGTAAGTAGGTAGTGCAATGGTAGATACTTACTGAGTATGTGTACCTAGGTAGGTACACTTGCTCAATAGAATACTATATAGAACTTGTAAAATTAAGTAAGTAGGTACCTACCTGACTATAAGTAGGTAGGTACCAACCTATCTGACACACTAAAATACACAATACGTTATTTTATAGGTAGGTATTAAAGTTTCACTTTCAGGAGATTATTTACCATTTTACCATAATCTTAGGAAAGGAAAGGCAGATTTTTTTTAAATGTACCTACATACTTAGCGTACCTAAGTATATGATTATATTAATTATGACCAGTACAGTACGTACATACTACCTAGCTAACGTAGGTAGCTCTAGCTGAGTGTACCTACCTACCTATCTAACAACTACTTACTAATAACTTCTGTACAAAAAGTAATGATATCCCATCAAAAACATAAATGTGAAATGAGAGCCAAGTTCAATAAGTAGGTAGGTATGCTTTAGTCGTTGACTTCAGCGACAAAAGAAGTGAGATCTAAACGGGTGCCAAGTACAATGGTCAGTCCTAAAACTTATTTATAACAATATGAAATATTTTTAACAACTTTAAAATATAATTTCATCTTAAAACTTACGATATTATATTGAAGCCTAAGGTCTGACTTGGCTAGTTTTCTTAAGAGTACAAATTATATTAGGTTGCAAGTTCTTATTTTATTCTTCTAAAAATTTGGATTGCTGGTAGAAACTAGCGATTGGACATAGTAAGTAAGTAGTTAATTCGTATATGAGAACTAGCCAAGTTAGACCTTAGGCTTCAATATAATATCCTAAGTTTTAAGATGAAATGATATTTTAAAGTTGTTAAAAATATTTCATATTGTTATAAATAAGTTTCAGGACTGACCATTGTACTTGGCACCCGTTTAGATCTCACTTCTTTTGTCGCTGAAGTCAACGACTAAAGCAAACCTACTTATTGAACTTGGCTCTCATTTCACATTTATGTTTTTGATGGGATTTTAATTTACAGAAATATACCTACCTACAGATCTCAAATAAGTAGTTATGTCTAATATATAAAATACGATCTATAGATAGCTCAACTGATCTAGATCACTGACGAAAGCGTTCCCAAGACGTTGTATTTTATTATTATATTAAATTCTTTAATTACCTACTTAGTTTTGATTAATTTTAGAATTATCAAAATAAAAACTTATTTTTTAGAAATCTAGCCATACCTAAAAAAAACTCTGTAACCCTTTCACCGTAGGTACTAGTAGGTACTAAACTATTTAAAAAAAAATATATATACAATATATATGATCACGACTGTAATCCCCAGGCTCGGTAGATATCTCCTCAGATCTCTAGTTACTTAGATCTTTGAGGATATCTAAAGAGGGTAGTCAGAGGCAAGTCCAAACATGACATTTGGTACATGTCCACATTTTGCACAGTAGTTAGTATTCCGTACGTGACAGGTTGCAAGCCCATCGCCGCTTATAAGAATACTAACCTATATGACACATACCTTCGAATTTTTGGTTCTAGGGCATGCCGGTTTCCTCACGATGTTTTCCTTCACCGTTTAAGAGCACTGGCATTGCGCACATAAATTTTTCGAATGGAAAAATTAATTGGTGCACGACCAGGCCCCTATTCAATAAACATTACAAATTGTAAAATACAATGAATTGTAAGCGGCTACAATTCTACAAGTTTCTGTTTAATAAAAAAATACGATTTACAGGAGGATAATTTATAAACTTGTAAAAATTTCTTACAATTCTACATATTTGTAGGTTTTATTGAATAGCACTTGTCATAAAATTCGACAATATTGTCACTTTTTTACAAATTTGTAGACTTGTAATGTTTATTGAATAGGGGCCAGGTTTGAACCCACGACCTTCGGAACTAAACTATTTAAGCGAAAAATAAGCTCGTCGCCTCTAAACGCGACGTAAAAAAGTCTCATTTACAAGTGGTTTAACTTTTAAAATACTTAGACCCTTTGTACTGTTATCCTAATTTCTAACTTCAAAGTATTTGTTCTGGCCCTGACTGTAGGTGATCAGTAAATATCACCTGGGCGGCCATTCACTGTACAGGGTGGCGGAAATAATGTGGACTGTAGACTGTAATACAAGGGCGGATCCAGGGGGGGGTCTTGGGGGTCATGACCCCCCCCTGGGCTGGGTCCAGGACCTAGGTGGACCACTAATTAAAATTATATACAATAAGGATTATAACTTTTTGTGACTTAACCACGACTATGTGACCCCCCCTTGGCACCAAAGCTGGGTCCGCCCTTGCTGTAATAGACTGTGGGATAACATATATTGTGGACT
Source organism: Cosmorhoe ocellata (assembly GCA_963675405.1). NCBI lineage: Eukaryota > Metazoa > Arthropoda > Insecta > Lepidoptera > Geometridae > Cosmorhoe > Cosmorhoe ocellata. Next base: position 4,060,221 of record OY776271.1, on the reverse strand, counting down.
GTGGACTGAAGAATTTGGACTATGGACTGTGGCTTCTAGACTGTTGGCTGTAGAATTTGGACTTTGGACTCTAGAGTGTGGTGAATTTGGACTGTGGACTCTAGACTGTGGACTGTGGACAACGGTGTCTGGCCTATAGACTGTGAATATACTGTAAGATAAGATAGCGTTTATTGTAGACTGTAAACTGTAGAATTTGGACTGTGGACTGCGGACTCTAGACTGTTGGCTGTAGAATTTGGACTTTGAACTCTAGACTGTGGGCTGTGGACAACGGTGTCTGGCTTATGGACTGTAAATAGACTGTAGAATAAAATTATTGAGGACTGGACTGTAGAATTTGGACTATGGACTGTGGACTCTAGATTATGGGCTGTAGAATTTGTATCTACTTTGGACTCTAGACTGATGTGGAGATGGACAACGGTGTCTGGCCAATGGACTGTAAATAGACTGTAGGTTACAATTTATTGTGGACTGTGGACTGTAATTTTAGGATTGGCCTTACAGATTAGTTTACAATACTCTAAAAGAAAAACCGAGAAAAGCTCGGTTATCTAAACTAATATTATAAAGAGGATAAATTTGATTGTTTGTTTGTTTGTATTGAATAGGCTCCGAAAGTACTGAACCGATTTAAAAAATTCTATCTAACACTATCAGCGGCTATATTATATTTTCAAAAAAAATAGGGATAGTAGGGTGTTGAATAAAAGCTAGTCCATATATAAATAATAAATTATAGAACAATAACATATTATTTTAATTTACCTTAATTTACTTTACCATACCTTACCTTACTTTACCTTACCTTACTTTACCTTACCTTACTTTACCTTACCTCACTTTACCCTACCTTACTTTAGTTAAATGCCGACACCCTGTAGATCAGCTAATCGCGGCGTCATTTCGCCACCCCACACAAAAGGTGCTCCGAGAATGGAGTGTCGATTTCATAATAAGAATGTATGCCGCATAACTAAATGTCAGGCGTGAGAGCCTGCAGCGTGCTAGGGTTCTGTACTATTTATTGAATGCTAGTTGATACCCGCAACTTTGTTCCGCAAAAATCCATCAATATAACATATTTCTTAGTTTTTTTCTTTCAATAAAATCGTCTCCTTACAATAACATACAACCAAAGAAGAATTAGCGAAATTGGTTCAGCCGTTCACGCGTGATGCCGTGACCAAGGGAAATAGATATTCATTACATAGACAAGACTAGTTTCCATCCGCGGCTTTGCCTGCCTTGTAGGTACATAGAAAAACTACTTTGTAGTTCGCCCCGAATTGAGATTTTAACTCCCTAAAGTGTTTGGACACACTTTATGTACCTACTATATACATAGGTAGATACTTATGTGCTAAGACGTCAGCGGTTTTCTTAATTTTACTTTTTTTATTATATTTCAAAAACTATCTACCCTAGAATAAAAATAAAAACAATTTTGGTATGTACAAAAAAAGCCCTTTCATTTTATACCCCACATAATAAATTTAAATAAGTTTTTTTTCGACTGAGAAACCCAATATCTTTACAACCCCTTCACCAATTAAGCTCATATGCTTCCCAGCAAATCTACAGGAGAATCTCTAGACGTTCCAAGTTTCATGCAGATTGGATCAACTATTCTTAAGTTATGCTCTAACTAACATAAGTATTATACACAAACATACAACGCCAAATCGCCCTACATAACACTGAGATTTCGCTTCGCTCGCTCAATCAAACGCGAAACGAATGCATTTTGAGTCTTTCGAATAATCTAACAAGATCATTGAAACAAAGGCATCGAAAACCAATCCTTATTTTAAATGCCATACCAACATTAATTCATTTATTTTTCCGTCTACGGTACCCTAAAATACATCGTCTGTGCCGGCCAATACCGCGCAAAAAAGACGAAAAAAAATCAAAATGGCCGCTCAGTCAAGTGGAATGCCATTGATGCCTTTTTGAAAAGATTGAAGATCTTTTGCATGAAGCAACTGTCATTATTGTTTGTTTTTAATTGTTTACTTAACGAAAAAAGAGGTTCCATTTAGTACTATTAGTAATCTGTGGTATTAAATACAGACTATTAATAAATCTAATCAATTTTATACATATTGATACCTATATTTATGTCTTTTCCACGTATCACTGTCCTTTCCATCCGAATGTCGTCTGGTAGAGATCGCCTTTTAGCGATAAAACCACCCATTGTTTAAAATACTTGTTAAATGAATTATTATACCAACATAATTATAAGTTGTGTGTAAAAAAAGTATTTTCTATCGATGGTACCTAAAGAAATATGAAGTAATCTGTGGTATTCAATACAAACTATTAGAAATCTGTGGCGTGCGAAATCCCCACCGTTGGTCGCGTGCATTCTTAATTCAAAATGTTAAAAATAGAACACAATGTGTCGATGCATTGATTGGTAACAATATGGCACGGTTAAATAATCTTAACTTACTGAAAATACGTATAGGTACGATATTATTTGGCTTACTATAAAGACCAAATTAGCGTAACATTTTTGAATGACAGTTTTAAAAAGATCTAAAATTGACATAATCATTGTAATTTAATTAATTTTCCACCATTTTCACGTAGCTTTAGTCAACACCAATTTACATGGCTTCTAAAATAAGCTAAAACACGTCAATCATACGTCAGTTTAGTCAAATTTAGAATTGTAATTTAAAATGTTTACGCTAATTTAGTATTTGATGTGAAATTATGGTCGTGTTTAGTTCAGCATTTTTTAAGATTTTTTTAGTTAGTCCGCGGAACAATAGAATCACCACTATTGGCTGTCTTAGGGCTAGTTTCACCCAGTTAATTAAACTAACAGCTTTTAAGCCATGGAACACAAAATAACTCTAGTCAGGACTCCTGACAAAGGATAAGGTATCGTATCACCAGTAAAATAAAATGACGTAAGATAGATAAAGATACTGATAAAGATACTTTAATGTTCTTCTTAATTTTGATGCCCGATCAACTAATGCTTTGTTAACAAAAGTTTGGTGAAATTAGACCTCAAACATTGCAATTGCATTCGCTTACTTATTACTATTTTAGTACCGAAGTTTCCGTTAGGGGCGCTTTTGAGATACCAACAAAATAAAAAAATTATTAAAAAATAACTTCTGTACAAAATATCTGTTTTAATTTATATAAAAAATATTTTCCTCTTGAGATACGGAACCAGTAACAAAAAAAAATCTATTAGATTATCTATATATATATAAAAAAGAATTGATGTTCGTTAGTCTCGCTAAAACTCGAGAACGGCTAAACGGATTTATCTTATCTTGGTCTTGAAATGTTCGTGGAGGTCTAGGGAATGTTTAAAAGGTAAGAAAAATTCGAATAACTGCCGGGAAAACCCTAAAAATAGCCCTTTTCTATTTCCCATACAAACGTTTTCTAAATAAAATGTAGAGTCAATTTGAACTTAATTACTTTTAATAAAGTTCATATTATTAAATTATAATCACTCACTGTTGTCTAAGCAATGTAGAAGGCGGTACGAAGATTGCTGGGACAGCTAGTAGTCTATTAAAAATCTATTATTTAAAAAAATATAGAAGGCAAGAAACTGCAACATAACGAAAAAAAAAAATATGTTCTAGGTATATTTAAAAAAATATAGTGACGTTGATGTATAACGTCGTTATCTCACCGTAAAAATAATGAATACTTATTAAATACACACTTTCTTAAGTTTCACCTGCATATCTGCACGAGACGTTTCCTGATCACCTGATCATCGCCCGATTGCCGCGATGTTGCCAACTTCCCTTATCTCGCTAGATGTGGCAACTTTCAGAGTGCTGTTTTACCCATGGGTACATTTTTATCATAAACATGTTAGGTAATTAGGTGCGGTTATTTTTGTAGAAGAATAATTTAAAAAAATATTATTGTTTCTGATTAAAAATTAAAAAAAAAACTGTTTTAAAGAAAGGATAATAGAGTCTGCGCAAAAAGAGAAGCGTCGTAGGAATTGAGGTCACCTGTGTGCCCTTTTACTAACTTTGTTGCGTTGACAACATTGCTCTGTTATTGCCAGTACGCCTAAAAGTGTTCGATACTTGGTAATCAAAAAAAAAAATCTATAAAAATCTTATTATATCTTGGTAAAAATAAAAATCTTATTTTTAGTTCACCGTACCGCCACAACGGTTCTCTTTTTGCGCAGACTTCTATCGACAATGTCGATACTCGAATCTGTCAAAAGAAAAAAAAACCGGTATTACCATTATAAATAGTGCTTACACTTATTATTAGTACGGGTATCAAGCTCTACTTGGACGTGCCTCTGACTACCTCCTTTAGATATCCTTAAAGATGTAAATAACTAGAGATCTAAGGAGATTTGTACCGAGCCTGGGGATTACAGTCGTGATCATGTTTATTTACTGATAAGTTAACTGTTAAGATTCAAAATAATGTAGGTATATGTATTATTAAATAGTTGATATTTATTGAATTTAAGTATGTATAATATTATATATTTTATTATTTTCACATAACGTAAACATCTAGTTCGAAAATTGCGTTTAACTCACTGAAAATAAGATCATAAACATTGTTATTTTCATAAAATGCAACGACTATTATACTTGCTAGAGTTGGCAAAGTGGCCATTGCCGCCGGCGCCGTCAGTTGGTAACTATCCGCCGTGCGCTCGGGCCGCGCCACTCCTCGCGCCGAACTTTACGCGCGTCGCACTGGGCTGCACTAGAGTTTTTTGAATTTGGAACGTGATTGGGATTTTTATTGTGCGTGATTTGTGAGAAAATGGATTTTGTGTGAATTTGTGACTTTGACAGGTGGGTTGTTTTTTTATTTATTAATTTGGTAACATTGGTTTTTTAAGAATTTTTAGTGATTTAAGTACCTAATTGAAATAAAAGCTAGTTGTATCTATAATTTTATATTTTTTATTTCTAAAATATGAATGTTACATTAAAGTAGTCTACAATATGTAAAAATAATTAAAAATGTACAATTTATTCAACTAATAACATCCAACTAAAATTATTAGGTATGCATTAAGTACAAAATATGAAAAATAAAATAAAATAAAAATGTTGGTAAGTAGGTAAGTACTTATTTATTTCGATTTCCACACTAAAATTCAATCTTAAATATTAAATCCTCTTAGATATATTATAAACTTATATATGTAACAATCACTAGAATAAAATATAATACAAACAGTTACTTATTAAATTATAATATAAAAAAAAACATTAAAAACAGTGAGGTTTTTGGATTAGTAACAAAAATTAAGTGTTATACTAAACTTACTCCTCAAAGGATCACCAATTTACCTATATTTACCTATCTTTCTTATAATCCCTTATTACTAGTTACCTATTTAATTATTTAATACTAATAATAAGATACCTTGTGTTTATTATCTTAATTGATTACTAGTAAGATAATTTGTGAGTTGGTATTTATAATTAAATCAACGGTGTAATTTTTCGGAAACACATTACAAAATAATAAGTAAATAATCTAATTAGTAATTACGGTAAACGATTATCTAATGAGCTAAACACAAGATGTAAGCACCACCCGCCCGTCGGCAAATAAAAAGGTATGCAAAGCCGTAAAGTAAAGGTAAAAATAATTCACACATAACGTCAAAAAGTTTACCTACTTAAAAATATTGTCGTTAAATATAAAAAAGGGCTCGCTTAGACAATATCGTGATCAAAATAAAATCAGCCCATCCAAAATGTAATTAACGTCAAAACCGGTACGCAACCAGCTAATTACCGGTCGTGTAAACAACCCGCCAATTTATCTCAAGTGCTTCTGAACGGTTATTGAAATGTCAATGTCATGGTTAATAGTTTTTTGAGCAAATAAAAATACATTTATTCTACTTATACTAAAACCATAGATTTTTTTCATAACTAAGTAGTAATTCATTACTAACATTATATTACTCGTATCTTGGTAATGTATTTTTGGCGGCGATGGGCTTGCAAACTATCACGGAATACCTACTATCTACCTACTGTGCAAAACGCCGACGTAGGAAATTATGCTAAATATTTTGTGTGGAAATGCCTCTGACTTGCCCTCTTATATCCCTCAAGTGTAACTAGAATCCGAAGAAATCTCTACCATATCAAACGTTACACTTTACAGTGGAGATAATAATATTTTTTTTTTGTAACCTAGTTTTTTTCTTCTTTGTTTATGGCATCTTTGAGATCAATGTTGCCTGTGTCAAGTGTTTATATTAGTAGGTAGTGTTGTCAGGTCAGTCAATTTCAAACAAAAGATGGCTGTTTTGTTCAAAACACTCAGAAAACTCAGGCTTTATTTGTAAAATAACAACAAAATTCAAAATAAAACAAGAAAAAGTATAAAAACTAGCTAGAGCGACAAAGTTGATAGTCGAATGCATCGGAGAAAGTCCTACATCGAGTCTTGGAAGTGCATTTTAATTCTTTATTTTAAATTTGGAAATGTTATTTCAACTTTTTACCGCCAATTTAGTTTAATAAAAATAAAAAATTTGGAAATGTCATTCAATTTTAACTTTTTACCGCCAACTTTTCTGCGCACTTTTGGTCAGTGAATGAAACTTTTTGTCTAATTAAAATAAAAACAATTAGAATCAATGCTACCAACCTGACCAACAAAATACGATTGCATTACAACCTCTTTACAAATGTAATCGAAAAAATATGTCAACGGAACACGGTTGAGTGCCACGCGAACATTTTACGCCTTATTACTATTGCATTGCATTAAGGTTTACTTTGAACGAAAAACACAATTCAAATCAGTTTGTCATGGATTTTAATTAATTTAAATAAATTAAGGTAACCTACGTACTTATAGTACTATTGCGTATGAATACAAACGTTAAACGACTATTTCTAAGAAAGGTTTTTGTTGATATAGGTATAATTAATTAATTTTCTCTACATTATTTTAGAAATAATCAAAAAACGCAGGAGTTTTTCAAGTGTTATTTATAATTTACTAGCTTCCGCTCACGGCTTCACCCGCGTGGTACCTTGAAAAACAAAAACAAATCTATCCAGTGGGAATCGTACTTTTTCCGGGATAAAAAGTAGCCTATGTGCTATTCCAGACTATAATCTATGTATATCTGTGCCAAATTTCATCCAGATCCGTTCAGCCGTTTCAGCGTGAAAGAGTAACAAACATACATCCATACTTTATACATCCACACATTTTTACAAACTTTCGCGTTTATAATATTAGTAGGATATTTAACTTGGCTCTCATTTAACATTTATGTTTTTGATGGGATAGGCATTTCTTAAGGCAATATTTTAAGTTTTATTAGGGTACGAGCTGATGCCCGCAGCTTCGCCCGCGTGAATGTCGATGATCGCGACTTTTCATACAAACTTTCATCCCCTATTTTATCCCCTTGGGGGTAGAATTAATCAAAATCCTTTCTTAGCGGTTGCCTACGTCATAACATCTACCTGCATGCCAAATTCCAGCCCGATCCGTCCAGTGGTTTGGGCTGTGCGTTGATAGATCACTATGTCAGTCAGTCAGTCAGTCACCTTTGAGTTATATATATTTAGATTAGGTAGGTATCAAGTAGGTAAATTAAAAAGCAGTAAATGGCTAGAAAATGACTCTTTTATTTTAGTAACGAGAACCAGCTGTGTGATTTTGTAAAACCTTTTGTTTTGTTGAGTTTCTTGATTGGCATTCTAAAAACTCGGTTGATAATTCGAATTTACACTAGCGCCACTCTTGCGAGCGTGTCAGCGAGTTGAACTAAATTGACGGGGAGATTTTGACAGATAAAGTATGAGATGACGTAAGAAGTGGCATTCTAAACGGTAATTCTCAAGTCACTTCGACGCTCGCTTCGCACTCGAACCCGATTCAAAGTGTCAAATAAAAAGCGTCTTATGCGAAGTGAGAGTGAATAGCGATGTGAGATGCGAGTTGATGTTTGAATTTTACAGAATCGACGCACAGCTCAGTTGGTAGTATTAGTTATTTATTTTTATAATAAATACCAATATAAAAATAAATAACTAAAATATAGATCTTGTGGAAACCACAGCGTTCTTGGGCATAACTTTAGATAATAAGCTTCAATGGGGCCCGCACATTGATAAATTGTCGAAGAGACTTAGCTCTGCAGCATATGCAGTTAAAAAGATCCGTCATTTCACCGACGTAGAAACTGCTAGACTTGTATATTTCAACTACTTTCATAGCATTATGTCTTACGGCATTTTGTTGTGGGAAAGTGCTGGAGATATTAACACCATATTTGTGTTGCGGAAGAGGGCTGTTCGTGCAATTTATAAATGGTTCCCAGAGAAAATCTCTTAGAGATAAATTTAAGGAAATTAACATTATGAAAATGCCATGTCAGTATATAAATAAATAAATAAATAATGCTGGACAGTCCACACAGCATCATCTAGCCCCAAAGTAAGCCACTCAAAGCTTGTGTTATGGGTACTAGATAACCGATATATTTAATATATTATATACATAGATAGATATATTTTTATTATACATAGAAAACACCCAGACCAACGGAACAAATTTCTGCAGATCGTACACAATTTTTTTCCGAGGCGGGAATCGAACCCGCAACCTCTAGCGTCGGAGGCGGACTCTCGCCCACTGCGCCACTGAGGTCGTCATATAAATGAAAACTTGATGTATGTTCACAAAAACATTAATTTATTTAAGAAACATTGTGATTATCATAATGTTAAATACCAGTCATAAAAATAAACTCGCTGTTCCCACTGTTAGGCTCACTAAAGTAAGTAAATCCTTTCTATGGCAATGTGTACGCTTCTACATATAACAACATCCCAAGCGACATGTTTTATTTATCGATTGTGAAATTAAAAAAGGTAATTAAGAAAAACTGTCTCGCAAAGCTAAGGTATTATAGAATATCAGAGTACTTAGATGACAAAAAAGCTTGGGACGAATAAGCTCCAACTCTGCTAGGTGACCCTAACAATGTTAACAAGGATCATACAAAAAAAGCGCTAGGGCCCAGCGAGTTTCTTGTCAGTTCTTCTCGGACCAGTCCGAGAAGAACTGACAATCCCCAGGGATAGGACTGGAATTGGCACCTAGACTCACCTAGTAAGTATAAAGACGATTCAAAATGATCCCTGTGATTTAACTGAATAAATCAATTATTGACTATTGACTATAGTAGCTCTGCCTCTGCACTGTAGGTTGTGGGTTCGATCCCCACCCAGGATAAACATTTGTGTGATAAACTACCCCCTAGTATGAGTTTTTGATAGTTTACGAAAACTTTTTTCGAATAGTATCCTTTCATACATTTACCTCCATCGGAAATGTTAAGGAACTAAAATAAGGTGCATTATTTGACGACCTCAGTGGCGCAGCGGGCGAGAGTCCACCTGCGACGCAAGAGGTTGCGGGTTCGATTCCCGCCTCGGAACAAATTTGGGTATGATCTGCAGAAATTTGTTCCGTTGGTCTGGGTGTTTTCTATATATAATAAAAATATATCTATCTATGTAATATAATGTATTAAATATATCAGTTATCTAGTACCCATAACACAAGCTTTGAGTAGCTTACTTTGGGGCTAGATGATGCCGTGTGGATTGTCCAGCATTATTTATTATTATTATTATTTATTAATAAATGCCTATTTATTCACATAATACAACAAATAATTTAACTTTTTTGACTACTGAATTGTTATTTCGACCCGGTTCACACTTAGATTAGGATTTTTGTATTATTATTTTGTTACTCTTTCACGCTGAAACGGCTGAACGGATCTGGACGAAATTTGGCAAAGATATAGATTATAGTCTGGAATATCACATAGGCTGCTTTTTATCCCAAAAAAATGTACGGTGTCCGTGGGATAGGTATGTTTTGATTTTTCAAGGTACCACGCGAGCGAAGCCGTGGACGAAAGCTAGTAGTTTCATTCAACCAAGGTGGTGATAGGATTAATTTTAGGAGATTTGTAGTTGTAACCGCGAACTCTATGGATGATGTATCATAAGATTGTCTATGATTATAATTAGATGCTTGGCAAGCATTGATAGGAAGTGTAGTGCTTGTGATGGTGTAGTTACTTCTGCCAACTAACACACTGGTTTTTCTTGGTTACCCAAATAAAATAGATGCTCTAACTGCTAATAAAAATAAAAAAAATATATTTAAAATGAAACGACTGAAATCCCCAGGCTCGGTAGATATCTCCTCAGATCTCTAGTTACTTATATCTTTGAGGATCTAAAGAGAGTCAGAGGCACGCACGAACATGATATTTGGCACATAATCACATTTTACACAGTAGTTAGTATTCCGTACGTGACAGGTTGCAAGCCCATTGCCGCTTATAAGAATACTAACCTATGACACACCTTCGAATTTTTAGTTCTAGGGTATGCAGGTTTCCTCACGATGTTTGCCTTCACCGTTTAAGAGCACTGGCATTGTGCACATACATTTTTCGAATAGAAAAACTCATTGATGCACGATCAGGTTTGAACCTTCGACCTTAGGATCGTGAGGCAAGAGTGCTACCACTACACCACCAGCGCTCTAAAAAAAGGGGAAACCGTCTATTAATTGTCTGTACGTTTGTTCGCGCTAATCTCCACAACGGCTGATCCAAATCGAATGCAGTTTTCTTTAATGTACTAAAATAAGTTAGGACTAAAACTTAGGTTTTGTTCCATTGAAATCGGTTGAAAAATAAAAGAGGTATGATAATATTACTTATTTCTCGCGCGCGCTCGACGCTACATGTAAAAGTAATCTAACGCGTACAAAGTCGCAGGTAACAGCTAGTATGTAAATAAATCTAAAGATGTATGTACCTACTATAAGTAAATTATGCCGTTGTGTGATATGTAACATATCGCATAACAAAACGTTTGAATTCTTTTATAATATGAGATCTAACAAATAAAGATCTTTGGAGTATTATTTCTTAGTCTTTGTAGGCGTAATTAGATAGTTTATATTAGTTTTTATTAGGTAGTTAGAATTAGTAGGTATATTACTACTGTTGATTGAAAAGCACTAAGTAGGTAGGTACATAAGTGCCACCTACTATATTTTTAACTATTTTACTTGTGGTATAGTGGTAGCACCCCTGCCTCACGATCCGAAGGTCGTGGGTTCAAACCTGATCGTACACCAATGCCTTTTTCTATTCGGAAAAAATATATGCGCAATTTCAATGCTCATAAACGGTGAAGGAAAACATCGTGAGGAAACCGGCATACCTTAGAACTAAAAATTCAAAGGTGTGTATCATGTTAGTATTGTTATAAGCGGCGATGGGCTTGCAACCTGTCACATACGGAATACTAACTACTGTGCAAAATGTAGGCATGTGCCAAATAGGTATCATGTTTGTCGTCACTCTCTTGAGTTATCCTCAAAGATCTAAGTATCTAGAGATCTGAGGAGATATCTACCGAGCCTGTACGTCGATTCTGTAAAATTCAAACATCAACTCGCATCTCACATCGCTATTCACTCTCACTTCGCATAAGACGCTTTTTATTTGACACTTTGATTGAATCGTGTTCGAGTGCGAAGCGAGCGTCGAAGTGACTTGGGAATTACCGTATAGAACGTCACTTCTTACGTCATCTCATACTTTATCTGTCAAAATCTCTCCGTCAATTTAGTTCAACTCGCTGACACGCTCGCAAGAGTGGCGCTAGTGTACCTACATTCGAATAATCAACCGACTTTTTAGAATGCCAATCAAGAAACTCACAGCGGATTCAGATTCGAAGTTTAGAATGAGGTCTTACAGAATCACACAGCTGGGGATTACAGACATAATTATGTACTTATTCATTAAACCTATATTATAAGTATTACATTTCAATATTTTCGTACAATCGGTTACAGATAACCTTCACATGAGATAACTTTAGGTGAATAACTTGCGGGTTTAATAATCACTCTGTTAAATTAAAATAAAACAGAAAATATAAACAAACAAACATGATTAGCTATTAAAATTTATAATAATTTACTACCAATATTAAATCTCTTCAAGACACTTTGTTTAAAAAAAAATTAATTGAAAATGTACATTACAAGCTTACTGAATACTTTGAAAAATAACTTTATTTTGTACTTATTAGCTTAGGTAATTTATAATTATTGTCCATTATGCTAAGTACCAAATTGTACGCCCGAAATGGGTAAAACTGTTGAAACTTTCCGCCAGGACTATAAACATCTGTACCTACTAACATATCACAGTTTATCAATAAAATTGTTCTTATTCTTATTCTTATTCGATTACCTACGGCTGTATAAGGCCCGGTTTCCACTAAAGTAGAGAGAGAGCTAGCAGGTTATTTCCACCAAAGTGAAGAGAAGTGTAGCGGAGAGAGACGATTGATTGGAGATGTGAGCTAGCCGAGTGTGAGTGAGTCGACTAGACACTTCTCCGCTCTGCGCGTTTTGATTAATATATTTTTCCCGATTTTGCAAGATTTTTTATTGATGCTCCGCTCCTATTGGTCGTAGAGTGATGTTACATAGCATATAGCCTTCCTCGATAAATGGACTATACAACACAATAATAATATTTCAATTCGAACCAGTAGTTCCTGAGATTAGCGCGTTCAAACAAACTCTTCAGCTTTATAATACTCATTTTCTTTTTAATTTTCAGATCAAAAATGGAGCTGAAATCACCAAAAGCGAAAAAGAAATCGAACATCGCGAAACTCATATCCTGGGGCAAGATGCTAAAGACTCCGCTACTGATTCTCCTACTCCTGGGAACTACGAACTGCGAGAATGATAATGACAGTGACAGTGGCATTGACATTGACATTTCTGACGCGCCAATCGCAGAGCACGCACGGCACAGACACGCCATTCTACCGAACGTTAGTGTTGTGAACAAATTGAGTGAGATTAGGTATTTGAGACGTCATCTCAACAAGGAGGTTCTGAATTTTGTGATGACGGACTTCTTGGTGGACGGCGAGGTCGAGAACAGAGTGCATTTCAACGGAATATCTGCTAAGGAGACGTATGTTGGAGAGAATGGGTGAGTAAAAAAAATAAAAGTGCCTAATTTAGGTTAATTTTACCGAGCGTTAGGGTAAAAAATGTGAGGTGGCAACACTGATTTTATATTTTACCGTTATTTTAAAAACTTTTTGTACCTTGATTTTAGAGCTCGTCTTTCAAGCTGATAGCATGAAGATGGAGCACTAAAAGATGTTGATAATAAGTTATTTCACGAAGGGAACATTTAAAATTAACTGATATTTTACGAGATAAACAAATTTGTTTGTTGCGAACAATGACTAACAGTGAGAACAATGACGAAATTGTTGAGGAGAATCGTCCACCCTTGCCTCAAAACCTGTAGGTCGTGGGTTCGAACCTGATCGTGCATCAATGAGTTTTTCCATTCGAAAAATAGATGTGCGCAATACCAGTGCTCTTAAACGGTGAAGGAAAACATCGTGAGGAAACCTGCATACCCTAGAACCAAAAATTCGAAGGTGTGTGTCATAGGTTAGTATTCTTAATAAGCGGCGATGGGCTTGCAACCTGTATTTAAAAATAAAGGTAATAATAGTCCACAATTTATAAATGTGAAAGTGACTTTGTCTGTGTATTACGCAATCACGCAACTGAACCCGATTTTGATGAAATTTGGTACAAAGATAAACTGCCGTGTTTATTTCCTTTGTAGACCTGTAGTACCGCTATAGGCGCCAATATTTACTCATATACCGCCCTTTGAGCGCTCAAAGAGTTACTGAGAACTACATGTACCCTTACTTTAGCTCTCATATACCTCTTGATTTCGATCTTAACTCTTTTGTATAGCGATTGAAAAGCTTAAACCTGCAAAAAGTTATGCCCAATCCGGGGGTATATTGGGGTTATAGCGTGCTATAACTCTAGACCTTAGAACTTGTCTATAGCCTAGAGATTTTAACGGCTCTTCTATGCATCTCTAATAACTCTCAAATTAGCGCCTAAATGTTACTTGGGTGGAGCTTGAGAAAGGACATAGCTAGACTACCTTTTATCTCTAAATACGTACGGTTCTCGAGAGATAGATAATATGTTTTTGTGTAAGGTAACATGCGGATAAAGCCGCTGGCGAAAGCTAACATAATAAAAATAATAATTCTCGAGGTATGGTAAAATCCAACAAAAAATTCAAAATGGTTTCCTAGCAGTGGAAAACTGGGAAAAATCGAATTTTTGGAAATTGGGAATTTTTTCCCGACGCTTCGACAGGCTTACAGACTGTCGTGGTCACGTGACCGACCACGTCAGGAAAAATAGGTAAACAAAACGTGATAAATACCCGTTTAATCTATATAATACCTATAAAAATGAATTGCTGTTCGTTAGTCTCGCTAAAACTCGAGAACGGCTAAACGGATTTATCTTATCTTGGTCTTGAAATGTTCGTGGAGGTTTAAAAGGTAAGAAAAATTCGAATAACTGCCGGGAAAACCCTAAAAATAGCCCTTTTCTATTTCCCATACAAACGTTTTCTAAATAAAATGTAGAGTCAATTTGAACTTTATTAGTATTTAATAAAGTTCATATTAAATTATAATCACTCACTGTTGTCTAAGCAATGTAGAAGGCGGTACGAAGTTTGCCGGGACAGCTAGTACTTATTAATAATGTGTTCAGAAGGCGTAACTTTAAAAAATTAATATGAAATTGTTTTGTTTAAACAAAAGTCATCAAAAACATCAGAGAACCCAATAAACTTTTGATAAACTAGATAGCAGGTAGCGGGTTCTATTCCCGTTGTTTATTGCACTCGCACGGAACGTGTCTGTTATCGCGTGTTGTATAAACAACGTTTTAGGGTTCCGTAACTAAGGCTAAATTAACTAGCATTTAGAGTTCCGTGACCGATTTGGCCTATGACGTTTCAAAATGGTCCTTATCTAAATATATAAAACTCAAAGGTGACTGACTGACTGACTGACTGACTGACATAGTGATCTATCAACGCACAGCTCAAACCACTGGACGGATCGGGCTGAAAGTTGGCATGCAGGTAGATGTTATGACGTAGGCATCCGCTAAGAAAGGATTTTGATTTATTCTACCCCCAAGAGGATAAAATAGGGGATGAAAGTTTGTATGAAAAGTCGCGATAATCGACATTCACGCGGGCGAAGCTGCGGGCATCAGCTCGTGATTTCATATAATACTAGCTGTCCCGCTCGCGACTTCGTTCACTTAAACTAAGTATTTAAACCGAGTTTCAAACAAATCACACAACTCTTAAAAAATCTCATACTAACTTTAACACCCCATTTAACCCTTTTTAGAGGGTTATTTTTAAATATCCAGATATACGTATCCATACATTTTGCATTTAAAGTATCCAAACCAAACAGACCAATCGCACCCGTTAAAAAGTCCCCATACAAACATTGACCCCCCATTTGACCCATTTTTGAAGGTTATATAGAAAAATCCTGAAACAAGTGTCCATTTATATTGCATCTGCAGTACCTACACAAACAAAGTTTCAGGAAAATGTTAAAAAGTTTGAAACTAACGTTTTCACCCATTTTCACCCCCTTAAGGGTGGAATTTCCAAAAATCCCGCCTTAATGGGTGGTTTTGTTATAAAAGGAAGCCACTTTCCAAATTTCAGCTTTCTAGCTTTAGCAGTTTCGGCTCGGCGATGATGAATCAGTCAATCAGTCAGTCAGTCAGTCAGTCAGTCTAAACAGTAGAATAGAAATTCCGATTAAATGCATTCTATAAGTAGATCATTTCATAAACAAGGTCACTCGCTGAGAGTACGAATTTCATAGCGGGCTATATGTGTGAACTGAGCAGTATGAACCTTATCACAGTATTATTAGTTTTATAACTATTTTTGCACGAAGTATCATACATACTAGTATTTATTGCAAAAATAAAAAAAAGACACTGGAAAAGACAAGCTTTTTGCTGTCGCCATATTGGTTTTTGACATATTGTATACCTAGCCTATGTCTATATAGGTAAGATGTCTAAAACTGATCTTTGTGATTTTATTGGATATATTCTTATACCTACGAGCAATTCTTGTATATATATATAATTATATAATCTGAATCTCGGAAACGGCTCCAACGATTTTCATGAAATTTCGTATGTAGGGGGTTTCGGGGCGATAAATCGATCTAGCTAAGTAGGTTTCATTTTTAGAAAACGTCGTTTACCCCAAAAATAACGAGCAAAGCCAGGTCATCCAGGTACTAAATAATAAAATACATTATTTAATTTGTTTGATTGAATACTAGTTTCGCCCACGACTTCGCTCGCGTACTATATTGGAAAACAAAAACAATTCTATCACACGGGAACCGCATATTTCCGTGATAAAAATCAATCGCGTAGCCTATGTGCTATTCCAGACTATAATCTATATCTGTGCCAAATTTCATCCAGATCCGTACAGCCGTTTCAGCGTGAAAGAGTAACAAACATAGGAAGGTGAAGGTGAACCTACATCCATACATCCATACGTTCTTACAAACTTTCGCGTTTATAATATCGCTTTTTGCTGTCATAAGTTTAATTCATATTAAGTTTCAGTTATGTAGGTTATGTTATATTTACCTTAGTGACACAAAATAAACTTCTTACATTTGATTTTATTACTGCAATCTAGGTAAAATTATAAATATATAAATAATGCTAGACAATCCACACAGCATCATCTAGCCCCAAAGTAAGCTACTCAAAGCTTGTGTTATGGGTACTAGATAACTGATATATTTAATACATGATATAGGTACATAGATAGATATTTTTTATTATGCATACACACACACCCAGACCAACGGAACAAATTTCTGCAGATTGTACACAAATTTGTTCCGAGGCGGGAATCGAACCCGCAACCTCTTGCGTCGCAGGCGGACTCTCGCCCGCTGCGCCACTGAGGTCGTCGAGGTCGTCAATTTCGGCTGGTACACTTATCTCTACTAAGCTATCCCTACTGGTAGGGATAAGTGCACGTTGTTACTCTAAGTCTAAAATCAAGAATCGAACGCAGTGCTTCTAGGAATTACAAACAAATTCGCGCGCATTTAGGAATACTTACGTTATTTTTGCAATGACGTGGAATTTTCTGGAATAATATTATTTTCTAGAACTTCATCCTGTTACATTTCAAAGAAAATTTATAGGTAGGTACTTCACTACATGAAGGTACCTATAAATCAAAGTCGCTTTCTCTGTCCCTACATAGGGATATTTATACATAGAGATGGTACTTATGCTAAAATCTTTAAAACTACGCAACGGATTTTGAAGCAGTTTTTTTTAATAGATAGAGTGATTCAAGAAGAAGGTGCAAAGCTGGGGCGGGTCGCTAGTATTATAATAAAGCTGAAGAGTTTGTTTGTTTGGTTGTATTCGCTAATCTCAGGAACTATTGGTTCGAATTGAAATATTATTGTTGTATAACATCACGCTACGACCAATAGGAGCATCAATAATACTTATTATGTTGCAAAAACAGGAAAAAATACACAGACTAAGTTGAGCTAGATGTTCTTTATTTTCAAAAGAAAAAGGGTAACTAAATCTATCAGAGGAAATCCCGAGCATTTTTAACAAAACAGCAATCTTTTGTTCAAAATAGACTTGACAATTTGACTGACTTTGTGACATTGACAATACTACTTTTAAACACTTGACACTGACATAATTTATCTCAAAAGAGGCAGATGCCATTAATAAAAAAAAAACTTGCAATCTCTTAAAAAAATATCTAATAAAGTAAATACTTAATACAAGACATAAAATACTTACCTACCATTTTCGACGCAAAAAGTTGTAGATAAGTACTTAGGGCACTATAAGTAACGCAATTCAATTGTTCTTTATTCAAACAAAATAAATTTAAATAAAAAACTGTTCCATATTCAAAATATGCACATGATTTTTTCTTGTAGAAATAGAATACTAAACTTTTTCAATTCGAAAAAAATTTCAAATTTCGAAAAATTACGCGATGCAAAATTATCATTGACCTTGAATGCCCTATTTATAACTCCCGCGTAATGTCGATTGTTATGTCAGTAGACTTCAGTAGTTTAGAGTAGTGAACCATTGTATTTTGTGTCTTAGTACATTGACATAAGAGTCTTTGGATGTTTCTTCTTTTATGAGAGGTAATGATGGCACGAATTTAGATTACCTAGCTGTCTCGCTTGCGACTTCATTCCCGCGTATTGAGAGCTAAGATCCATTCATGTAAAATTCTGTTTTATGTACATTCACTTAAAGATGATTTTTCAACAGTTTATATTATAAGTAGGATGAAAAGAATTTAAAAAGTTACTATTCCAATTTTAAAAATGACTGATGAACACAAATTTTGTAAACTTTCAAACTTGGATTTTTCGAAATTCAAACCCCGCTGTATTACGTCCGCCGTGACGGCCGTCATCATTAGGCATGAAAGTGTAATAGTCACAATAAAAGGTTAATCTGCATAGAAATACTTAAGAGTATGCGCCCTCACACGCGACGCTCGCTTTGTGCAGTCGCGTAAGAATTGAGTGGATATGTCAAAACACAATTAATTTTTTTTCGTTAGTTTGACATTTAGAGTCTTTCGTGATCGGACTAAGGGCTAGAGACGTAGAAAAGTAATAAAAAAATATATAGCGTATGATAATTATGTAGGTACCTACTCCAAATATATTTTGGATTTTCAAAATATATATTGGTACTTACTAGGTAGGTAAATATGACAAAAAATTGTACGATTCTACTTATTTTCTTACTCATGTGATACCTTTTATATGTATTACTAGCTGTCCCGCTCGCGACTTCGTTCACCTTAAGTATCTAAACTGCGTTTCAAACACATCATAAACTCAAAAAAATACTAACTATAACCCTATTTTACCCCTTTTTGAAGGTTACATAGAAAAATCCTGAAACCCGTGTCCATTTGTTTTGCATTTACAGTACACAAACAAAGTTTCACACCAATCGGACCACCCGTTAAAAAGTTCCCATACAAACTTTGACCCCACGTTTGACCCCTTTTTGAAGGTTATATTGAAAAATCCTGAAATACGTGTACATTCATTTTTTATTTACAGGGCATAAACAAAGTTTCATGAAAATCGCTCCACGCGTTTAAAAGTTTCATACTAACGTTTTCACCCTTTTTCACCCCCTTAGAGGTGGAATTCCCAAAAATCCCGCCTTAGTGGGTGGTTTTGTTATAAAAGGAAACCACCTTCCAAATTTCAGCTTTCTAGCTTCAGCGGTTTCAATGCGGCGATGATCAATCAGTCAGTCAGTCAGTCAGTCAGTCAGTCAGGTTAAGCTCTTATATAGATATAGATGTACCGTTTTTACAACCGTAACGTAACGTAACATCAACAAGGTATAAAAAAAATACATTCCAAGTAAAGTTATGGAATTACCTATTATAGTTATGGGAATTATTCGTTTGTCCTGGGTGGGGATCGAACCCACAACCTACAGTACAGAAGGCAGAGCTACCAACTGAGAAGGCACTCTTGTCAAAAAAAACCATAGTGTAATTTTTTTTGCGTAGTTTGGATTATCCATATGACGCTGTCTGTAATAAAAGCTGCTCAAGGCGGTCAGCTACAAGCGAGGGCGAATGTACATTTCATACGTAGGTAGTCTACTCGAATGTTACAGAGAAACAATGATTTTACATTCAAATGTCAAAAATTAAAAAAAAAATATAGCGTAATGCGCTATTATTCAACAGTCAAACAAATTAAAAAAAATTACAGCTTAACCGGCTATCTTCTTCTTTGTTTATGGCATCTGTCTTTTGTCTCTTTTGAGATCAATTTTGCCACTGTCAAGTGTTTATGTTAGTAGTATTGTCAAAGTCACAAAGTCAGTAAAATTGTCAAGTCAGTTATAAACAAAAGATGGCTGTTTTGTTCAAAATTTTCGGGATTTTCTCCGTTACATTTAGAAAGGAACTATTTTTATTGTTTATCACTTTAATTCACATATTTTGCACTCGCGTCAAGAACTTGGGCTTTATTGGCAAAATAACCACCAAAATTACACAATAAAACTTAAAATAACACGAGAAAAAATAAAAAAACTAAAGCGACAAAGTTGACAGTCGAATGCATCACAAAAAATCCTCTACTAACACTTGAAAACTTGAAAAATTGAAAAAATTATCTAAACTGGAAAAATTGATCTCAAAAGAGAAAGATGCCATAAACTAACAAGAAGAAAAGTGTGGATTTAAGAAAACTTAACTAGAAAGTTTAAAAATGCAAATAAAATGTCAATTAAATGTCGTAAATAGTCTACAATTTAATCTGGAGATAGTGCTTAAATAGCTGGGATAGTTTACCTATGCTCTGTTATTAAACTAATACTTAACTGTTAAGGTTTAATGTATAAAAAAAATATTTATAGTTTAAAATAATAATAATACCTACCTAATGAATACATTTCCTAATAAGCACCTGAGTATACTTACACGAATCTTTATAGCAACCAAATAAAATGGCGGCAAAACTAATGTCAGAATTTTAAGCAACCATATTTTTTGGCGCCGCCAAAGAGCGATTGTTACGTTTTGAATAATAAAATTAGCATGTTGCTAATAAGGGACAATGTAGAGGACAAAACACCACTTCTATTACATTACAATATGTCGGAGATTTGGTACTTGTGGCGCCATCTACAATCTGGCGGCTGCATCTCTGACATTACCGATCGAGCTATCAAGAACGCAAGCGTGACGTCACACCGAGTCGTGCTTGGATACGACCGTCGGAGCGGGCGGGCATTCTACTTTGGGAGCTCGCATCGAGCGGACGTATCTGTTCTGATAATCATATCTCGCTAAAGTACCTACCTACCTAATAAATTCACTCTTATCAAAGTCCGTGGTTGTTATTTGCTCGGGGTTTACCTACCATGTCGGAACCTGACGAGGACATGCGCCCACCTAGTCCTACTTTCCTGCCTCCTGCGACATCAGAAGTGGGATCGCCTCGAGCACCAAGAACCGAAGAAGTGCAACCATCACGCGTCAATGAAGATTTATTTCGGAGAATGTTGGAGTTGCAAAGTAGTAGCATGCTGAGCCTAATTGAAGCTATTAAAAATCCGGTGAGTGCTTGCAATATTAAGCTACCCGATTTCGACCCCGATAAGCCTGACGCCGATGCCCGTGCTTGGTGCAATACGGTTAACCTTTGCTTTGGTGAAAAACCGCTAGAAGGAGGACCGCTAATAATAGCTATCAGCGGTGCGCTGAAAGGAAGTGCGTCACAATGGCTATCGCAAATATCGTTCCCTGGAATGCAGTGGCCGCAGTTTCGAGAATTGTTTACTGCCAGATACGATAGTGTCGAAACATCTGCGGCTACCCTCATTAACCTGCAAAATAGCAAACCAAGAGAAAATGAGTGTCTGTCTGTGTATGCTGCTAGGTTAATGACCTCGTTGACCTCTAAATGGCATAAAATGAGCGCTGAAGAGATTGCCATATCTACTGTGCTGGCACATTTAACGAAGTTCGACAACCGCCTGCAACGATTGGCCTTTACTACTGAGATAGTCACGAGAGACAAGCTGCAGCGAGAACTAAAGGCATCTACGTTCATGAAAAGAAAAGTGCCGCAAGTAGTTGAAGAAAACCGCGTAGAAGCGAAACGAACCAAGACGGGGCCGGCACTAAGGTGCTATCACTGCGGCAAACTGGGACATCGAGCACTTGAATGTCGGTCGAAGGAAAGAAGACCAACAGCAGCAGCGGCGGCGGCGACCACGTCATCTACCCCTACAAGTAACCAGACATCGCGAGTTGTCTGTTTCCGCTGTGGCGGGATGGGCCACTTTGCTTCGAAATGCAACCGAGGACCTGGCGCCAGTGCTGGCGGCAACGGCGGCGCGTCGCAGGGAGTCAACGCGGCGGGATCGTCGGCTACGCACGAGCGCGAACGACAGGTCAACATATGCAGCGTGAGCAGTCCACGTGGTCAGCTGACAAATAACTGTGAGTTGTACTTGTTTTGTTTTGATTCTGGTGCAGAATGTTCCCTTATCAAAGAAAGCGTCGCAAATAAATTTTCTGGCAAGCGAGTTAACAATGTAGTAAAATTAACTGGGATAGGTAGGCATAGCGTTTATAGCACGTTGCAAATTTTATCGCAGATAATGATTGGGGATTTTAACCTGGAGATATTATTTCATGTGGTACCTGATGATTATCTCACTGATGACATCTTGGTTGGTAGGGAAATTCTATCTCAGGGTTTTGAGGTTAGCGTGTCGTCTACTGGGGTTACTCTGTCATGTCGTAAACATATTTTGACGTGTGAAAAATCTGACGAGATGAATTTTGACCGCATTGATACCGATATACCCTCAGAGTTCAAACCTAAATTGATCACTGTGTTAGAAGAGTTTTCGAAGTCCTTTTCTCAGAGTGTAAGTACGTCGCGCGTAAACACAGGCAAGCTAGAGATTCGCTTAATTGACCCTATGAAGACAGTCCAGCGTCGCCCGTATCGTCTTGGTGCTAACGAACGGCAGGTTGTACGCGACAAGGTCAATGAGCTGCTACAAGCGGGGGTAATTAGGCCCAGTTGTTCTCCTTTCTCTAGTCCCATACTGCTGGTGAAGAAGAAGGATGGGTCGGACCGCATGTGCGTGGACTACCGAGAGTTAAATGAGAACACCGTGGCTGATAGATACCCACTTCCCTTAATTGAAGACCAAATTGCTAGGTTAGGTGGAGCTAAATGGTACACCTGTTTGGACGCCGTAAGTGGATATCATCAGATTCCTGTTGACCCTGCGTCGGTAGAGAAGACAGCGTTCGTGACTCCTGATGGACAATGGGAGTACTTGGCCATGCCGTTTGGCCTAAAAAATAGTACGTCAGTTTATCAGCGAGCAGTCATGCAGGCGTTAGGAGAGTTAGGTCACACTTTCGTTGTAGCTTATGTCGATGACCTGTTGATCATAGCATCGGATGTAGAGCAGGGTATAGAGCGTCTTCGTGTGGTCTTAGAAGTTTTGTCAAAAGCTGGATTTTCGTTGAATTTATCCAAGTGTGTGTTCCTGAAACGTCGTATCGAATATCTAGGTTTCGTTATTGAAGACGGCAAGGTTATGCCAAACCCAAAAAAGATAGAGGCTCTAACTTTACTGCCACCGCCAGGTACTGTCACGCAACTTAGACAATTCATAGGCCTCGCTTCCTATTTTAGGCAGTTCATACCGCAATTTTCAAAAATCATGACCCCATTGTTTAGGTTGACGAGCGGCAAAGGCTGCAACATTGATTGGCAACCTGCACATGAGCAAATCAGGCAAAAGATTATCACGTACTTGACTTCGCAACCTGTTCTAAAAATTTTCGATCCAAATCTTCCAATAGAAATTCACACAGACGCGAGTGCAGATGGGTATGGTGCTATGCTAATTCAAAAGGTTGATGATAAAAAACATCCTGTAGCTTACTACAGTCGACGTACGTCCTCCCCTGAGTCTAGGTATCACTCCTATGAGCTCGAGACCTTGGCAGTTGTAAATGCTGTCAAGCACTTTAGACACTTTTTACAAGGTCGAAAGTTCATCGTGGTAACCGACTGTAACTCTGTCAAGGCAACGAAAAATAAGATTGAACTCTCTCCACGAGTTCATAGATGGTGGGCCTACCTCCAGTCGTTTGATTTCGACATCGTTTATAGAGAAGGGTCTAGGATGAAGCACGTTGACTGTCTGTCTCGCAATCCTGTGCCTCCACCTGCATCCAGGGACACGTTTCAGCGGGTAGAACAAAAACACGTCAATATTGCTGAGCTTTCCAGTAATTGGCTTCAAGTTGAACAAGAAAGAGATCCTGAAATCCAGAAAACTATGTCGAGCCTTCAGAATGAGTTGTTGTCAGAGGATGTTAGGAAGACGTACGAGGTTAGGTCAGGTGTTCTTTATCGAAAGGTACAAAGAAATGGCAGAAATCGATGTCTACCTATAGTTCCGCGTACATTCAGGTGGTCAGTGATAAACAATGTCCACGAATCAATAATGCACTTAGGTTGGGAGAAGACTCTTGAGAAGCTTTACGAGCATTATTGGTTCGAGGGCATGTCTAAGTATGTTCGGAGGTTCGTCGAGAATTGCATCACGTGCAAAATCTCAAAGTCAAACTCGGGTCGAGTTCAGGCGGAATTGCATCCGATTCCGAAAATCAGTATTCCTTGGCACACGGTACACATAGACGCATCTGGGAAGCTAAGTGGTAAAAATGATGTTAGGGAATACGTTTTCGTTTTGATAGATGCGTTCACCAAATTCGTTTTGCTCTTTCACTCCTTGAACATCGACACTAAGAGTAGCATTAAAGCTCTACAGTCCAGCGTGTCGTTATTTGGCGCGCCTACTCGAGTGGTAGCTGATCAGGGTAGATGTTTTGCTAGTAGGGAGTTTGCTAACTATTGTGAAACTCAAAACATTCAGCTACACCTCATTGCAACAGGAGGTAGTCGTGCTAATGGGCAGGTAGAGAGAACAATGAGCACTTTAAAGAGTATGCTCACAGCGGTAGAGTCTAGTAAAGATCGTTCGTGGCAAGACGCATTGGGTGAAGTGCAGTTGGCCATAAATTCAACTGTGAATCGGGTCACAAAAGTCAGTCCCTTAGAGTTAATGATTGGAAAGGTAGCGCGACCTTTGGGGCTAATGTCTGTAACTGATGATAATCATGAAGTAGACCTTGACGTGTTACGGGAACATGCTGCACAAAACATCAAACAAGTTGCTCTATATGATAAGGTTAGATTTGATAAGAGTAAAGCCAATGTTAGTCGATTTAGTGTGGGTGACTATGTTCTCATAGAAAATGAGGAAAGGAACCAAACGAAGCTAGACCCTAAGTTCAAGGGTCCATTCAAAATCATAGAGGTTCTGGAAAATGATAGATACCGCCTTAAAGCCTTAAATTCTAAGAGAACATACAAGTACCCACATGATAGAGTAAGAAAGATTCCAAATCATGAGGTTCCAGCGGAGTTGGAATCAGATCTGGAATCCGATGGAAATAACAGTGACCATAGTAATGCCTAGTCTGTTATGAGCGTTGTAGCGCGTGGTAAAGTGATCCTTGTCCGAGTCTGGATAAGATGAGCCGTAGGTGCGGCGGCATGAGTAGTTACCCTCGTTTACGTGGGGGCGTAAACGGGATGAGTCGTTGGTGCGATGACATGCTTTCATGAGTACCCTTGCTCTCGTTGTGGCGAAAGTAAGATGAGCCGTCAATACGATGCGTGTAAATGTTGTCTGTGTGATAGTGATCCTATTGTCTTTAGAACCCAATGTTTAAGGTTAATTGTTTTGATTCTAATAAAGTGTAACGATTCCTTTGAGTTTTGATGTGAAATTACTATTCTAATTGTAGTGTCAGAATAGCCGAACAAGGTACTGGGTAGTTGTTTTGTCCTTACAGATGGTACACACGAGGACGTGTGAGTCATCAGAGATGGCCGTGTCGGAGATTTGGTACTTGTGGCGCCATCTACAATCTGGCGGCTGCATCTCTGACATTACCGATCGAGCTATCAAGAACGCAAGCGTGACGTCACACCGAGTCGTGCTTGGATACGACCGTCGGAGCGGGCGGGCATTCTACTTTGGGAGCTCGCATCGAGCGGACGTATCTGTTCTGATAATCATATCTCGCTAAAGTACCTACCTACCTAATAAATTCACTCTTATCAAAGTCCGTGGTTGTTATTTGCTCGGGGTTTACCTACCATGTCGGAACCTGACGAGGACATGCGCCCACCTAGTCCTACTTTCCTGCCTCCTGCGACAACATTAGTATACCTACTATTATCGTGCGTCCACACTTGTGCCATTTTGCCATGACTGTGATTGTAACGCACCCACATTTGTCACACGGTCTGGGATGTGTCAAGGCAAAAAGTTTGAGCTTTACATAATCTGAAAATGACAGTTTAAAACAAAGCTAAAATTGACTATATTGAAAATTGTTCTATATTCAATTTATTTCCCGCCATTTATCCGTATCACCACCAATTTACATTTGCGCAAAGGAGGTTGTATCACATTGAGATGGAGTTCGAATTATAAATTCAAACACCTAAACAGTGAGTAAAAGCTTGCTTTTTATTCACTGTTTTCAGAGTTCAAGCGGCGATGGGCTTGCAATCTGTCACGTACGGAATACTAACTACTGTGCAAAATGTGGGCATGTACCAAATGTCATGTTTGGACGTGCCTCTGACTACCCTCTTTGGATAACCTCAAAGATCTAAGTAACTAAAGATCTGAGGAAGATATCTACCGGGTCCGGGAATTACAGTCGTAATCACATTTGTTTGTTTTCAGTGAATAAAATAAGTTTTTTAGAGGAGGACTGGCATAAAATGGGTTTTTTACATTCGCAAAACACTAAAATAAAATAAAAAATCGTAGAAAAAATATCCTTCAAAAATAATGACACATTCTCTGCGACATCTGATTTTCGTATCACCTGCCAGTGCTCCTAATCTCGCGCCATTGTCTATGCCCGCCGGGGCGCGCCGTTTGAAACGCGAACAAAACGTTTGACAGCTCAGCGAGCGTTTACAAGCCGGCATAATAATAAATTATCTGTGAAAATGACAGTTGGCGGGAAAATGATAGGTGTATTTTTGTTTTTGGGGTAAGGCGATAGAAATACCTATTGACGGAAATATTTAGGCTTTATCTAAGAACTTTACGCATTTTTTACAACAGTTGAACTTCCCGCGACTTTGTTCGCGTGATGTGTTAATTTTTATATCAACCCACCCGCTACCTGTAGAGTTAGTATTTCGGGAATAAATTTCTTAATACACCCATTATAAAATATACCAATCCAAGTTTCATAATTACTAATTGAGTAAGTACTAGGTTTAGTCTGTGCGGTTGATATTATATATGTTAACTTAGTCGGTCGGTCAGGAACGTAAGATTTTTATAATATATTTTAAACTTAAACTGAATTATATACTTAGTATAATACAATATATTAAAATATTGTGTAGGAAAACTCTTTTCAACCGAGAGAAAAAAGTCTATAGTCTATAGAGACTTTATAAACGAATGGAAGTAGCGTATTTTTTTGGACTTAGGTATTTAGTTTTTATTGTTCGAAAAATTACGAATAATTTTGGCAATGGGTACCTACTTACCAGGGCTACGATTACGTAATTCTGATACTATCAAAACATGGTTACTAACTGCTTCTAGATAACAGCTGTGAATTGCTTTATGGAAAGTTTATTTCCATAAAATTATGATTATTATATTTTGATTTATTGCCTAAGGTATATTGTTTGTAAGTACCTATTAGAACTACGCAATCACAGCGATAGGTACTTATTCATTGTAACTGATTGCAACTAGAGTTCCGTAATAGCCACTCTACACTCGCAAACGGTGACGGAAAACATCGTGTGGAAACCAGCATGTCGCAGAACCTATAAAGTTCTACGACATTATATTAAATGCAAGGAACCTCAAGTTTTTTTTCTCTTTTTTTTTAACACACTAGCTCAAAAGAACTAGTGACACAATAAGAACCAAAAAGCATTCTCGGCTCAAGCCGTTACGATATCACAAACAAAGCCGAAACCACGTTCTTTAATTAAAAACATTAAAGCTAAGCCTATTTCCATTAGCCAGATACGCATACGTGTCAATTAATATCGATATCGTAATCGATTAATCGTATCGGAGCAATCATTCGGACAACACTACGATTCACTCCCACACCTTTGATCTAAAAAAAGAAAAAATCCATAGAGAAAGCTCGATGACTGGCACAATGCCAGAAGTTTTTTGCTAATAGAAAAGATAATTGTATGAAAAAATGTGGCACACTGATAGACTGGCACACATTTCTGAAGGTTAAAAGTAGTTCGTTAAAAATGAGGTTTGATTAACATCTCAATATTGTGTTCTATTATTGAAATGTTGATAAACAATCACCTACCTACTTGGTTATTTTTGAAGACTTTATGCAAGGAGGTTCTATGTTTGACTGTAATACCTATCATTGAACCTACGAATATTTCTTTTTTTGTGTTTAAATTAGTAGTATTGTCAATGTCACAAATCTCAAGTCAATTTTAAACTTAAGCTGTTATGTTCAAAATTCTCGGGATTTTTCGAGAATTTTTCGAATGTTCCGATTTTCAGTACCTCGGTTCAGTAGTACTTACAGAATGATGGTGAGATTGATCGGGATGTAAGAAATAGAATAAATGCGGGATGGATGAAATGGCGACAGGTCACAGGAACCACGTGTGATCCGAGAATAAATCTACAAAACGATCATAAGACCTGTCGTATTGTATGGGTCTGAATGTTGGGCCACCAAGGGAACGGACGAGAAAAGAGTGCATGCGGCGGAGATGCGAATGTTGAGATGGATGTTTGGAGTGACAAGGATGGATAAAATAACGAATGAGTATGTCAAAGGAAGTCTGAAAGTGGCACCGACGGAAAAGATGAGGAGTAATAGGTTAGCGTGGTATGGGCATGTTATGAGGAGAGATGAATGTCATGTGACGAGGAGAGTGTTAGATATGAATGTGGATGGATACAAGGGTAGAGGTAGGCCAAAGAAAAGATGGATGGACTGTGTGAAAGATGACATGGGTAAGAAAGGAGTGAGTACTGAGATGACGGGTGTTAGAGGGAAATGGAGGAGGATCACTGTTGTGCCGACCCCACATAACGTGGGAAAAGGGCAGGAAGATGATGATGATGATGAATTTAGAAAGGAACTATTCACTTTAATTCAAATATTTTACACTCGCGTCAAGAACTCGAGCTTTATTGATAAAATAACCACCAAAGTTAAAAAATAATACTTACCTACTCAAAATACGAGAAAAAAAATAAAAACTAGATGCTTTGCAGAACATCCTTACGAACACATAATAATAGTAAGACCAATAATTAAAATTATAGATAATCAATACTTGATAAATTTTGAGACTGGCCGCATCGCGATAATTAAAAAAGTAAACCCGCGCAGGAAACGTCACTTCGAATATGCGTTCGTTATTTGAAATGATAGACAGCGCGGAATTTTGTTTGACAGCGTGTGTTGTATTTCAAATAACTATTCTTTCTAGTGGTTTGGCGCCAAAGATGCCTTTTAAGGCCCAGAATACTCGTCACACTATTCCTTACGTAAAAGTTACAAAAAAGTGACATAGGTCCGTATAGCAACGCGGATCTCCGCGGAATCAGACATAGCACGAAGCGAAATACCCAAATGACAAGTAAGTAGAGTGCGGCATGATAATATGGCTGCTCTGAATTATATAACGAAAGCGACAATTTATAAAAAACATAAATATATTCAAGTAAATAGCTTATTTCAAAAAAAGGGCTGGGTTGATTTGTTTCAAGTTAACTGATTTACATTCATGTGAAATAGAAATTCAAAATATGTTGTATATGCTGTTCTGGATAAATTAGGGAATTTCTGAATTTTCAGAGGTGTTTTTGACATGATTTTTAACCAAGATTTTCTAACTAATTCGTGTTTTAGCTCCAGTTGATTTACCACTTATATCCTTGAGTATCGTGTAGTTCAATTTCAATGTAATCTATTAAGCGGTAATAGAATGATTTGGGTTGCAATACTTGCGATTTTCAAAATTCTGGGCCTATATTACGAGAATGTATTGATGTTTTGGACTGAGACTTATGGCTCTAGTATTTATATTTTTTATCGTGTTATTTTGAGTTTTATTGTTTAATTTTGTTAGTTATTTTTCCAATAAAGCCCAAGTTCTTGACTCGGGTTGTGAGATATGTGAATTAAAGTAAGTAAAGGTTTCTTTTTAAATCTATTGGAAATTTCTCCAAAAAAAGATCCGGTGACAGAAAAAATTAGGAGTAGGTAATAGGTTAGCGTGGTATGGGCATGTTATGAGGTGAGATGAATGTCATGTGACGAGGAGAGTGTTAGGTATGAATGTGGTTGGATACAGGGGTAGAGGTAGGCCAAAAAAGAGATGGACTGTGTGAAAGATGACATGGGTAAGAAAGGAGTGAGTAGGTACTGAGATGACGAATGATAGAGGGAAATGGAAGAAGGTCACATTTCATGTTGTGCCGACCACATAACGTGGGAAAAGGGCAGGAAGATGATGATGGAAATTTCACCAAGAGTTGAACAAAATAGCCATCTTTTGTGTAAAATTTTTTGACAACTTGACTGACTCTGTGACTTTGACAACACTTTTATAAAAATGCACTTGACACTAGCAAAATTGTTTTTTCAGATGCTTTAAATAAAGAAGAAACAAAAATATTACGTGAGGCTTCGCGGGTGTAATATACATACCTACTAATGTGGTAAGGATGTATACATGTGTTTTTTATATGGCTCATGAATGCAATAAATACCTACTTTGAATTTGAATTTAACATGCTCGTTTAAATTTCGTAGAAAAAAAAACAAACAAAAATATGCAGTTTCTTTGAACTGTTAGTATGATAGATAAGTTAGACAAGTGTTTAATTGCCCTTTTATTGTTATGATCAAAGTGTTAGAGTTCAATTTCGCATGATTTCCTGTTAGACCATGTTCATAAATTGATACTAATTGGCCGGCGCACGCGATCTGCTTGGCGGATCAATACTCCGGGGACGTACTCAGGGCGGGCTCAGTGGGGCAAAATAAAGGGGGTATAACAAAATGGCGGATTTCTGGACTATAATATAGTTATACCTACACCAATAAAACGTATTGGTTAGGTAAATTTGACGACCACAATGCCATGGTGGCTGAGGCGAGAGATGCGGGTTTGATTTCTGCGGTGGGAAAAGGGTAGTTCTTTTTATTTTTGTCATTATTAAAAAAAATAACCTTGAGTTTAGAGCTCGTCTTACAAGCTGATAGCATGATGATGGAGCAATAAGATATTAGTTGATAATGATTTACTTCACGAAGGGTACATTTAAAATTACCTAACTCAATTTAATTAAAAAATATTTTAATCAATAAAATCACAAGGATCACTTTGAAACGTCTCACATGCGGTGAATCTATGTGCCAATTCCAACCTAACCCAAGTACGAGAAGAACAGGCAAGAAACTCGTCTCGGTCCTAGCGCTTTTTTGTACGATTCTTCTTACAAAAAATGTAATCGATATAATAACTAATGTAACGCGGAGCTTTATTAGTTTATAGAACGGAACACTCGCACTCGGGGTAGGTGACGCGGTTTACTTTTTACACGCACGGTACCCCAACACGCGCGCTAGGCAACGCGCGCAGGCGAGTGCGCCGACCAATCAGCGTGCGGCGCGGGTAGCGTGGCTCGACTCGCGCATGTGCACTGCGATGGACGCGAACGGCGCGAAAGCGCGCCCGCGCAACGGCCCGCGCATGACGCCAGTCGGCCGGCGAGCGGCGTACGTTCTATAGCTCCGTCAGTGATCCTTCTCTATCCGGTGTCGTTACGTTATAAGATTTCTGTATACTTTTGTGATAATCTAACTATTTCTTGTAACTGCGTGCTTTATAATCGTGTCTCCCTTTCCATTTTGAATAAACTTTATACTATATTTTAACGAAGTGTTGTGCTTTCGGTGCCTACCAATCCTAGCTACTGGACTAACACTACCTCCCGTTAAACTAATATTTAACGAGATAAACATACATACGTAAAATCACGCCTGTTTCCCGACGGGGTTGGCAGAGACCACGGATCTCCACTTGCTACGATCCTGACATACTTCTTTTGCTTCATTCACTCTCATTACATTCTTCATACATGCGCGTCGGTTTAGGGTACTCTGGACCTGGCCTTTCTCTAAGACGTCCCCAATTTGATCGAGGTACGTACACCGAGGTCTTCCCCTTCCAACTGTCCCATTCACTCTCCTTATACAACTGTTTCGTCAATCTCCTTTCATCCATCCTTTCTACATGCCCAAACCATCTTAACATACCCTTCTCAATTTTCATCACTAAATCTTCTTTCACTCCACAACGTTCTCTTATCACACACGAGATAAACAATGACGAATATTGAGAACATGGACAAACCGTTGACCAGAAATGTTTGAATGTTCTACAGAATTGTTTCTTCTTCCGGGATGGGCGTTGTGCTACCGTGGAGTTCTGATAATCATGATACAGGGAATCTAGTGTCGGTTCAAAACTATGTTTATAAGTGATTGTTTGCAGTTTATTAATTTATTTATACTTGTACAATTCCAAAAATTGCCCCAAAATGTTTGCCTTAAGTACCTCCCTGTAATCGTTAGCACAGCAACAGTTATTCTCGTAGCAAGTAGGGGTACAGTTAGCTGTGAAACGCATCTTCGATTGCAACCTTTTTGGAGGAGATGTTTAGAACCTTTTTTGGCACTAAAGAGGTTGAATGTGGGGCCACCCGGATGTTTCGTTAGATATTGTGGTTAGTGGCGGTGATTCTGTTGTTAAATCAGGCTAAAAGTACCTACTACCTAATAGTGTTTTAGCTAAGTTTATTAATTAAGCGAATTGCAGAAAAATGGCCGACAATCAATGTAATAAGATAGCAATATACTTACCGTTAGCTCAGGGAAGCGCCTTAAAAAGTTCTTCATTTTAATGTATGGATGCATAGATGTACTATAGATGTACGTTTGTTACTCTTTCACACTGAAACGGGTAAACGGATCTGGATGAAATTTAGCACAGAGGTAGATTATAATCTGGATCATAGGCTACTTTTTATCCTGGAAAATTGTACGGTTCCCGAGGGATAGATTTGTCTTTGTTTTTCAAGGTACCACGCGGGCGAAGCCGTTGGTGGAAGCTAGTATTTAATAACTAGCTTCTGCCCACGACTTCGCCCTTCGCTTCTTCTATATGTGTGCCAAATTTCATTCAGATCCGTTCAGCCGTTTCAGCGTGAAAGAGTAACAAACATACATCCAGACATCCACACATTTTTACAAACTTTCGCGTTCATAATATTAGTAGGATTCCTTCTCTGCAATTGTGAGCTACGCGCGAGGCTGAGTGAATCACAATCGTAGTAGCAGCCTCCCGAACGCTAGACTAGGGCTCAAAACAAACTACAAACAAGATTAGCTGGGCACTCCATTTGCGGCGTCCATTTTGGTTCAAACGTCAAACTTTCAAAATGGATTCCCGCGCTCTCGCGGGGACGCAGGCCTCCTTTGTGGAATGAATGATAACCTTCTTACGTTTATTTTTTAATTTTTATTGGTGAAACTTTTTGCGTAGACTAATTTTTTGTATAAAGACCTACTTTGACGGATGCAGACAGTCTCCTTTGTAGAATATTAAAACCTTATTTAAGAAGCTGGTACTGTTTATTTTTTTATTTGTTGAAGCCTATTTATTGCGATTTTTCAGTCAGTGTCGCATAATGCAAAGGTTTCTTTAAATTTTGTTTGTTTACCTAGAAATATAGAAATAAATTTACTGTAATTTATCCATCAGACAGGAGTAAAATGGCACTATCAATAACTGAATTTGAGCAATGTAAAATCATCGCATTGTACAGAGAGCGCAGTTTTTGTAGTCGCCATCGCGAGTGAATCACGGCAAAAAGCCTCCATACCGTTTGGTCAGAGAGCGCTAAAATGTAGCACACGCCGTTATTTATTTCACGAAGTTGAAAGAAAGAAAAATATTTACTTTGTTTATAAAATGGAGCCCAGGTGGTGTATTGATTGGTTGCATCCTGGTCTTACGATCCGACAGTCATGGGTTAAAACCTGGGGCCTTAATTACCGAATTAGTATTACATTGTCATTTTGTACCATGACCTATGCAAATTGTATGGAAGTAGTGACGTTTCTTTAATGGAATCGTTACGGAATCGTTCTGGAAGACTTCGTGGTAAGGTCCCTGGTCGTGCACCGATGAGTTTTTACATTCGGAAAATTTATGTGCGCAATGCCAGTGCTCTTAAACGGTGAAGGAAAACATCGTGAGGAAACCGGCATACCCTAGAACAGCGGTCGGCAACACGCGGCCCGCGGGCCATGTGCGGCCCGCGGACGTCTTATTTGCGGCCCGTGAATGTTTTGTAAATAAGTTAAAAAATATCAAAATAAATGCATGAACGAACCACGATCGACCGTATAGTGTGGATCGAGCCATAGGAACGCGCTTCTGCCCCCGAACGAACAAATGAAAAAATATGAAAAAATGCAAACTTATGGCATTTTAGCTCCTCCAAAGTTCATAGCACCAAGTTTTTATTTCACTCTTTCGCTAACCGGCCGACGATCTTCGAATTTGAATTATCTCATTATACGTAAGATTACAATAGTTTTTCTAACGAAAAATACGGGCTACTTTTTAGGTAAAGTCAGCAGATAATTATAACTTATCTATCTATACATCTCTATTTTGACTATATCTATGTATGTATATAGATACCTATTTATAATAAAAACGTTGAGAAGCGTCTGTACTATTGATATTTTCAAATAAAAATTAGTCCTACCTAAAAAAGACACGCTACTTAGCCTATTACTCTTTCACGATGAAATTTGGCACAGAGATAGATTAAAGTCTAATAGCACATAGGTTTTTTATCCCGGAAACATGTACAATTCCTGTGGAATAGATTTGTTTTTGTTTTTCAAGGTGTAATTGTAATATTTGGAAGCTTATACCATCATTCTCCTGCCATTATCCCACGCGTGGGGTCGGCACAACATGTTTTCTTCTTCCACTCACTAACAGTCGTCAACTCTGAGTCTACTCTTACATTCATATCATCTTTCATACAATCAAATCACTTATTCTTCGGCCTTCCTCTACGTGCGTACCCAGATACAGTACCCGTAACTTTTTTGGTGACATGGTTTTACCACGCTTTTATTAGCTTGGGTTGTATGTATGTAATGGAATCTTTGAGCATAATTTTTACCAATTTCCAGAAGTTTGATTAATTTGAAACTTTGCACACGTATCAAGGACCGATGACAATGCAATAATTTAATAACAGTTTCCCAATATCCTTATTAGGACCGCCAGGATTAATAAATTCTTAATTCTTTAATCCTCTGTAAAGTAAAAGAGATAGAGCTAGCGCGCGATCTGCGCATGCCTGCTGTTTCGGACTTTAGTCTTTCGCTCGGGCACGAAATTACGAAATAGTTCGTAAGGCATTTCAATACTATCACAGCAAATAATTAATTGAAACATCGAACTAAAAATTTAAAAATAAATTGTAGTTTAAAAAAACTAAAAAACCACGCTTTTATAGCTAATCGAACTAAAAAGGAAAATAAGTTTTAATTGCAAAGATATTCAGAGTAAAAAACGTGGGGTGCTTGATATATTAAATGTAACATTTATTCTACTTGCAACTATCTGTGTGCGGAGAGTTATGAAACATAAATATCTATTAAAAAATTATGAAAATATAGTAAAATGCACCCCACGTTTTTTACTCTGAATATCTTTGCAATTAAAACTTATTTTCTACTTCGATTAGCTGTAAAAGAGTGGTTTTTTAGTTTTTTTAAACTATAATTTATTTTTAATTGAATTTGAATTAATTTGGAAGGTAATACCATTATAGAACAATCGACAAACACTGTGGGTGCTAATCTTTATTGGTCCGCCAGAATAAGTAGCAGTTCCACGGCCGCAGACGGATTGTGGAGACACTTCCTCAGAGCTTCTGAGAGCCTGGTACCTCGCTGTATTTTGTCTGGTGAAATTCACAATAAAAGCCTCCGTTTATCTGTATTTGGGTGGTTCTTCTAAATTTTTGTCGTTATTTATCTCGAGCAATTTGAGGACGTTTTAGAGAAAAGCCACAGGTTATCTTGAAATAACACTACTTCAATACAATTTTTATAGTTCATGGTACGAAATATCAAAGTAATATTACTTTGAGATTGCCCGAAGAGCTTGTGGTGAGGCCTTAAATCATTGTTTCGTTTGGTTATTGTATTTTGTATCGATGTGGATTTATGTCTATAAAATTATGATTGGTCACTCTATAACTTTTAGTTTCGCATCAGACATCCATCACTTATAATGTGACCAGTAATTAAATTACATCCCCTCGTCCTAAGGGATCGTAAATGCACTTTTAAACCAATCACGGCTCGTTAACCGATTTGCTTTGCTTAGGTTACGTTGTATAGTGGCGCTGGGCAGGGCACTTGGCCAGATTTAGTGATGGCAGGTGGTGTAAAGCGCTGACAGAGTGGTGGCCAAGGAGCACTAGAAGCCAAGGCAGACCACCAGCCCGGTGGGTGGATGATATAGAGGCCATAGAGGGAAATACCTGGACAAGAACAGCGTTTGAGAGAGGAGGCTTATACCCAGCAGTGGGCCATTTTTTGAGCTGCCAATGATGATGATGATGATGTTATGTTGTGTACTTAATATTTATTTGACTGGCCTCACAGCTCAGTCGGTAGTAGCTCTGCCTTCTGCGCTGCAGGTTGTGGGTTCGATCCCCACCCAGGATAAACATTTGTGTGATGAACGCAGATATTTGTTCTGTGTCTGGGTGTTATTTTGTACTCTATGTACTTATATAATTATATTTCCAAAAAATATTTAAATACCTAATTAATCTATCAGCTGGTTCCCATAGTAGGTACAAGCTTTGCTTAGTTTGGGGCTAGATGGCGTTGTGTGAACTATCCACCAATATTTATATATTTAAGTACTTACCTATTTATTTTGTGGTGCAATAACCTGGGTATTTGTCAAATATTATGTTTGGACGTGCCTCTACTACCCCCGTTAGTTATCCGCATAGATCTTTAAAACTAGAGATTGAGGAGATATCTACCGAGCCTGGGGATTACAGTCGTGTGAGTGTTTTTTTTTTATGTAAGTACATAATATTATACTCTAGAACGGCTCGACGAACTTTCATGGTTTTTGATTTATTGTATTTTTCCGTCCCGAATAGCAGAATAACTAAAATCATTGGAAAATTGATGAAAGAATAAAATAAAATTAAAAATCATTTTCACTTGATTTTTCCATACAAAATTTTCATGGGTTTGTGATGATTAATAAAAAAATGATGAAGTCGCGGGCAACAGCTAGATATACATAAACACTGTGCCAAAGTCCCCCATAACAATTAAGGACAAACTGCATGGTGCATGCATGCATACCCTCATCCATTGTCACATACAATTGTGTGGGAATGTGACAATTTGACAAACAATATCGGTTACAAAGACGCACCCTAGAGACAGCTGATTTACTTACTTAGGACAACTTCATGCGAGAGGGAACCAAGAATTAATTTTTTTTAGGTAATTAACTTGAGGAATTCTTGCGACTTTGATCTCCACACAGCAGTATATATGTACATTTGTGTGATGAACACAGATGTTTGTTCTGAGTCTGGGTGTTACTATGTATTTTAAGTACTTATGTAGGTATTTACAAAAAAAAATGTAGGTACTTATATAATTAATCTATCAACTATCTATTTCCCATAGTACAAGCTTTGCTTAGTTTGAGGCTAGATGGCGTTGTGTGAAATGTCCACCAATATTTATTTATTATTCATACAGACTTCAACCTTCCGCTTAGAGGTTGAATTTTGGGGATTCCTAGCTTAACCCAAGCTTATCTCATTACATTAGTGAAAACTGCATTCGATTCGGTTCAGCCGTTGCTGAGATTAGCGTGCACAAACGCACAAATAATCAGATAGACAATTTTTTCAAAAACAGTTGTTTTGGGCTAAGTAGCATGTCTTTTTTAGGTAGCACTATTTTTTATTTGAAAATATCAAAAGTACAGACACGGCGATTTTATTATATGTATAGATAATTGGCTTGCTACATCTTGCATAACACCGTCCCGCACCCTCTCAATGTCACCCTCAGACAGAATTGACTAATAGTGCTTTAACGGCCCCTGAGACTTGTAATGTCATTTTTATTCAGTAATTTGTTAGTTTATACTCAAAATATTAATATTAGATCATCAGGGGTAATGTATTACGATAGTTTTATATCTTTGATAGAGAATATTTTTAAAACTGCTCTTTGGAGTGTCTATGATGCGTCATTTTAGCACATCACCCAATTTAAAATTAGACAATGTTTTAAATTTGAAATTAGAACAAGCAACGTGTTGGCTGCATGATTCGGAATTTGAATGTATTTGAATTTCAATAAAAATGCAATTTGGGTGATCAAAAGTGTTCTATTGACTATAATAATTGTCTTTGTTTTCTTCTAATATTAAACATCCAAGTTTAGAGCTACCCCTAGTACGTTAGTAGGCTAAAGTAAATATAATATTAATTGGTTTGCTTGTTTATAAATTTATTGCTTCCTAACATGCGTAAAAAAAGATATCGAACAATTTTATTTATTGTTTAATTTATTATTAGTATTAGACGGGTATTTATCGCGTTTAAATTACCTTATATTTTCCCGACGTTTCGACAGATAAATACCCGTCTAATACTAATAATAATGTGTTCAGATCGCGTAAGTTTAAAAGTACATATTGTTTAATTTGTAATACATGAGTAAGGCGGGGCATTTTGATTTTTGAAAGTACTTAACATGACTTCAAAAAAGGTTTTCAACTCCGTAAGCTGTACCTACTTGGCTATATTTGTTTATGAAAGTATTTAAGGAGGTTGCATACCACGTGACAGGGTGAATTCCCATTGTCGCCATTACGCATAGCCCTATCAGTCTAAGAATTAACAAGTGTGCCGAGAAACATACAGGTATTACCTATTATTAAGACGTTTTAAGATTATTTTGTCTTTTTGTTACAGACTCGGAATGAGACTTCGCCAGCTGACCGACGGCCGCCATCTTGTCCAAGTGATCTACAATCAAAATGGCGCCATCCAAGACTGCGAATACGTAAACGAGGCGAAATCATCTCGAACATTCCTGAAAAATCTACGGAAAGAACTAAAACTCGCACTAGACGAGGAAAGTTATAGAATAACAGAAAGAAAGCATGAAGATGACAAGTTTTTTCGGCATTTTGGAAACGTTACGTTTCGAATACTGAAAAGTGGCGAGTCGCTGCCGCTAGATGTCGCTAGCTGGTTTGACTATGACAGACTGAAAGCTGAATGCGTGAAACGACATGAGGAAATGAAATATATTATGGAAAACAATAATAAAGTTGGAGGCGTATCTCTGGCTAGGTAGGTATGTTTAGTTTTGATGTTTTTGTAACATAATACCTACTATACACATGGTCCTTCATTTAAGGCGGTTCGTCACGCTAAGACGCAAAATTAAAAAGGTTTTTAATATATCCTGCGTTCCGAAAGTAATATTTGCTAGCGAAAATTTAGCTTTTTGATAACTATAAAACATTTTCTATAAATCCGTGTTTTAAAAACCTTGATTTATGATAATCATTTTGCTAATTATGTTGATTTGGACAAAAATCGTAATGATAATCGACCAAATTATCAAATTGATCATATAAATATAAGATTTTTCAAAATGTAGTCGTAGAAAACGGCTTACAACTGTCGCAAAACGTAATGTAGGTAGGTACGCAAGCTATTAAATATAAATATAGGATAAGGAATTTTTTTTTCTAACCTATATCGTCCCACTGCTGGGCAAAGGTCTCCCCCAAATCATTTTTAAGGATATATTAAAAACCGAAAATTATTTGAATTTCGCGCCTGAGCGAGACCTTAAATAACGGCTTTATTTTGTAGTAAAATGAAAAATAAAAATTTTGATGATAACTTGAGTTGATTTGAAACTTTGTGTGCGCTAATATCATGTATTCATCATTCAACAAAAAAAAAGTTAGTTTTCATCATGTAGTTAGAAACATTTCAGCCTTAACTGTTTAGAATGCATGAACGTATGATCCCGATGCTAGCAAACGGCAACGACAGGCGATCGTGTCGTTGACTGTAAGCGACACTACTGGTTCTTATACATTTTTTAAGACAAAAAAATGAAGATCGAAGCTAGAAAGAAGCCTTTTCCGAAGATATAATGCGGTGATACTCTCTGAATAGGTGCAGCATCACAGTTGTCGGGAAACAGGAAATCTATAAAAAAATGAATCCCTATTTCCATTGGTCACGGCATCACGCGTGAACGGCTCGACCAATTTTGCTAATTCTTTTTTTGTTGTGTTTGTTATTGGAAGTAAAAGGTTCTTTTGAAAGGAAAAACTAAGAAATATTTTAGGTACTTATATTGATCGATTCTTGAGGACAAACTGCTAGTATGATATATTTTTATTTATTATCTACTCGGACAGTGTCGCTGTATTGTATTCGGAATATCCTTCACTAGCTGTCCCGCCCGCGACTTCGTTCACTTAAAGTAGGTATCTAAACTGAGTTTCAAACACATCACACAACTCATAAAAATCCCATACTAACTTTGACACCCCATTTTACCCCTTTTTGAAGGTTTTTTATATTGAAAAATCCTAAAACACATGTCCATTTATTTTGCATTTACCTACAGAACACAAACAAAGTTTCAAACCAATCGCACCACCCGTTAAAAAGTGCCCTACAAACCTTGACCCCCCATTTGACCCCTTTTTTAAGGTTATATTGAAAAATCCTGAAACACGAAACAAAGTTTCAGACCAATCGCACCACCCGTGAAAAAGTTCCCATACAAACATTGACCCCACATTTGACCCCTTTTTGAAAGTTATATTAAAAATTCCTGAAACAGGTGTCCATTTATTTTGCATTTACAGTGCACAAACAAAGTTTCATGAAAATCGCTCCACGCGTTCAAGAGTTTCATACTAACGTTTTCACCCTTTTTCACCCCCTTAGAGGTGGAATTTCCAAAAATCCCACCTTAGTGGGTGGTTTTGTTATAAAAGGAAGCCACTTTCCAAATTGCAGCTTTTTATCTTCAGCGGTTTCGGCTAGGTGATGATCAATCAGTCAGTCAGTCAGTCAGGTTAAGCTCTTATATAGGTATAGATTACAATGTCATAAAAAAAAATAAGAATTAATAGTGTCGCTGGTGATCGGTCACACGATCGCTTTTCGCTGTCACTTGTGACGGAATGACAGTGACATTATGGATAAAACCAATGAAGTCGGCCAATTCTTGACTACAATATTCCCGTTGATCCCACTAGATCCCAAATTTGGTGGGGCCAATGGGAATACACGCTTATTGTTTGTTCAGCGATACTAACGCGATGTGCACAATGACAGTCTACCACGATTATATACTATGTTTTTTCATTTTGGTCACCTCCCGTCTATTTGCTGCTTTATTTTGTGCACAGATACATCGCGTCACTCCGCCAAAGTGGGGTGGTTGGGATTTTTATCCCAAGGATCCCATTGACGGGGAAGTTAGTGGGGTGGTTGGGAATATTACCTTAAAAATCACGAGCTTTCTTATGTTTCTAATTTCAAATATTCGAATGCCGCCTTCTTCACCACCAGCCAGTTCTTTTTGAAAATCGAACGTTTTTGAATGTTTATTACGCCTGCCATCTCGTGTCACTATTCTGAAACTTATTTCGATCGAGCATTATTCTGGACAATTACATTAACATAGTTTCTTCTTCATAAAGTATCATTAATTATTATGAACCAGTGGTGAAAAATTTAAAGTACACCTTAACTACCATGAGTTGTCACATTTAGATCGGCTGACGTTACTACAGTAGTAATAGTACGTTACTATGACATCTGTCGAAATTGTTACTCATGGTACCAAATTCTAAGCAAATGAATGAAGCGCAAACTACAGTCGCTGTAGTACGCTGTGACGTAGGATAGTTAACTACGTGACGTTTTAGTACCCAATTATCCGCTAGAGGCGCTGTACAAGTTTACATACATTTTTTTAACTACAGTCGCTAGCGATTGTAGATTGTGAAAACTCATGGTAGACCTACTGAGGTTCTTTTTCTTCACTACTACTACACGAACTTATGAGTTTCTACGGCATGCGGGTTTCCTCACGATATTTTCCCTCAAGATTTTCTCTGAAAACTTCAATATTTAACACTTTTTAAGTAGGTATCCTAAATATACTTAAGTCATTTTATTTCTACTACAATTATTATACCAACTTAATCATGTTTGAAATGCATTTTGTTTCTTTACGTATATAGGTATCGTAACTTAGTAATCTTCCAAAAAATATTACAATCGTCTTCAAGTGAAGAAATATGGAAATGCATAATATTTTTATAAGTTTATATTTGTTGTACGGGAAAATACATATCACAGGGAAAAAAATGGGTTTTTTTCAAATGAGCGATAAAATAACGCTAAAAATTGCAGCGATTATTAGATACCTAAGTATAGGTACCTATCTACGTTATCTTTCCTCAACATTACATACATAAATTACTATTATTATTCGTAATCGGTAAAGTGTATGTTAATTTAGTTATTTAAAAGACAAATACACTTCTAGCTACTAAGTTTAGGTATATTTAGACGGAAAACAAAATTAACCTAAAAATAACCACTGAAATAACTAAAACTTCTAACAAACTCTTCACTAGTACAACACCCTTAATACTTTTGTCACTAACTCATTTAAAAATCTAACTACATTAAAAACCCCGACCGAATGAAACTAAAAATAGATTTTCACAGCCGCCATATTGAATTTTTTGACATTTTGTATATCCTATATCACTCTTGTAATCTTGACGAATCCAACGATACCTTATTTGTCAAAATCTGTCCAGTCGTTTCGGCTACAGCGGCAGCCAAAGACACATACAAACATACATACACTCCAAATATCACTCCTTCATCGCGCCGGATAACAGAAGGATAGTTTAATTAAGCAACTAATTTCTAACTAATCCAGGTCCCGAAGATCGTTCAGGGAGAATTTTATCCTCCCCGGCACGAAATGGTGCGGAGCCGGTCAACTGGCGGAGAAATACAACGAACTTGGGGACCATAGGACAGAGGATAAGTGCTGTAGATCCCATGACAACTGCAGACTCAATATCGGCCAGTTTAAAAGAAGATTTGGATATTTCAACTTCCGTCCGTACACTATCTCGCATTGCCGGTGCGATAGGAGGTTTGTCTTTTGTTTTTTTTTTATTTGAATTCGGCTTGGTTTGAATTTGGAAGCGATGGTGCGGCGATCGTACTTCGAGCGAGCTGCGATCCGATCTCGAGCTTGTTGCGTTTGGGACGGAGTAAGGATTTTTTTGTTTGATATTTAAAATGGTGATTTCTGGTGACTTATATTTTTGTGTTTGGTTTTATGGTGGTGGATTAGTTTTGTAAATATTGTTTAGGTATTTATAACAAACTTTAAGTACTTAGAATTAAACAAGTTGTTATTAGCAACTTTGTACGCTTACTTATATAAATACCTAGGTACGTAATGCAGTAGATAATAAAAAACACGTGGCCTATGTATTTGAACCGTTACAAGTCAATCAAAACCTATCAAAAAAGTTTCTATACAAAATTTGACACCCTATTTTACCCCTTTAATGTAGGTTATTTTGAAAAATCCTTTATATGCATCCATTTATTTTGGCATTTAAAAAATCGCACGACACGTTAAAAAGTTTCATACGAACATAAATTACAAATACTGAAAAGGACGGAAATGTCTAGTACTTTCCCGCTAAAACGATTATCTAATGAGGTTGTTAATTAAGCTTATTAATATTAATGAGCCCCACAAAATGCCTTATAGAAATATTATTAATATTAATAATCCCAACACCACACCTCAAATAGAAACACAAAAAAAAGAGGAAAAAGAGGAGAGGTTAAATTACAAATAAATCCATCTTAGGTGGTTTTGATATAAAAGGAATCTAAACCTTCAAAATTTCAGCTTTCTAGCTCCAGCTGTTTCTGCTCAGGAATAATAAATTAGTGAGTCAGGTTTTATTAAGTATGAGTATGTATAGATAAAATTTAACTTAAAAAAACACTAAACAAAATACTTATCTACATAATCTATTATATATCTATTATTAGTTGTGATATCGTTAACGGACCCGAAACAGTTGCGATAACTTCGAAAATATCCTTCACTCGTTCTTTTTAGTCATAAAAATACCTTCATTCGTTATGAGTAGTGTTGCCAGTTAAATAACCATTCCACAGATTAGAATATCTTATTCCGAAGCCTTACTAATTAGTAAGGACTTTAAATTGAGTTAGTAATATAAAAGAGTTTATGACAGTAATAATATCCAGGTACCTTATTATATAAAAAATAAATGCCATTCCATAGGCGCGGCATTATTTGAACGGTTGGATAGATTGGATTTTTTAAATTTTGTTCATAATAGGAAGATTAATACTGAAAAGGACGGAAATATCTAGTACTTTCCCGCTAAACTAAGTATTA
Source organism: Cosmorhoe ocellata (assembly GCA_963675405.1). NCBI lineage: Eukaryota > Metazoa > Arthropoda > Insecta > Lepidoptera > Geometridae > Cosmorhoe > Cosmorhoe ocellata. The sequence goes on along the minus strand of OY776271.1, from coordinate 4,015,805 downwards.
TCTTTAGCGGGAAAATATAAATAAATATAAATAAATAATGCTAGACAATCCACACAGCATCATCTAGTCCCAAAGTAAGCTACTCAAAGCTTGTGTTATGGGTACTAGATAACTGATATATTTAATACATATTATATACATAGATAGATATTTTTTTATTATACATTGAAAACACCCAGACCAACGGAACAAATTTCTGCAGATCGTACACAAATTTGTTCCGCGGCGGGAATCGAACCCGCAACCTCTTGCGTCGCAGGCGGACTCTCGCCCGCTGCGCCACAGAGGTCGTCAAGGTACTAGATATTTCCGTCCTTTTCAGTATTTGTAATGGATTTCCGCAAAGTTACGCCTGAATCAATCTTTTTTTTAGGAAGATAAACATTGAAAAGTTACCCGGAAAATTGAAAAATGTGGGAAAAATTAAGTTTTTGGGTTAGGTATGTTGAAGTATAAGAACAACGTCTGTCAAGCCAGCAAGTAATAGGTATTTACAATAAAATCCGCGTCTTATTTCGTACTTCATTAGGTTTAAAGTTGAGCTCAGTAAATTAATTCTCTAAAACGGTGAAGGAAAACATCATAGTAAATTGAACTGAACTGTTTCAAAAACAATGTGTTTAGATGTTTTTATGTTTGATTGTTGCTATATCATACTAAAACGGCTGAACAAAATTTGATGGAATTTGGAATATCTGTAATTGCGAAAAAACATATTATTATAGGCTATAATTGGTACCCATGTAGGTAGGTACCTATATGCGAAGCCACGAGCAAGAGCTAGTTATCAATAAATTAGTTTAACTCGCACGTTATTTCCAAAGAGTAATAAAAGCATAGTTATATATCAGTCGTGTTAGCAATGTGCTTTATAGCTTGATGTATGAACAGGGCTGGATTAAGGACTGAAAAAGTAACTAAAATTTAGCAATTTACTTAAAAAAAGTTGAAAAACTGCAATATTAATTTAAAAATCGAAATGGGATTAAAAATATTTCATTAAAATTAAAGTTTTAATTTAGGATAATAATTAAAAATTTCGAATTTTTTCAAGTTATTTTAGATTCCTGAAAATTTTACTATGTTATTACTTACTAATTTACTTTAAAAGGGTTAAAAACCTTTTTAAAAATTAATAATCATGATGCAAAGTTTCATTTCAGTTTTTGATGCAGGTACAAATTATTTCGGTCATTTGTTACATTTGTGCAACTCCCTGCGATTTCGTTCGCGTAAGTTTTTTTATACAAATTTCAACCTCTTGCTCCTCTAAGAGGTTGAATTTTTTGATAAATCCTACTTAGTGAACCTCTAAATCAAGAAAAGAATATTCCTCCCAAATTTCAGATTTCTATGACTGTCGGTTTAGGCTACGTAGCTCTAACGCGCTATACAAAAGATTTAAACGCGTTAGTTCTACGCGTATGCTACGTACGACGTAAAATAATCTTTTTAATAAAATAACGTCAAGTTTTTTCATATTTTAGTAAAAATTTATGCTTTTGTAGATATTTTAACCTGATTATTAGGTTTTATTAGTAGATGTTATTTTTTATTATATTACATTTTATACATAAATGTGAAAGTTTGTGGTATATGTGTGTTTGTTACTCAACGTAACGGCTGATTTGATTTTGATTGAAATTCAAGAGAAATTGGGGTGGGTTATAAATTTTATTATTGTGGAAGTGATGGTAAGAGGAATGGTGTAGGAATTGTTTTAGATAGTAAGCTGAAAAAATGTAAAAAATGAGGAGTAATAGGTTAGCGTGGTATGGGCATGTTATGAGAAGAGATGAGTGTCATGTGACGAAGAGAGTGTTAGATATGAATGTGGATGGATACAGGGGTAGAGGTAGGCCAAAGAAAAGATGGATGGACTGTGTGAAAGATGACACGGGTAAGAAAGGAGTGAGTACTGAGATGACGAATGATAGAGGGAAATGGAAGAAGATCACATGTTGTGCCGACCCCACATAACGTGGGAAAAGGGCAGGAAGATGATGATGATGATGATGATGATGGACGAGTATTTGTTTTTATAATAACTAGCTGCGTTCTGCAGTTTCATATATACTTTGAAATACAAAGAAAGAATAATAGAGACTGTTATACAATCAAAATTAACAAGAATGTTTAAGTAAGTATCGTTATCTATTTTACGTCATTTCATTTTACGGAAGATAAGCTTTTGTCAGGGAACGGTGGAATACAACACAACTTTAACAGGCGGTTAAAAGGCTAACAAGCTGTTAGTTTAATTGACAAAGCATATTATAGCAAAAGATACGGTTCCCGAGGGATGGAATTGGTTTTCAAGGTCACGAAAACGTGGGCGGAAGCTAAATAAATAAATAAATATTGTTGGACTTTTCACACAACGCCATCTAGCCCCAAACTAAGCAAAGCTTGTACTATGGGAACCAGATAGCTGATAGATTAATTATTTTTTGTAAACACATACATAGAATACAATAACACCCAGACACAGAACAAACATCTGCGGTCATCGCACAAATGTTAGTCCTGGGTGGGGATCGAACCCACAACCTACAGCGCAGAAGGCTGAGCTACTACCAACTGAGCTGTAAGGCCAGTCAAGCTAGTTAGTAATAAAAATTGTTCCCTCATTATAAATAAATAATGCTGGACAATCCACACAGCATCATCTAGCCCCAAAGTAAGCTACTCAAAGCTTGTGTTATGGGTACTAGATAACTGATATATTTAATACATGATATAGGTACATAGATAGATATTTTTTATTATACATATACACCCAGACCAACAGAACAAATTTCTGCAGATCTTACATCATTACATCTCTGTCTTACGGATTTCAGTTTACGATTAATATTATTTCAAATCAAAGCTGGTGGTCCATTTAATGATTGTACGATAGAAATTAATAAAACTTGGAGAGGTCATTACGTTTGAACTGTCAGGAATTCACTACGCCCGCCTGGTGTGAAGAAATTAGTGAAGTCAAAACACGTCCTTTTTATTTTGAAGTCAATTAAATACTTTTATTTTAGTTTTTTAATTCAGGCAACACAAATAATATAAGTAAGTAGGTACTGGGTTTAGTTTGAAAACAATATTAAATTACTTTTCAAAATATAATTAAAAACATTAAGTAGTTTTAAACAAAAAGTAACGTTAACTAATTATTACCGAATACCTAAGTAATCCTATTTTTTTTTATTTTGTATTTTATGTAGATTTAAGTATATAAAGCATGTCCTTTACATAATTATCTAATTGACCATAAAAAAAATATCTATAAAACAATTAACTAAGCAAATACCTAATCTTCATTTCATTTATGGTTCAAACTGTAACTGAAACACTATTCGAAAGAAGTAAAGAAGTACCTACTCGTATTTATTTGAAAAATTTTAACGCATTATGTATTGCGCTTGAAACGATATGGCGGCATTCGAAACTCAAACATTCAAAAGCATTGATATTCTCAAACCGCACGACAAAAGAACTGGCTGATAAAAAGATTTCGTTCGAAAACGTGACGGTAAAAAAAAAACAATTGACAGAACGAAACGAGACGCCATGGAGATACTCCGGGTGCCCGGAACGAAATGGTGCGGCAAAGGTTTCTCAGCTACGAGATACTCTCAGCTCGGAGGCTACACCAGGACTGATAGATGCTGCAGGGTCCACGACCTTCGCTGCCCGTACTGGATTGGTGGAATGGAGAAAAAGCATGGACTTTACAATTGGCGGGTGAACACGCTCATGCATTGTCGGTGCGACGAAAGGTTGGTTGCATGGTAGAGGCCTATTCCCTTTCTATGCTGGCTGAAGACTACGTTTTTACTAATGAGTTTTTATTCCTTAGCATAAAACCTCATTAGTAACCCCAATACTGTCTCAAACATGTTACGTTATAGTTTTTACTAAAGAGGTTTTCTTTCTTAGCATAAAACCTCATTAGTAACCTCAATACTGTCTCAAACATGTTCCAAGGAGTCTGATATAAACATTGGACTCGTTCGATTTTTAACTTGTTTGACAGTTATGCGGAAATAAATGCTTGAAAGTGTAATACCGCGCGGTTTTCAACCGTATTTTAAATGACGTAGTCTTGCTTGACAGCTATCACTGGAAGAGGATTCCGGGCTTTGCTTTACGTGGTGCTGGTGTTGTGTCCTTGCTTTCGTTGTTTAGTCATAATCAATGTTAAAAAAATAATATTTAAAGAAACATTCGATTTTTAGGACTATTTGCAATAATCATATTTTAATTTACAAGAATGAAGTCTCATAATTATTTTTAAATGGTCTTCCATAGAGCTTACTCAACAGTCCTTTTGAGTTTCGAACGATAAATCGCGTTTTAAAAAATACTTTGTTAGTGGCCAGCTTTTCAAAAAGTGATGCCAGAACAAAAAATGTCCCCAAACGATTACCACGATGCGGTGTGCGCTATATTAATAGAGTCATTTCCCTGAGAAAAGGAACGTATACAATTAATGTATTCTAATGAAATAAACAAAAATAAATGCATCTCACCTCCCTGTCGTCGGAGATAGCGTGAGATGGGAACAGAGAAACTGTAGAGACGATAATATTATATACCTAATAAAAATAGTAAAATTTTATCGATTATCACGAAATTTTACTTATTTACCAAACTACTGACTTAGTTCAAATTTCGCTAAACACTGAATCGTAGAAAATGGTTTGGGATTGTCGCAAAACTACATTCCGTTAGGCATATTACATCGTAAATGCAGCAAATTTTAATATGACGTATTAAAAACAGCAACATTAGTTATTCGAACTTTGCGCCCGAGCGCGACTAAAACTATACCTGTGACAGCTTCTTCTTCTTCCTGCATTTTTTCCACCTTTATGTGGGGTCGGCACTGAAATATTCTGAGACCTGAGACATCTGAAATAATAAATTAATATAAACCATACATTACCTCGTCACTGTTATTTTCCCTTTATTTGGGGAAATTGTAGTTTCTGACAGCCCAATTCTTTCTTCTTCTTTATAAATATTTTTACGGATATTGAACAGTTTCAATAAATACTCCACGGTTCTCGTGTCCATGTAAATTATAAAAAACTAATCTGATAGTATCGGCCACGGCCTAATTGGGGCCATAAATTCACCGCGGACCGTCCGTCTGTTTGTTTGTATCGGCTTTAAGTAAGAATATCATAAAAATATCCGTTCACCAATACGATTGTCATTTCAGATTTTGTGATGGAAACAGGCATAGCTTAAAAACGTTTAATAATTTTACTTATTGCAAAAAGAATACAAAAATAGGGATGTCAAAATATAAATACTTACAGATTTTTTACAAATAGTTACTATTACAGACTGTTTACAATAGACAAAAATAGGACACAATCATTGTCATCTCTATGTAATCGAAAAAAATTGAAAACATTCCAATTTCAAATTTGTTCTATGTATCTAAATTTGAAACTTTGCATTTGATAGTGCATTGGCGGGCTCTAGGCAAAGATTTCGTTCGAAAATTTTGGATCCAATTAAATGATAAAAAAACATTTATAATAATAAAATTTATTTTAAAAAATGCGTAAATATACAATAGGTACATAACACCAAACGTATAAACATAGCTAATCATAATAATTTAGATTAAATTTAAAATAAATTTTGAACTAGGTAATCCTTTTGACATGTTGGTACCTCCTTTTTTTTGACATGTTGGTTTGGTTGGTACCTACTTGTTGGTACTAATGCAGTTTTTTTTTAAATAATTTATCCTGTGTGTTTATAAACTGCATTCAGGTAGGTTCGTTTTGGAGTCTGATATCACAGTATAAATCTTCCATAGACCTTTATTTAACTGGGTGTTTATGGTTTAATATACAAAAAAACCCTTTTATAACGAACTGAAGGGTATATTGTATTGGATGCCGCTATCTCAGTACCCCTAGTATGAGTTTTTGATAGTTTACGAAAACTTTTTTCGAATAGTATTCTCTCATACATTTACCTCTATCGGAAATGTTACGGAACTAAAATAAAGTCGATATCGTGAAAACTCTGTTTGAAAGTCATTGCTGGGACTGCCGATTAGATAATATTTTCGATATTATCGACCTTATTTTAGTTCCTTAACATTTCCGATGGAGGTAAATGTATGAGAGGATACTATTCGAAAAAAGTTTTCGTAAATCAAAAACTCATACTAGGGGTACAGATCGAGATCAGATCACGAGAGTCTTTCCATTTTGTATCTTAAATCAATGAGATTAAAGTCATCGGACGAGTACCTATCTGTTAATTGTACGAACATCAGAATAGAACCCCAAATAAATACGTGTAAAACTGTTGCTTTAAATGAAGAGTATTTTTCTAATAATTCATATTTTTTTTCGCTAATTTTGTGTCTGATTTACGAAAATTCTACTAATGTTGTAAACGTGATAGTTTGTATGGATATTTGTTACTCTTTCACGCTGAAACGGTTGAACGGATATGGATGAAATTTGGCACAGAGATAGATTATAGTCTGGAAAAGCACACACGCTACTTTTTATTCCGGAAAAATGTACAGTTCCCTTGGGTTAGATATGTTTATTTTGTTCAAGGTAACATGCGGGCGAAGCCGTGGGCGGAAGCTAGTAACAATAATTATCTATACGAAAAAAAGCGTTCCGAATTTATTTTACGAAAACCTATCAAAAATCTTTAAGTAAGTAAGTAATATTAATTCAATATAATTTTTATCTATAGGTCATGGTACGAAATAACAAAGTTACATAAATTTCTTTGATATTGCCCGAGGACTTTGTGATAAGGCTCATAAATGTAATAGAAAAAAATAACAGAGCTATTTGAAAAAAAAATGGCAATAAATCAAAATTAACCCAATAATAATGATCGCACAAACTGAATACGCTAGCCAGACACCCGCCATTCCTGTTGTCCCGAACGGACCTTTCCACTTCGATAACCAACAAAAGTTATCTTCACCACAAAGAAAAGTCAACATAATTTATGTATTGTCGGTGTATTTAGTCGTAGAACGCGTTATTCACACATTATAAAGCGCGCCGATAAGCGCCCGTAAAAACAAGATGGCGCTGACAGTTGTTTGACGTCGATTTCGGTGCGAAAGTGCGCGAGGAAAATGGCGGAAACTTTTGGACACTTTGTTTTTATATACCTGACTTTTTAATAAAAATAATAAATATGATCACGACTAATCCACGGACTCGGTAGATATCTTCCTCAGATCTTTAGTTACTTAGATCTTTGAGGATATCTAAAGAGGGTAGTCAGTGGCGCGTCCAACCGCTTTTTAATAAACATTACAAATTGTAAAATACAATTAATTGTAAGCTACAATTTTACAAGTTTTTGTAACAAATCAAAAATTGAGAAATTCGGTCCAGCCATTTTACATTGCGTCAAGAACACATTACAAAATTACACAATAAAACTCAAAATAACACGAGAAAAAATATAAAAAAACTAGAGCGACAAAGTTGACAGTCGAATGCATCGCAAAAAATCCTACCAACGATTATAATTCTATTTATATTTTAAAACGAAACAAAGCAGCAATTTCGTTAATGTTGCCCGCGCCTGGCACGCCACCTGTTTAGTATAGTCTATGCTTTCCACGCCATTACCCGCCTATTGAAGCGCGCGCGCGATTTTCGAATTTCGAACGTCTCCGCACAAAATGGCGGCGCCGTCAACTTGTCTCCCGTTACCGATAAGCAAAAACAGGAAAGAAAATCAGTGAATCCTTAATTAAAATGCTCCGTAGGTAATACTCTTAGTAAATAGAATATAGCTTTATTGTAAACAAATAAAAGAAATAAGATAGGTACTTACTCGTACGTATATATGCATCAAAAAAATCAAAAACGTAAGGATAAATTAAAATAAGTACTACTGAGTGCCAAAAATATCTATATTCTTAAGTATAATAAAACTGTAAGAGGTCAAATTCTGTAAGTAGGTACATGTAGAATACAATAGTAACACCCAGACACTGGGTGGGGATCGAACCCACAACCTGCAGCGCAGAAGGCAGAGCTACTACCAACTGAGCTGTGAGGGCAGAAGTAAGTAAACTATTCGTATCGTAAAGTAAGATACTTTGCAAGGATCAGATAATATCGTTTGCAATTTGCCTCAGAGTAAGAATAAGATACACAGCGCTAGCAATTTGTCTGACAAGTAGTCAGAAGTCCTAAGTCAGTTTAATAGAGGAAAAGTCGTGAATAGCCTAAAAAAAAGCAATGGTGGTGTAGTGGTAGCTTTCCTGTCTCGCAATCCAAAGGCCGAGGGTCCAAACCTGGGGCCACGAAGTCTTCCAGAACGATTCCATTTTAGAAACGTCAAATTTGAAGCTTGAAGTCAATACAATTTTCATAGGTCATGGTAAGAAATAACAATGTATTATTAATTCGTTAATGTATTATGAATTCGTGGTGAGGCCCCTGATCGTGCACTATTTACTTTTTCCATTCGAAAAATGTATGTGTGCATTGCTAGTGCTCTTAAACGGTGAAGGAAAACATCGTGAGGAAACCGACATACCCTAGAACCAGAAATTCGAAGGTGTGTCAAATAGTATTCTTATAAGCGGCGATGGGCTTGCAACCTTTCATGAACGGAGTACTAACAACTACAAAATATCATGTTTTGACGTGCCTCTCCTCAGACTACCTTCTTTAGATATCCTCAAAGATCTAAGTCAATAAAGGATCATTTTTGGAGGAATTTGTCATTATTATTTAAAAAATATATGTATTACTTACCTACCTACTTAGATGGTTAGTTTGATATTATTATTGAATATTTTTAATAACATTTAGATTACCTACAATATTTTGTTGTATGTACTTTGTAGGCTGTTTTTATTACAATCCTAATTACCACAATTTTCGCGTATGTACTTTTAAACTTACGCGATCTGAACACATTATTATTAGTATTAGACGGGTATTTATCGCGTTTAAATTACCTTATATTTTCCCGACGTTTCGACAGGTTTGCACGCTGTCGTGGTCACGGGTAGACTGACCCGTCTGAGATAGGTCTACCCGTGACCACGACAGCGTGCAAACCTGTCGAAACGTCGGGAAAATATAAGGTAATTTAAACGCGATAAATACCCGTCTAATACTAATAATAATTTTCGCGTAGGTAATAATTTTGATGCAAAATAAGCGTTCGTACTTTTTTGTTCATACACGTTCTTTATTTAGCTAAGATTATTCTAATGGCTTACCTACAGTTACCTTGCGTTGGAGGTAACTAGCTCGTGCCTAACATTAGATACCTAGACTAGACCTTATAGTAAGAGGGACATTGTATTTCAATCATATCATATTTAGGGCTACTTTCACCATGCTCTGTTAAAAACGAACAGCTTGTTAGCCTTTTAATCGTCTATTAAACTTGTTTTGTGTTCCACCATATAGTTAGTATTCCGTACGTGACAGGTTGCAAGCCCATCGCCGCTTATAAGAATACTAACTTATGACACACCTTCGAATAATTGGTTCTAGGTTATGCCGGTTTCTTCACGATGTTTTCCTTAACCGGAAATCCTAAACCGAAAAAGCCCAGAATACTCGTCACACTATTCCTTACGTAAAAGTTACAAGTGACATAGGTCCATATAGCAACGCGGATCTCCGCGGAATCAGACATAGCACGAAGCGAAATACCCAAAGGACAAGTAAGTAGAGTGCGGCATGATAATATGGCTGCTCTGAATTATATAACGAAAGCGACAATTTATAAAAAACATAAATATGTTCAAGTAGGTAAATAGCTTATTTCAAAAAAAAGGGCTGGGTTGATTTGTTTCAAATTAACTGATTTACATTCATGTGAAACAGAAATTCAAAATACCTTACTGTTCTGGATAAATTAGGGAATTTCTGAATTTTCAGAGGTTTTTTTGACATGATTTTTAACCAAGGTTTTCTAACAATTTCGTGATTTATCACTTATATCCTTGAGTATCGTGTAGTTCAATTTCAATGTAATCTATTAATTAAGCTTTAATAGAATGATTAGGGTTGCAATACTTGCAATTTTCAAAATGCTGGGCTTTAAGAGCACTGGCATTGCGCGCTTAAAAGTTATATTACTCGTAATCTAAAATGCCTTTAGACTCTTGCTATTCTAAATCTAGGACAAAGAGATCATGTTCAAGTCTAGACCGGTTGTTTGTTTTATCGTAAATTTCATCTTTGAGCTGAAAAGTGATAAAATACAATGCAAAAGGTGCTGTTCAGTTAGACTTAGATTTTCTTCTGATGTGAACTGTGAACTTTATCGCTCTAGTTTTTGTATTTTTCTAGTGTTGTTTTGAGTTTTATTGTAAAATTTTGGTGGTTATTTTTCCAAAAAAGCGAGAGTTATTGACATGGGTGTAATAGTCAATAGTCAATAGTCAATAGTCAATAGTCAATAATCTTTATTCAGTTATATCACAAGGATCATTTTGAATCGTCTTACATACTAGGTGAGTCTAGGTGCCAATTCCAGTCCTATCCCCAGTGCGAGAAGAACTGACAAGAAACAATGTGATCTGAATAAAATATGTGAATTACAGTGAATATTTCCGTTTTAAATCAATCGAAAAAAATACCGAGAATATCAAACAGAACAGCCATTATTAGAAGGTATTTAAAAAAAACCCCTACTGAAAGTAATCGAAAATATATTGTTACAGCCGCCATATTTGATTTTTTGACATTTTATCTAGCTTATGTCACTGTTATGATCTATATACCCACCTATCGATTACATTCTCATTGTATCCTATACCATTTTTATAGTCAGTACGTCTACCATGAGTTGTCACATTTAGATCGGCTGACGTTACTACTGTAGTAATAGTACGTTACTATGACATCTGTCAAAATTGTTACTCATGGTACCAAATTCTAAGCAAATTAATGAAGCGCAAACTACAGTCGCTGTAGTACGCTGTGACGTAGGATAGTTAGCTACGTGAGGTTTTAGTACCCAACTATTCGCTAGAGGCGCTGTACAAGTTTTTTTCATACATTTTTTTAACTACAGTCGCTAGCGAGTGTAGATTGTGAAAACTCATGGTAGACCTACAGTGCTAGTTTAACCATGGTCTGTTTAGAAACATAACAGCTTGTTAGTTGATTTGTGTTCAACCATGTCCTGATAAAGGATTATCTTTCGTAAAATGAAATGACGTAAAATAAATAACGATACTTTAACATTATTGTTAATTTTTATGCTCGATACTTTGCTAACGAAATTTTGGTGAAATTGGACCTTACTCTGAAGAACAAAATTGCCTTTATTTGCTGTTAGTTTACCCGCGACTTCGTTCGCAAAAATCCATTAATTACTACATATTGAGTTACATTATTGAAATTTTAGTAGGGATATCAAATTTTTCTACTGTAAAATATAGCCTATGTTACTCATGGATAATGTAGCATTCTATTGGTGAAATAATTTTTGAAATCGGTCTAGTAGTTTTTGAGTTTGTTCGTTAGAAACAAAAATAAAAAACTTTCCTCTTTATAATATTGGTATAGATTTGTCTACTTCGCCTGAAGACGTGCGGGTAAGCTAGTTGTAATTTAAAGAGATCTAAAGACGAAATCGAAAGAAAAATAGCGATCTAAGTAAATAAAACCCTTCTCAGAGTTAACAAGTTAAGCCAAAGTGCAGAGAATGCGGGTTCCAACAAAAATAACTATCTTGACCATTCGATTGACTAGACAACTGGCTTTAAAGTTAAAAGTCGAATAAACTCTAGGTACACTTTTTTACCCGACTGCGAAAAAAATGGCAATAAAAGGGATGGTAATTAAGAATGTTACTAGGTATGTCAAATCGGTTGAAAGTTTGTTACAGTAAAGCTTGTATGTATAGAAATACACTAATTTTTGTTGTAATCAAAACTACCCATTAGTTTTGATTTTACAGGCATTTATACTTCGATATCGAGTCCCGCCAACGGTCACGTGACCGCATGTGACGTCAATTTACAACGCATCGCACATTTACTTCTATAAATCGGAAACTAATTGACGTATCGAAGTAATTCTTTCACTTGTACTTTTTATTTTTGATCGAAAATATGGAGAGCTAATATTCAAAATTAGTTAACATTCTTCGTTGAGGTGTATGTACCTACCTTATTTTGGATGTCGCTATAGCCGAAACAGCTGGACCGATTATGACAAAATAAGATGTCGTTGGATAAATAAGACGTGTGGACCACAAGAGGGACAGCTATATAAAATGTTAAAAAATCCAATATGGCGGAAAGAAGCTAATTTAAACTTTCGGTTTTTTATAATTCGTTTATAATTAAAAGGTGATTTTAGTTGCATCAAACTTTAAGACGTCTGTCAGTCCAATCAAGTCATACCAAATCAGTTTTGTCAAGCCATACACCTAATCAATCAAAATGTCAAGCTCCATATTTGCTTCCTTTTAAAAGACTGACATAACATACTATGGAATGACAGCTGTCAAAATATTTGACGTCCTACAATAATGCGAATATTGTTGGTACCAAATTGAATTACAATAAATAGTTAGATACACATGCCTACTGATTTTTATGGAAGGTTAAAAAAATACGAAGTGAGATTTTTCGTATCTCATATCAGACGTTTCTGATCTTTACCTCACACTCAGTTATGGAGATTTTTTGCAAACACTTAATAATAAATGCTAACTAATACTAAATAAATAACTAATTTAGGCATAGGTACAGCAAATAATTAAAAGTTTTCAGACAAAAAGGCTTCGATTTGGAAATATTCTCTTACATATGAATATTAGATACTTGTTAAGTAATAACCATTAGAACTAAGTAGTACGAAATAAAAACTGCTCAAATAAAATTTAAAGTTGTAGATTAATTTGTACATTTACATACACTTATCAAAAAAGACGTACATTAAGAAATACCTTTCTCTCTCTCCAGACGCGGCTTTTACAACAGCGATAATTAAACTCACCGCTTAATGACGGTCAGCAAATCTTAAGAATCGTAATCTTACGGTAGTTACATACTAGGCACTCCATATACGTTCGAAATACGAATTACGTTCGAAATACAAAATACGTACGTTCGAAATAGGAATTTAAGCTGACCGCTCCTAACGAACGCTTAAAGAAACAGTCGCGTGCACTTTCGAGTTCGCGCTAATGCCGTTTGGGGTGCTGTAATCCCTTTTGTTCTTAGTGTATTGGATGGAGTCTTATTTGGCACTTGTAGTAACTAAGCCACTTATGGTTTACGCGGGTCCGTAGGGAGGGGACAGGGGTGGCTTTTATCGATGAAAAACACACGATATAATTGGTTTTAAGTACAACTTTTTTACATTATAGGTACTTACTACTTTTATTTTTTAACAAATGAAGTTAAGTAATCAAAATAACAGTAAACAAAAATATTAATTAAAAGTTTAAGCTGCATTATCAATGTGAATACGACTGGGCTTATGAATTATATTTTATTCCATTAATAATTAATGCATAATAATATTCTAGTTAATACATAGTAAAATTGTGTTCTCTTTAGGTACTCTTTACTTATAGTCTGTCGTTGTCATACAAATGACAAAATTCAAATTTAAATCAGATGATTACAGAGATTTAACACCTTTTTTTATATGTAAATCGACAGACAAGTCGAGATTGAAAAATTTATTAGTCACATTAACTACAAATACAAGTTAAATGCTGTTTTATTAATAATAAACAAATAATATGTATATATTTTATATATTTTTTTGTAATTTATTGGATTATGAAAACGATTCATCGAAAGCATCCCATCCCATCCCTAGCAGCTTGACCAGAACTTTGCCAAATGAAGCGAGAAAGCGCGACACGCCCAAATCAACTAGAGGAGAGCACTAACAGAGACTTCGTTTCTTTGTTCTATTGATTGAGCAAGCGAAGCGAGCAAAATTCTTAGTGGCAGTTGTGTATAAGTTTGTTAAAGCATAACTTCTGCATGAAACTTGGAAGGTCTAGAGATTCTGCTATGATTTGCTGGGAAGCATAATGAATGAGCTTAATCGGTGAAGGTATTGTAGAGATTTCTAAGATTTCTAATAAATTTATTAAGTTGAGCATCAAATGAAAGGCCTTTGTTTGTACATTCCAAATAATTTTTATTTTAGGATGGACAGTTTCTGAAATATAACGAAAAAAGTAAAATTACCCAGGTAGGATAATAAGTTCATGTTGGTAGGTACCAGGCTAGCAGAAGTTAACAAGAGGTAAGTCTCTACAATCCAACTGCTCTACCTCTAAACCTTTGGTCACAATAAAGTGCACACAAAGAGCTCGTTATATCGATATCGATGGATTACAGTACGTCTACCATGAGTTGTCACATTTAGATCCGCTGACGTTACTACAGTAGTAATACTACGTTACTATGACATCTGTCAAAATTGTTACTCATGGTACCAAATTCTAAGCAAATGAATGAAGCGCAAACTACAGTCGCTGTAGTACGCTGTGACGTAGGATAGTTAACTGCGCGACGTTTTAGTACCCAACTATCCGCTAGAGGCGCTGTACAAGTTTTCATACATTTTTTAACTACAGTCGCTAGCGAGTGTAGATTGTGAAAACTCATGGTAGACCTACTGAAAAAACCCGCTTGATTTCTCGATATATCGATATCGATGAATTGCTTAGGACCTGCATTGTAAGAATTTGATGGTAGCTTGTAACTCTGTCTAATGTTAAATCGTAATTAGAAAAAACCAATTAGATAAGTACAAAGCCTTTACTACAAGCTCTAATAAACAATTATGTTTTAACGTTACATTTGAAGCATGAAGTAACACTTCAATAAAATTTTCTTTAAATGGAACGAAATTTATGTAACAAAATATTTTTTTTTTTTTATGGCCATTTCACTTTTCACACAACGCCATCTAGCCCCAAACTAAAAAACCTTGTACTACGGAAATTTGATAGCTGATAGATTCATTATACCTACTCGTAGTAGGTACCTACTTAATCTTTTTTTTTGTAAATTATGTAACATAACAAAATAACACCCAAAGTCAAAGTTATATTACTTTGATATTTTTATTAACAACTAGCCGTTGCCCGCAACTTCGTCGTTATCCACATTTTTTTTTGAGAAAGACCATGCTATTCTTGGTTAGAAGCTAACTATTTTATTGAGTACTAGCTTCTGCACGCGGCGTCGCCCGCGAAGTACCTACATAAAATATAGCCTATGTTCATCCTGAAAGATCATTCTACACATTGGTGAAAGAATTTTTCAAATCGGTTCAGTAGTTTCGGAGCCTATTCATTTCAAACAAACAAACAAACAAACAAACAATAAAAGTTTTCCTCTTTATAATATTATATTAGTATAGATATAAAATTTCAAAATAATAATGAAACATTTTTACATAATTGCAATTTCAAATCCAGATCAATTCCGTAAAGCGTGAGTTTCCGGAATAGACCCCCATCCGCGATTTCATTTCGAACTAATCACAATACGGGCCATTCATGCATTTCCTCACAAGACGCTATTAGAAGAGCCGGCTGTCCGGTTTACGGCCCGCGTCATCGTTTCCCGCCATTTTATGACGTATGTCATAAATTCGCGCCAAAACTGCGCTCGCAACTGACGTTTACAAGGTGAATTAATAGCTTGGAATTGCATATTTTACTGCGAACTACTTATTTTTTTATTAAATCCCCTTTTGATCTCGCAAAAAGCTCGATCCGAACGATAAAATCATGGTTCAATAAAATTTGAGTTGACATAGAAGTTACAAAAGGCGAAATTGGTATATTTAATTTAGTACGTACCTATATAATGTTGATATATCACACACAAGTATTAAGATAGGAAGACAGGTATATACAATACATTAAGTACTTATATAAAATGTTGCCTAACTAGAACGTGTAAAATACCACACAATATGTTTTATTAATATGTTTGTAAGTACATAAAAATATAACGATGTAAGCAAAACTTTAAAATCCAAAAACCTCCTTGCTATTTTCTCTAAAAATCATAAAACAAAATGGCGGCAATAACAAATGGCGCGAAACGACATTCCCGCCAATACTCAACTGTCAAATGCACGTTTGGAAACCACTCGAATAGGTGCTTAGCCGGTGCATCGCGTAATATATGCCGCTGAGCGCCGCCAGTGCCGTGCCGAAGACAATGCCAATACCTCACGAAGCTTATTTTATTTTTCGAGAGAATCAGGTTGGAAAAATTTAAAATATTGGGTTATTTCACTTAGCACTTTAGTTTTGAGCGGAATGTAGTCACAGCTCAGTGTATTTCCGCCTCTTATTAGTTAGTTACTAGCTATCCTAAAACAAGTTTAATGGTAGGTAATTAAGAATGTTAATAGGTATGCCAAATTGGTTGAAAGTTTGTTACAGTAAAGCTTGTATGTATACAAACACATCAGTTTTTGTTGTAGTCAAAAATACCTATTAGTTTTGATTTTACATGTATTTAAACTTCGATAAATATCGGGTCCCGCTAACGGTCACGTGACCGCATGTGACATCAATTTACAACGCTCTGCTTAGTGGTTGTGTTGTGCGGTAACGTCACACTGTCACACGCATCGAGTACGAATCCGCATCGCAAGTTTACTTCTATAAATTGGAATAGCGCGAAAAAAACAGCTGTTTCATACATTATAGCCAAGTAGGTATTGAACTTTTGCATGGAACAGCTTTTTTTTCACGCTCACAGTGTTGGTTTCTTAGAAAAAGTTGTTTATAATGATACCCATCAACTTTAACCCCCTGAAGTTTTGTTGTCTGGTAAAACCCTGTATAATTTCGACGAGACAACATCTGAAATGTAGCTTATTAACATAATAAGTAATTTATATTTGCAGATTCCGCGCCTGTCTCAAACTCGCTGACACATCCGTCTCCAACATGGTGGGAAAGCTGTTCTTCAACGTCGTCCAAACCAAGTGCTTCATCCTGAAACCCGTGAAGATGTGCACCCAGAGATCCTGGTGGGGTAAATGTCTGCGAAGGGGGTACATGAAGCAAGCGTTTCTGAGAGACAATTTACCTTATTAGAAAGTAAAATGGGGTAAAGCGACAATTTACCCCTTAGGGGTAGGTAAAGAAGGGGGTACATGAAGCAAGCGTTTCTGAGAGACAATTTACCTTATTAGAAACTAAAATGGGGTAAAGTGACAGTATTTACCCCCTTAGGGGTAAAGAAAGGGGTACATGAAGCAAGCGTTTCTGAGAGACAATTTACCTTATTAGGAAGTAAAATGGGGTAAAGCGATGTACCCCTTAGGGGTAAAGCGACTTCTCGATACTTCTTTGTAGGTATTACCCCCTTTGACGGAATTGCCCCTTATTAGATAATTTTGGAACAACGGCTTAAGAAAATCTTACATGTATGATATAAAAACAGAGATACCTAAGTTATTATTATTATTAACACTTTATAATTACGACAGAATTAAGGGGATATGGGAGGGGTAAAAGCCTGGAAAGGGGCACACAGAAAGAACATACCTCACTAGAAAGAAAGAAAAGGTTTTAAGTATTTGTAACACTTTATTATTAAATATGACAAAAAGGGGGTATTTAAGAGCGTTTGAGAACTTCTATAGAAGATGATTTATAGGACAGAGAAAGGGAGATATTTCATCGATTTGAGGGGTAAAAATTTAGGGGTCCTTTTCCCCAATACATTTTGTATAAGTTTCTACATCTATGAAGATTGTAAATAAAATATCAACATATAAATACCTTAGGTTGAAAACTCTAAATCGCACTCCACACGATATGCTGTATAGAAACCTCACTAGCGCTACTAGCGGGCGCTTCCGGCAACTTTCCATACAAAGACCATACAAAAATGCCATTAATCTCACACTAAACTTTTGAAAAATTTACTTAATATTTATTTTTGTAAAAACTTACTTAAATACAAACAAACCCACATAGATACAATCTGCTAAAATTATAACCCCATTTTGATTTTGCTCGAATCTGATTATTACTTATTGTTAATATTAACGCTACTTCTTCACTCGATAACAGTCATTCGATTTACTTTGCCAAGGTTCCATAGATTATATTAGATATAATTTATTTTAGTGATTTCAGGGTTGACTATTTATGTAGATCACAGTCATGTGTATATAATTATTTATTAATATAATAGGTGTGTAGTTGCTAGGTCTAATAAACGGTAGATTATCTTACATTCTTGTAAGAGTTACATTTATGTACTTACTTAAGAAAAAAAATTGTAGGAACTTTTATTAAAATGAGTAGTTCGGTACATAATTAAGTATGATAAAATGTATGTATCTACCACTAAAAACATATATTTTTGAAGATTTAATTTTTGAGTAGGTATCCTAGTTACCTACTCTCTAAAATATTTTTTGAATAGGATGGTAAACTTACTTATTTAAATAATTTGTTATGTGTTTATAATTTAATTTGTTGTTAATACATTATTTATTTATCATTTTTAAATTAATGATTTATCATCTATAATTAATAAATTTTATGGTAGGTATATTGTACCAACCTACTAGGTACACATTTAAAAATAAAAGCAAAATATTATAACTATAAAACTTCTAAAATTAAGTAGATGCTTACCTAATTTATTTAGACACTCGTTAATAATAGACAAAAGTAATTTAATATAAATAAACAAAAATAGAAATAAGAAACAAAAAAATACTCCTAAGAGTTGATAATAAGTTCTCTTAGTGTGCCAATAAACCCTATCGATCCAACGAAAGAGAAAAAATAGATTTTAAAGCTATGTAATTAAAGAAAGCAATACATCTACTCAAAATCAGGACGACCTCTGTGGCGCAGCGGGCGAGAGTCCGCCTGCGACGCGAGAGGTTGCGGGTTTGATTCCCGCCGCGGAACAAATTTGTGTACGATCTGCAGAAATTTGTTCCGTTGGTCTGGGTGTTTTCTATGTATAATAAAAATATCTATGTATGTATAATATAATGTATTAAATATATCAGTTATCTAGTACCCATAACACAAGCTTTGAGTAGCTTACTTTGGAGCTAGATGATGCTGGGTGGATTGTCCAGCATTATTTATTTATAACAAAAATGTAGGTACCTACCTACACAAGCAAAGCAGATATTAAATTAAAAAAACTATTTGACGTAGTGATAGCGCGCGCGAGTTAATTTTGTCACCGTGACTATTTCGTCACTCTTAGGTTATGTATGGAGATGTCACCCAGTGTCACGTCGTAACATGTCATCTCCATACATAACCACGGACTTGATATGAGTGACGAAACAGTCACGGCGACAAAAGTCACTCGTGCGCGCTATCACTAAGACATTTTGTATAGAACCGACAGCGCCCCTAGCGTTCACTTTCGTAAACTCAACTTCCATACAAAACGCTCCCACTAACTCTATCATTAAGCACTGTAGAAGAGAAAACATAGACATTTGTAATTTGGCCAAAAGATATGACACTTTTGCCGTCACTATCTCTTTTTGTCTTCTCTTTTTTCAAGTGAGAGTGAGCATAGAAGAGAAGATTGTAGAAGAGAAAACACAGACAATTTTGTGATTTGGCCAAAAGAGAATGACACTTTAGCCGTCACTATGTCTCTTTGTCTTCTCTTCCCAAGTGAGAGTGAGCATTGTAGAAGAGAAAACAAATTGTCACAACTTTGTGGTTTGTCCAAAAGAGAACAGTGATCTGTTATAGTTACAAAAGTAAAATATTTTCTCTATGAAAGAGAATGATACTTTAGCCGTCACTATCTCTTTGTCTTCTCTTCCCAAGTGAAAGACGCGTCTTCGTTATCAAAGTGAATTCGATGTAAATTCATGATTCATTCTCATTATACTTACAACCTGTCAACCAATGTAGTATAAGAGTTCCACTACACGTTATCTGAGGGTATTTTTAGGGAGGCGTGGCCTGATAATTATTGTGCTGAATATTGACCTCTAATACAATCAGATTAGAGTCTAATTAGTCGCCATAATTAGAGATCTTTCCTCTCTTTCCTTTATTACGTCATCCCGTTATAATAACGTGGAGTGAAATAACCCTTTTAGATGTAACTAGCGATTATTAGTTGGACTAATATTAGTAAATATTGTTTTTATGTCATAATATGATTAGTGTTAAGATCTAAAAACTATAATAAGTACGTTTGTGGGTTTGTTCAGACACGTCGTGATATCTGTGTTAGTACCTATTCTACTAAACTTATCCTGCTTGGAATACTAATAATAGTAACGGTGCCCAGAGTTTTCACCCGCGATTACCTAAATCAGTCAGGTTCAATATTCATTAAAAACTGTCCCAGATTACTTCATCGATATTTCATCAAAAAACTACTACCTACATCGTTTTATACATCATCATCATCATCTTCCTGCCCTCTTCCCACGTTATGTGGTCGGCACAACATGTGATCTTCTTCCATCTCCCTCTATCATTCGTCATCTCACTCACTCCTTTTACTACATCGTTTTATACGTGAGTAAAAAATCCGTTTACGCTGAAATTCAACTGAAAGTAATTGAAAATAGTTTCTTACAGCCGCCATATTGTTTTTTTAACATTTTGTATAACTTATTTCACTCTTGTAATCTATAAAAAACCAACGACACCTCTTTTATCGAAATCTGTCCAGCCGTTTGGACTCTAGCGACAGCCAAAGGAACTCGTACATACATGCCCCCAAAACACTAACCTTCTTTGCTTCGCAGTCGGGTAAAAATTAAAACTCAGATGTAACGACGTCTCAACAGAAAACCATCAATAAAGTTCCTCTATTTGACAATATGTTGTATAAATTAATTGTAATTTTGATGTAAGTAGATATTTTTGTGATTGTATAGAATGTAGTTTGAATGTAAGTTGATTTAAGGACACCATCCACTAAACCAGGCCGGGTTTTACACTGGTACAGTCACTATCAAAAGTTTCTGAACACTTTCAAACTTCCATAACTCCTATACATCGTAAACCAATGTAGAATAGAATAGAATAGAAATAATTTATTTTACGTCACGTTACGGATAATTTAGGTTTATTTGTAAAGCGTTGCTAAGTGATAGCGCACACGAGCTACTTTTGTCACCGTGACTGTTTCGTCACTCTAGGTCAGGGACGGCGAACCAGTGGCACGCGTGCCATGAATGGCACGTGACACAATATTTTGGGCACTCACCTATCACAAAAACTCATAATGCACATATAAAAAAAACTGAAGATAGGGCACTATGGCGCTATTAGAGGAGGGCTATGTCCAGCAGTGGACTATATAGTCTGATGATGATGATTATTATTATTATTTTCCAAATAATCAGTCATTATTTTCCCAGTAATCACAGTCAAAATTATGTGATGGCACGTCTATGACCTAATTTAAGATTACTTAAAAAAAAATGGCACGTTGATACATAAAGGTTCCTAAACCCTGCTCTAGGTAATGTATGGAGATGTCAACCAGTGTCACGTCGAAACATGCGCGTACATACATAACCACGGATTTGATAAGTGACGAAACAGTCACGGTGACAAAAGTCACTCGTGCGCGCTATCACTAAGGTGACAATTAACAGGCAACCATTCAGCATGAGCTGCAGCAGCACACAAACGATGGTGGCTGGTGCAGCGCTGATTATGACGCCTCAAAGCAGCGCAACAATAACTGCGAGTTAATATCCTACTAATACTATAAACGCGAATGTTTGTAAGAATGTATGGATGTATGTTTGTTACTCTTTCACGCTGAAACGGCTTAGCGGATCTGGATGAAATTTGGCACAGATATAGATTATAGTCTGGAATAGCACCTAGGCTACTTTTTATCCCGGAAAATGTATGGTTCCCGCGGGATAGATTTGTTTTTGTTTTTTAAGGTGCCACGCGGGCGAAGCCGTGGGCGGAAGCTAGTACATAATAATACTAGGTATTTTTTATTTTTTTATTTTAGTAACTAATTATTTGTAGCTGTTCATTCACAAGCCACAAAACATGCTGAATATTTGGACCATATTTTGCGATAAAGAAGTTTGAAAGTGTTTAGTGACTTTTGTTGGTGACTGTACTGCTTGCTCATATACTTTTTTCTTATATAATATAAAAAATTTATAATTGAATTTCTTCTGATTAGACTTTTTTAGGCGTCACACCAGTGTTATTGGAGACTATTTAAGTTAATAATCTATCTTTATACTGGAAACCATTCTGGAAACCATTGGGATAGAAGAAAATTCTTAGAAATATCATCTACGGAAGTTTGTCTTTACGGACGCAAAATTCAAGTACCTACTTAAATGAAATAAGTAGGTAATTTTAGATTTTGTATTTTTTAATATTTTCCGCGTTTTGAAAATACTTTTACGATTGTCACAAAACCAATATCTTCGTTAGCTTGGTTACTTGAACGCGGTAAATTTTTAAAATACAAAAAATATTTTAATTTCGAGCCCGTGTGAAGCGAACCTTACACAATTTATTTTATTTTATTTTTATAATTTACCTTACCTATGTATTGTAGTTAAGTAGATACACATCGTTACCATGTAATTATAATAAAATAATTGAAATCAAACCTACCTACGATCATTTTATTACCTACTTCCCTACATAATTTGATACCTAGGATTCTCTTCACTGTGAGTACTAGCGCCATCTAGTGACGAGTAGTGAAAAAATATGATCACGAATCCCAGACTGTAATCTTAGGTGCTCTAGTTACCTACTTAGATTTTTTAGGTTATCTAAAAGGGTATTATTATTAGTATTAAACGGGCATTTTATTTACTAATTTTTCCCGACGTAAAAAACGCGATAAATATCCGTTTAATACTAATAAGTGTTCAGATCACGTAAGTTTAAAAATATCTAATAGCGTAGACAGATTAAATAAAAAGTCAAATAAACTTATAGCCTAATGTTTATTTATCTTAAACATTACATGGTTTTTCCTTAGAATTAAAAACATATTGGCAGGTAAGTATAACACGCCTAAATTTAATTAGACGTTTTCACATAACCATAACTGCGCAGAATTTAAACAAAAATCAATTTTGTTTGTATGTATCTTATACCTTTAAACGAGCAATTCTTGTATAGATATATATAATCTGAATCTCGGAAACGGCTCCAGCGATTTTTATGAAATTTAGTATGCAGGGGGGGTGATAAATCGATCTAGCTAGGTTTCATTTTTAGAAAACGTCGTTTACCCCAAAAGAACGAGCAAAGCTCGGTCACCCAGGTACTAATATATGATCTGGGGTATAGGCGACCAAGAAATTGGTTTACCCCATTTTTTATGACATCTCCCAGTAACATAATTATTGGCTAAGGATTACTATGACAGATTCTGAAGTAGCAGTTATTAATCTGTCAAGCGAAAATAGCCCTTGATGTTTTGTACGTGCAAATGATATTCAGCCTTAGAGTGGTAAACCAATTTCTTGGTCGCCTATACATTCACTGGATGTTGTGGTAAACACATTCTAGCTACCTAAATACTATTTATTTTGATACAAAAGTTGTAAAATGCAATATTCAATTTCACTGGTACTGAATTCAAGGTAAGTGCTGCCATCTATTGGTCGTTTTCAGTTGTATTTTAAGCCAGTAATAAATTTATGAAATACTATCAATACGCGAATTGATTATTTTAGTATGAAAAAGCGCGCCAAAGTAAATAAATTGTAGTAAAAAATTGCATACAAAATTGACGCTAATAATTATACAACTGAAATACTTTCAGACGCTCCTAGCCCCTGAAATCTGAATATTTTTTTTGTACCTTGTTACAAAATACGAATTATTTTCTAAAATTGGCGTAATATTTTTGTTGCATTTGTACAGCAGTGATTGTGAACTTTTTGTAAAGATAATTCAAATTCAGAGTTGCTTCATATAAAAAACCTTTGTAATTCTTAACTTTAATATCATATATTGCTATCTTTCACTCATCCGATCTTTCCTGATCTTTGTCCTTCTTCTTCTTCTTTTTTTTGTCTTTTTTGACAGATACATCGCCATCTGTCTGATCCACCGTCGTGTCAGCTTCCACTGTGGTATCTGCCTCCCTAAAAAAACAAATAATATTATTAAAACATTGAAGCAATGAGTTCTGGCTTACATTTGGCTCAACATATCAACATTAACTTTCAGCAAGGTAATGCTGACAGTGTTTTGGGGACGTTTCCATCTGGCAGTGCTCTGGATCAGTTGACCTATCTAAGGACCATTACAAGCGATCTATAGATAGCTCAACTGCTTCACATGTATTTTATACATCTCACTAATATTATAAATGCATAAGTTTGGATGGATGTATGGATGTTTGTTACTGTTTCACGCTGAATAGATCTGAATGAAACGAGGAATAGGAGTAATTTTTGACCTTGAATAACATATAGGCTACTTTTTATTTGGGTAAGCTCCACGTGAGCGAGGACTTCATCTATTTGGCAATGTCAGCTCCAACTAATGTTCTCTTGTCTACTTGTACACCTCATTTCCACTCAGTAGCAGTAGCCCATATATAGATCAGTACAGCATCTAAGCCATGTCATATATGGTAGATTCTTTACTTGGAAACCACCTTTACCTTGGACCATATGGGTACAAACTCTGTCATCAAGACAGTCAAAATTATGACAATAAACTCTATAAAACAAAATTTTATAAAATTAAAACTAAATTGTTGAAACCTGAAAAATAATAAACTTACGGTGCTTCACTATCACGCTTTTTCTTCTTTTTCTTCTTCTCCGACTTGACCTCAATGCTGTTATTAGCGTCTTCAGCGTTAGCCGTGCTTGC
Source organism: Cosmorhoe ocellata (assembly GCA_963675405.1). Lineage (NCBI taxonomy): Eukaryota > Metazoa > Arthropoda > Insecta > Lepidoptera > Geometridae > Cosmorhoe > Cosmorhoe ocellata. The sequence goes on along the minus strand of OY776271.1, from coordinate 3,990,941 downwards.
CGTTCTCTTTCTACTGCCTTCCTCAGCATCTCCATTCTCGGCTACCAGCTTACTTTCCTGCTTGTAGTCTACATAACTGTTCAGCCATTCCTTAGGAGTATTCTCATTAGGCTTGCCATGTTTGTCGAGTTTCCCTTGAGATATAAGATTCTTTTTCTGTGAGGCTTTCGGTCCGAGCCCCCATTTGCGAGGGTATGTGTCCCGTTCCATTATAACTCTCTTAAGCTTAGCTGCTACCCCGTGGTCACATGATGCCATGGTTGAAGTTGTCATTAATGCAACAGCGAGCGCTACGGCTTCACCTTTAGTTGTAACTATAACAATTTCTTGTCCTATTTCAATTCCATCTTCGTATCTTAACACACCGGGTAGTAAAACCTTGGCTCCGTAACAGACAGCGTTCACCGCACTGTCTTTGATAAAGATTCTCTTGTGAGCTATGAGTAATCCTTCCAAGGGTTTGATGACTCGTCGGATGTACGTTTCATCTTTGTGGTTTTCGTATGCCCATTGGGCGTCCAAGATATCATGCATGGTAACCATACCTTCCTTCTCTCCTTGAATGCCAGATCGCACACGTCTCAGTTCAATCATCTGTCCGCCGACCCCGAGCAATAAGCCTAAATGAACACACATTGTACGGATGTACGAACCGGCTTCACAACTCACCCAGAACACACCAATGTTCCGCTCGGCATCAAAGTCCAGCAATTTGCTATCATACACAGACCGGACTCTCAGTTGACGTTTGACAGCGGATATTAACGGAGGACGTTGGAATAAAGCCCCTCTGAGTTTCTCTAAGCCTTGGGTCACGTTTTTGATGCTCTCTACAGCCGAGTGCAGGTTGAAGACAGCTACATACTCCTTGCCAGCGTTCTGTTGGGACTTCACAAGTCGCGTAGCTCGGTCTATGCAGACGATCAGACATCCTGTGACCTTCGGGTCGAGGGTTCCAGAATGACCTGTTTTCTCCACTTTGAGGATGCGTTTGATCCATGATACGACTTCGTGGGAGCTTGGGTTGCTGGGTTTGTCGACATTGATGAATCCAGACTTGATGTAGTCGACAATGGGCCGTTTGAGCGGCGAGTTTCCGAAGGGCAGAGGCGTGTAATGATTCGTCCGCACGTTGAGACGATCAAAGTTTTTTAGTAGCAGAGGCCAGTAGGCAGTGTCTAGCTTCGTCACGCTTTCGGAAGGTTCGATCTTGAAGTCCCCGATCTTCTGGAAGGCGCCAAGCGTGACGCCATTCTTGCTTTTCTTTTTCTTTTTCTCTGATAGGACTTCCGCGCCGGGATCGAGTTCCGTCATTGTTAGTTTTGTTTTACTGTTTTGTTGTTTCACGCACTGTACACACTTGGAATAGTAGGATAAGTAGGACAGTGCCCTATAAAGAGCACTGTTTGTATTAGTTAATCAGTTGGACAAAATGCGCACCACTAATCAACACGTGCGGCATCGATGATCGAATTTAGGTTATTTTTTTTGTTTCTATTTTGTTTGCAGGTTTGGCAGACTGAGCAGTTTGACGTCTTCAAGCTTGTTACGCCAAAAACGTCAGATTTGTGAAGTTTTCAGTGTCAAATGAAATAATTGTTTCCAGCTGTCTTAGTTTTTTGCTACATGTAGCGTAAAATTATTTGCTAATAAATTTATTAATGCAAGATTATCTAGAAAATGTGTAAAAGTTTTTTACTAATTTTTGTTCCAGAACACATTATTTTCATAAATGGCTGATACGCCGTGGCCTGGCCTCTAAATAACGTACTTATTATCGTATTGGGCATCATCGATCATCATCTTCTTGCCCTTTTCCCACGTTATTTATGGGTCAACACAATATAATTTGTGATCTTCTTCCATTTCCCTGTCATTCGTAATCTGAATCAATACTCGCTCCTCTCTGACTCATTATCATCTTTCACACTCTTAACATCTTTCATAGTTTTTTGCTAAAGTATCTATCAACCAACAGTAGTTTATATAACTTAGTTGGCAACACAAAGCACTGTACCGTACCGTCTTGTTCATGTTGCGCGACGCGAGTGAACTTTGTTTATTTTTCATTGAAACTTACAACTTTATTGAATAAACAGATAAATAAACCAAACAAACCATGGCCGGCGTATTATTCGAGGATATATTCAACGTAAAAGACATGGACCCCGAAGGCAAAAAGTTCGACCGATGTAGTCGCTTACATTGCGAATCAGAATCGTTCAAAATGGATTTGATCCTAGATATTAACTCTTGGATTTATCCGATGGAGCTGGGTGATAAATTCAGACTGGTTCTAGCCACCACCCTGAGAGAGAACGGGTACCCGGACGGCGGTGAATGGAATCCTTTGGAGACGGAAGGAAACCGCGCCGACAGCTTTGAATATGTGATGTCAGGGAAAGTTTATAGGTTAGTTCATTTGTTTTGAATATCTTACTGTACCGGTAAAAATCACGATGTCAATAGCAAGAGAAGAGTGTTAGGTATGAATGTGCATAGATACATAGAGGTAGGCCAAAAAGATAGATGGACTCTGTGAAAGATGATGAGTAAGAACGGAGTGAGTACTGAGACAACGAATGATAGAGGGAAATGAAAGAAGAAAATGTGTTGAGCCGACCCCACATAGTGTGGGAAAAGGGTAGGAAGAAGGGGTCAAGGGAAGTCCAGTATGAAGTTGAATATTAAAGTTGCTAATAAGGTTAATAAATCAACAAAGGGAATATATAATTAATTGTGGCTTCTCCCACAAAGACTGCTAACTAAGAATTGAATTGAGAATATAATTTTTAGTACCTATTACTTTCTCTTCACCCCCTAAGCTTTTCTATTTATCTCAATAAAGAGGTAAATAAAATTTTCGCATATATTTGGTTTTATGTGAAATGCAATGATAGCTATAACTGAATATCATCTAGTTTGTCTTTATGGTCCTGGATGGTACATCAAATCATCAAATTAAAAAAATACATCCCCAGCTCGTTAGATATCTCCTCACATCTCTAGTGACTATCTTTGAAGATATCTAATGAAGGTAGTCAGAGGCACGTTTGAACATGACATTTGGTATATGCCCACATTTTGCACAGTAGTTGGTATTCTGTAACATGTAAATTGTTCCTATTCAACCCAATCTGATCAAATACAGAGTTCATTTTAATATGCATTTATTGAACGGGATATAAAAACTTTTATTTAATATTTTTTCTGCTTTCTAGGATAGAAGGTGATGAAGGGGCCATGGAACCGGCCTCTCGACTGGCGGCCTACGTGTCATTCGGAGGCCTACTCATGCGATTACAAGGAGACGCAAACAACTTGCACGGGTTTGAAGTTGATCAACACATGTATTTGTTGATGAAGAAATTGGCGTTTTAATTTAATTAGAGTTAAATTTTATTGTAAGAATATATTAATTTTTCATGTGATTATTTTATTTACAATAGGCAAGACTGCTTAGTTCTATGGTATAGACAAAATATAGAAAAGTCAATTCAAAACAATCTTGCACCTATCTACTATTTCCAGCAAAAAAAAAAATAGAAAATAGAAAGGAAAAATAGGGTTAAATGAAAACTACATAACGACAATGTTAGCGAGTTCTTAGATAACTAGTTTCAATATTCTTATGACAGAATAAAGAAAAAAATAAAAATATGATCACAACTGTAATCCCCGGGCTCGGTGGATATCTGCCTCAGATCTTTAGTTACTTAGATCTTTGAGGATATCTAAAGAGGTTAGTCAGAGGCATGTCCAAACACGACATTTGGTACATGCCCACATTTTGCACAGTAGTTAGTATTCCATACGTGACAGGTTGCAAGCCCATCGCCGCTTATAAGATTACTAACCTATGACACACACCTTCGAATTGTTAGTTCTAGGGTATGCCGGTTTCCTCACGATGTTTTCCTTCACCGTTTAAGAGCACTGGCATTGCGCACATAAATTTTTCGAATGGAAAAACTCTTTGGTGCACGACCAGGTTTGAACCCACGACCTTCGGATCGTGAGGCAGGGGTGCTACCACTACACCACCAGCGCTCTCATAATAAAGATATTTCTATATTATGATTATGGAACTAATTTTATTACCAGAGGCATATACAGTCGTGGTCAACTAATTAGGGACATGCAAGATAGTGAAGAACAATAACCGGTTATGTACATACAAATATAAAACCCTATTGATTTCTCAGTAACTATTATTTGCATAATTTGGTCCGATTATTATGCTTTAAATGGCTGTAAATAAAAGAATAAATAAATAGAAAAAAGTATTTAATATCAAAGGTTGAACATGTATTCAATTTTAAGGTATAATTCTGTAGCTGGACATTTAATTAAGGACAGTAAACTATAATGAAAAATAGAGTTAAACAAAACTAATAATCTGCAGTATTATAATATCTTTAACAGCTCCATTTTATTACGTGTAAAATCAGTACCCAGTAGCAAAACCTTTGTTAGTAATTACCGCTTGACACCGATGTGGCATAGACATTATCAGTTTCTGGCATGTTTCGACAGGAATGTTTGCCCATGCCTCACAAAAAGCTTCATTAAGTTCATCTAAAGTTGTGGTACGATAAGTGGCTACTTTTTTCTTGATTTCGTGCCAAAGGTGCTCGATTGGGTTAAGGTCCGGGCTATTTGCTGGCCAATCTAGCACCGATACTGACTGACTGGTAAGAAACGACTTGACTGAACGGGCGGTATGTTTTGGGTCGTTATCATGCTGAAACGTCCATATAATAGGGAGATGCTCCTCAGCATAGGGAAGCATCGTTTCCTCCAATATTGCCTTGTATTGATGTTGGTCTAAGTTACCCTGAACTTTCCTCACAGGTCCCACTCCACGTCCAGAAAATGAACCCCACATTTTAATGTTTCCACCGCCATGTTTCACCTGCTTTTTTGTGAATCTTGGATTCATTTCCGCTTTTACTGGACGCCGTACGTATTGCCTTCCATCTGAAGAAATCAAATTAACCTTGGTCTCGTCAGAGAATAATACATGTTGCCATTGGGCGTAGGTCCAATGTCCATATTTACGTGCAAACGCCAAACGAGCATTTCTATGTTCTTTCTTCAACAACGGTACTTTGCGAGCCACTCTTCCGAACAACCCTGCTTCTACCAGACGTCGTCGAACGGTCCTAGCTGAGACACCAGCTCTTTCGTCTGTCCCAAACACTTCGTGTTTAATTAAAATAGAGCCTAGAAACGGATCTTTCTTAGCTAACCTGGCTATCATTCTATCTTCTTGCGGAGTTGTTTTTCTCGATCTTTTTGTTCTGGGCACATTTAAATCTGTGTTATTGCGTCTGACATGTTGCACTGCATTGTATACCATAGTTTTTGAACAATTTAAATGTTCTGCTATCCTTCGGTATGGCCAACCATGCTCGACAACAAACTTCATGATAATTTTTCGTAGTGTTGGATCGCAACTTTTATTTTTACCCATTTTTCTTCAAAATATTTTTCAAAACTTAATTTAAATATCGGGATTGCCGCCAAAACTACCACGAAACAATAAGAGAAGAAGTAAAAAAGTATTGAGATTCAAATTTTGAAAATAGAACGCAATATCTCAGTGTCCCTAATTAAATGGCCAGCCAGCATTATTTGAACAAATAGCACTACGATAATCTATCAGCTATACTGTAAAGAGGTTTAATGTTTAAGAAGTTGTTATTGTTTGTATAATCGGGCACATAAATGACTAATTATACTTACATGTAAGAGATATGGAATATGGTTTAGACTCGTTGGAAAATAAAAAATAAATTCACAATTCGGTTTAACCAAAGAGTGTCCCTAATTAGTTGACCACGACTGTAAGTATATAGCAGCCTTTAAGACGCACTTTATTCCTTTCACTGTACTGGTTTAAGATAACTGGTGACATGATAGACTAGCAAAAGACTGTGGATAATGGTGGGTAAAGAGGGTTTATTGTCAAAATCCCTACTAAGCTATCCCCACCAGTGGGGATAATGACAAAACTCAATTTTTTTGGCGTTTTACCCGCCAACATTGTGGCCTAGCCTAACATAGACATTCTATCTTAATTACCTACTTCTTATCGTGTGAAATCATCATCATCCACACCCCGACTTCACCCGCCATAGTGTTAGGCTAGAATAAATGATGTCTATCATAGACATCATTTATTCTTGATGATTTCACACGATAAGAAGTAGGTAATTAAGATAGATGTGTAGATAGATTGTAAGTACATGAATATCGAGTTTTTTTATTGAATAATGTTCTACATTTAATCTGGGCCTACATGTAATGCAAGTTAATACTCAGCACATAAAAACAGCGCCATCTATATTTTTACCCATCAAAACTTCGCTCTCTTTCAGTTCGAACTGTGCTTTTACTTTCTCGACTGGTTTTGTCTTGCATTTCTTGAGTTGTTTCCCGTGCTTGGCGGAAAGATGGCGCTGCAAACCTCGGAAGCGCGAGTAGGTGGCGCCACATTCGTCGCATGAATGCGATTCGGAGCGTTCGTGAATTGACGCAATGTGCTCTTCTAAGCTTATTTTGTAGCCAAACTTTTTGTCGCACAGCTTACACTGAAATAAAATAGTACCTACATCTCAGTAATTACAACTTACCTAAAACTATAAAAGAATTAACAACATTATCCTAAATCAAAAGATCCATGGAACGCCATGGTTACACCAATTAAACGATTGACGATGAGAATTCTCAGTGTGAGTGAACGAATAAACGCTCTCTGTCCGCGCGTTCTTTCGTAGCATATGTCTATCTATATCCATATAGTTTTTAAAGCTACCTACGTTTGTGATGTTATATAATTATGGTTTATTATCATAATCCCCACTAACCTGTCCCCACCAGGGGATTATAACATAACTCAAATAGTTTTTGGAGTTTTCCTTACAAACATGTAGTTAGTTGATAGTATCATGGACAAACTATAACAATAGTAACTATAATAATAAATATAGTATAGTTTGTCCATGATAATATCGAAAATATTTAATCGGCAGGCCCAGCAATGATTTTCAAACCAAGTTTTCACGATATCAACCTTATTTTAGTTCCTTAACATTTCCGATGGTAAGTGTATGAAAGGATACTATTTGAAAAAAGTATTCGTAAACTCAAAAACTCATACTAGGGATAGTTGCTTGGAACATAAGTACCTGGAAGCGTTTGATGCCTAAATGTCTCTTCATGTGTTCTATCAGGTTGGAGCTGTTCACGCAACGCTGAGGACACACAGAGCACGGGTAGGGACGCTCGCCTGTATGTTTCCTGAAATTCAGACCAGCTATACAAGATCCATAATTTGTAGGTCTACCATGAGTTTTCACAATCTACACTTGCTAGCGACTGTAGTTAAAAAAATGTATGAAAACTTGTACAGCGCCTCTAGCGGATAGTTGGGTACTAAACGTCACGTCAACTATCCTACGTCACAGCGTACTACAGCGACTGTAGTTTGCGCTTCATTCATTTGCTTAGAATTTGGTACCATGAGTAACAATTTAGACAGATGTCATAGTAACGTACTATTACTACTGTAGTGACGTCAGCCGATCTAAATGTGACAACTCATGGTATGGTAGACGTAGGTACAGCTCAAGTGGGACTGGGCGGGCCACATCAGCCGGATGTCGCCAGACAGATGGGCGAATGCCGTTACAACCTGGCAGCCTGACGGAAAGCGAGCTCGTGGCCGGCCACGCAAGCGGTGGAGGGATGATCTCGATACCTCCGAGGGTATGGTGGGAGACCTCGAAAGATAGAGATGGTTGGCGTGATTTGGGAGACCTTTGCCCAGCAGTGGGACGATATAGGTTAGCAAAAAAATTATGTATTATGAATTCGTGGCATGGGCGTAGCCACGGTGGGGCAGGGTGGCTCTGACCTGTAAGGTACCTAATCAAACCAAAACAAACTTAATGATCTAGGTACTAAGGTACTAGCAAAAAAATTATGTATTATGAATTCGTGGCATGGGCGTAGCCACGGTGGGGCACCCTGGCTCTGACCTGTAAGGTACCTAATCAAACCAAAACAAACTTAATGATCTAGGTACTAAATACAATACTTAAATCCGTAAAAAAGTTCACAGTAGTCTGACACAAAAAAAAATACTGACTAAATAGTTTGCTAGTTACATAATACATATTATTTTATTATTTATATCTATATTTTATGTAGGTACCTCGCGAGCCTACATAAAACGGGTTGCTTTACACCTTGGGTAACATTATTGAAGTTTTAGTAAAGATCCCTAATTTTTTTGAAAATATAATATAGCCTTTGTCACCCGCTGATAGTGTAGCTTCCCAACAGTGAAATAATTTTTCAAACAAACAAACAATCAAAGTTTTCCTCTTTATAATATTAGTATAGATATTAATGGCTGCCCCATCCTGAGCCCATGGCTGGCTACGCCCATGATTTGTGGTGAGGCCAAGGGTGAGGAGGAGTACCTACCTGATGTGGACATTGAGTGAGGACTTCTGTATGGTTCTGAAGTCACAGTGTGGACAGCTGTGCTGCTTTATACCCTCGTGCATGAGCTTGTGCTTGTACAGGTAGTCTCGTCTGACAAACACCCGGCCACATGTCTGAAATAAAAATTGAACTAGAGTTGTTGATCAATATACTTACACGAAAAATCTAGTTATGAGAAGTGTGGCTTCAGTAATCAATTATACTAAATTTTATGAAGAAATTATAACTCATGTACAGAATACTAACTACTCTGCCGTCCGATCACTAAAAGGCCGTTAAGTGACATTTGATCAAAAATGACTTTTATATACCACGCGAAAGCCCGCATTTTTCTCTATCGACCAGTCTTGGACACATGTTTCTATCATTTATAGTTACTGAGTTCTGGACACCTCGTACACGGCTATCTACACCTTTTTTGGACATGTCCAATTCTTAAATACGGTTAACTCGTATTAAAACACTACAATACGTTTAAATGCACTTAACAGTACATTTCAACATTAAATTATATTTATGAAACAAGCCTAAAAAACGGTTTAATGATGTTACTATACTACTTAGCCGTTACCCGACTTTAGATGTGTTTTTGTCATTTATAAATTGTAATCCTCAAAGGGATCTACTACGTCTAAAAGACAGTTTTCCTTCAACTGCTACTCTATAACACCGCTAGACATACTTTGCCGCTTATTTGTTTTTCACCTCACGTGGGTATAAAACTATTACAACTCTAAAATACAGTGACTGTTTTTTAGTCTTGAAAGTTATTACTGAATGCTAATAAATACAATATTAGAAACTAACTAAACAACATTCCAACGCTAAAAAACGTCTATTTGCAGTACCTTCTCGTACGTACCGTACAATCCGCGCACTCGTTATTAGAGATTAGCATGGTATGGACACGTGATGAGGAGGGATGAATACCAAAACAGTATAAGTGTATAAGTGTGGCTGGGTGCGCAGGTAGAGGAAAGCCGAAGAAGAAGTGGTTTATTGTGTGAAAGATGATATGAATGAAAGAGGAGTAGATTCAGAGTTGACGAATGATAGGAGTGAGTGGAAGAAGAAAACATGTTGTGCCGACCCCACTTAGCGTGGATGGATATAAGGGCAGAAGAATGATGAATGATTATTTTGATATATCAATATTATGTATCGTTTTAAATAGATAAAAGGTTATTAAATAGTTGTTGAAGTTGTTCTCTCTCATAGGCTTGAGGTGATTGATGATTCATGATAGGCATAATCCTTACTTATATTATAAATGCGAAAGTAACTCTGTCTGTGTGTGTGTTAGGCAATCACGCCTAAATTACTAAACCGATTTATATAAAATTTAGTACAGAGATAGTCTAGAGCTTGAGAAAGGACATAAGCTGCTTTTTACTGCGAATAAAGTAAGGAGTAAGTGTAAGAAGTTGAAATAGACGATTAAATTTGTGTGAAAATTACGTCATTTTTAAAGCTAGAAGCTTGGATATTATTTGTTAGGCTTTGATTAGATATAAATAAATACAACATACAAAGTTTGTAAAAAAATTACCCTAAAGGGAGTAAATATAGGAGATGAAAGTATTTATTTGATGACGTTGGCATAAAAACTTACGGCCCAGAAAATAAAAATATTATGGTCTGTTCGCCGCTTACCTCCTATCTGATTTAAAGAATGAGAGTGAATAAAGCAAAAGAGGTGTGTCAGAATCGTAGCAAGTGGAGATCCGTGATCTCTGCCTACCCCGTCGGGAAACAGGCGTGATTTTATGTATGCATGATTTAAAGAAGAAATACAGAGAAGTACGGAATCATTACAAAATGTGAACTTAAATTAAGGCAAGTAAGTCTAGCACGATAAAACTTGTTTGGTTAAGTAGGTACTTATTATTTTCTTATGTAACTCTTTATTATAAATTAAATATTTAACTTTGAAAGCTTTGAGAAGTATGTGTGGTTTAACTTTGAATTATAGGGAAGAACAGTATGATAAGATAAGAGAACGTTGTGAAGTGAAAGAAGACGTAGTGATGAAAATTGAGAAGCGTATGTATGGTTTGGGCATGTAGAAAGGATGGATGAAAGGAGATTGAGGAAACAGGCGCATAAAGAGAGTGTGGTTGGGACAGTTGGAAGAGGAAGACCTCGGCGTACGTACCTCGATCAAATTGGGGACGTTTTAGAGAGTACCCTAAACCGACGCGCATGTATGAAGAATGTAATGAGAGTGAATGAAGCAAAAGAGGTATGTCAGGATCGTAGCAAGTGGAGATCCGTGGTCTCTGCCTACCCGTCGGGAAACAAGCGTGATTTTATGTATGTATCTAAATATTTAACTATTTTCAGACACCGTTGGCGAGTTTTATTAACTTGAACTTATTTATTTACTAAATAATAATTAAGCAGGATACAGATAGGAGTTCAAGGATATCTTTTTATATTCTAAAAATCAAAGTCCTGACTAAAATATTCATTCTAGACGATGACATTATAGACAACGCACAGTCTAAAACGCTGGTCGTAGAGACTTGAAATTTGGAGGATACGACTTTCTTAGTACGTGGACGTGCACTAAGAAGATTTTTTTTTAAATTCAATCTCTTAGGAGGTAAAAAAGAGGATATGTTTGTAAGAAAAATCGTACTCTATGCACTTGAAACTTGGAAAAAATATTCTTCAAGATAAATAAAAAGAAAATAAATTTATGTATCTTTTCCCAAAGCTACTCTTACGAAGGGGTGGTAGGGGTGTTAAAGTTTATATAGGAACTTTTTAATGTGTGATGCGATTTGTTTAAAACTCAGCAAAAAATACTCTTCAAGACATCAATGTTTATGATTCAATTATTTAAAAAAATATCCTTAAAGCGTGGTGTAAACGACACAAGAATTTTATAATACATGATACCTATATTATTATTATAATATAGTACTCGTACATCGGGGTGGTAATGATTGACTATGAACTTTTTAACTATTTAAAATAAAACACGCAAATGCCGTTGCGACCGGGCCAGCTAGTAAGCACATAACATTATGCTGTGAATACTTTAAGTAAATTAATAATTGATTTCATTTAGTTCCTTGGAACATATTGATTAGACTTAATTAAGTTACTATAATAGTAAAAAGTTGTGCCATTTTATTTGTAAGAGCTCCTTATAAGTGTAAGGACTTCATCATCGAAAGCTTTTTAACTAACAAGTACTATTTCGTTTTATTTAACAATCATTTTCATAATATAATACCTTTTTAATGTAGGAAAAAGTTACGCTTAGCCGTTCATTTGACAGTACATCATAACATTTCAAATATTATTGCCAACGCTAAAAAACAGTTTTCATTGTGTGTTCATTCTAAAACTGTGTTTAAGTGTAGAAATATAAAAAAAAATTAAGTTTGAAAACAGTAAATAAACGGTTTTAGGCTTTTCACCTTGTTTTTAAAAATTATGTTGAATGTAATTAAGTTAAGTTTCAATTCTAGAAGAAGGTTATGTGACTTAACTGTTATATAGTATTGTAATTGTTTAAAACTGTGACTCATTTGGAATGAGTGCTGCAGTTACAATCGTATCCAACTCTATACAACGGTTGTACTTCAGCCAGCCGTTTTTTAGTATTTTAAATGATAGCATTTTAAAAACATATGTCGATGGCTAAAACACAAAAACTTGAATTAAAAATTAAATAAACAAGCTACGCCTGATTGTAACATAAATAATAAAAGCTTATAATAATACAAAAAATTTGGTATAGCAAAAAAAAATTGTAAGTCTTCACAATTTCTAGAAACACCATTTTCCCACGTTTTTGCTCATACCCAAAAATTTGGTTTTGTCACTTAGCCGTCTTTTAACAAAAGGACGGCAGTACTGTGCAAGCTTTGGGCATGTGCCAAGTATCATGTTTGGACTTGCTTCTGACTACCTTCTTTAGATATCCTCAAGATCTGAGGAGATGTCTACTGAGCCTGGGGATTAGTCACAATCATGTTTTTATTGTACCTACTACTTTTGAAGCAGATTTTTTATTCCTCAGCAGTCATTACTTACATCACAGACCCAATTTTTTTTATCCTTTTCATGTATTTTTATATGTTCATTTAAAGACTCCATACTCATAAACTGTTTGGAACATTTATTGCATTTAAATAGTTCTTCAGGAAACTCTACATTACTTTCTCCATGTGCTATCAAATGCCTCTCAAGACTTCCTCTTTTCTGCAGAAACTTTCCACAAATGTCACATTTATAGCCATTTTTCAAAGATTTACAATAGTTTGTCTCGTGTCTCACACACAGTTTTCGTTGATTAAAAACTCTATTGCAGCCAAAACATTTATACAAACCATTTTCTAGACCGTGTATGTTTCGATTATGCTGTGAAAATGAATCTTGGGACCCGAGATCTGTTTTACATTGAGAACAATATGTTTTGGATTTTGCCTCCTTTTTTTGTGGCTGAGATTCAACCGTACTCTGCTGTGATTCCTTATTCAAATCTTCAAAGAGGTTGATTGTGGCAAGTTCTAAATCTGAAAATTCGTTCGCTTCAGGCGGGTAATCTTCGAATGAGCAATCGTCATCGTTTTGATCTTTTTGCTGTGAACCTTCTTGAAGTATATCATAAAGTTTTCTTTGAGTTGTTAAACAAAAAGTTTTAAATCCGCTAAAGTTTTCTACTTCGTTCCAGCAACTGGAGCAGATTTTCGTAGGCCGCGGGTTGATGGTCAAATCGACGCCAATGCATTCGTGAATAATATCGGCAACAGTAACGTTTGTTTCGACGTCTTCAAACATTTTCGATGTGATTTCTTTCACACCATTCTGGCACCAGCATATCCTGCACACGTATTCCGTAAGGAAATAATCGTAGGTGTATCGATCACTAGATAATGTTACAGTTTTCCAGGACATTGTATTTTTTTCCCGCAAAAGAACGCTAAACTCTAATTATCTATCACGCTCTTGTTAAAAATCAACACAAAAAATCAAAACAAACAACTAAGAAAAACACGCATAGACAGTGACAGACGTCAGACAGACAGCTGACAGCAGATAACGTACCTCTTCTCTATTTATGGCGGGATTCTAGGGGTTGAGGCCAAGGAGAAAATGGCGGTTAGGTTAGGTTAGATTAAGTTAGATTATAGAAAACGGAAGAAATTAATTTACGCTAGACTAGGCAGTAAGGTCTATGACTATAAGCCTGCTCAAATGAGCGAATAATTTAACAAATCTATCTAAGGCGCCTGTCATATAGATAATTTGGTGTTGCCAATGTCAAGTACTTCATCTTTTGATTTTGATTGACAATGACATTCTCATTTAAATACATCACGCGTCCAATAGATATAAAAAACAGATCTCGTGAACTACCGACATCTAGCGACGAGTAGTTTTAACCGGTAAAGATCATTCTCATAACTAGCTCTCACTAACTAGTTTTCTCATAGATGGCAGCAGCAATTAGCAATCTATGCTTTGTAGACGTGCGGATGAGATTATCTCGCTCATTAAATTCAAAAGGGCCACATCTCAAAAAAAATCAAAATCGTTTTTATTGCAAAAATCATATCTAAACTGTTTATATTTTTATATTTGAAAGAGACACCCATTGTTTTAGCGTTTAAAATGGCCCGTTCAAACAACTGCCTCTTTTACATTTTGACACATTGATGACTAATTTTACTTCAAAACTGGCATATTGCCAGTTACGACCAGTAGTCTGCGGTAATTTTTGTGAAAAAGGGCCATATTCCGAAAAAAAACTGAATATCCACAAATAATTATAGTGAAAAGCGCTATATTTTGAAATGTGACCGTCTTGAATATTAAAAGCACGTGAGTACAATATCATATTTATAAGCAAAAAAGCCATTTTTTGAAATATGACTGTTTTCCGTATAAGTTTATCGAGATTATGGTAGAAATTATTTAAACAAAATTGCCGTTTTTGATTAACGACTGTTTTTCTGCTTGTTAGCTATGAAGTTTTAAAAAGTTTTATAGTCTAAAGTGCATTTTTTTATTTTGATGATTATATTGAACTGTTAAATAAAATTTTTTTGTAACTATTTTGACGTATTGCAATTTTTATTTTGAAGATACGAAATAATCTATTAAAGGGTCAACTTTCTGCCTGTTTGTGTATGCGTCAGCTACCTGTTTTGGTAACATGTTAATTATTTTTGGGGCTTAGATACAGAAACTCATAATTTTATTTTCTTTATTCATAGAATGAATACATAAATATCCGCGCACATAGAATTTTAAACATGGTCAGAACAAAAAACGAATATCTTTAAACCACTTCAACACAGAACACAAGGTTCGAGTCAACTTCCACCTTCGCCGATCAACGGTTGTCGTCCCCGTCGTATATGATGATACTGGTGTTACAAATTCCAAAATATATTGTGTTTGATTTTGGAAGTCCAGAAAAAAGACCAAATTTCGATGTTCATTAAGGAAAGCGATTCAGATAGCAATTCTAAAGAATCTTTGTCTGCGAATGCTGTTTGACAGCAGTACAGAAGATATTTCATCAGGATGATAGCGCAAAGGATCCAGACTCCAAATTTAACCCGTTGGTCTGGGTGTTTTCTATGTATAATAAAAAAAATCTATATAGGTATATAATGTATTAAAATATATCATTTATCTATAGTACCCATAACACAAGCTTTGAGTAGCTTACTTTGGGGCTAGATGATGCTGTGTGGATTGTCCAGCATTATTTATTATTTATATTATTATTCATTAATTCTAATTTAGACTAGAATGAAGATTTATCATCAAAAGCTGGACCCTCTTTCATATAAAAATCATTGAAGCTAGGAAAGAAGAAGCTGAAAGCAGTCAGGAATAGAAGAAAAAAAGCCAAGCGTTGTTACCCAACCACCTAGTGTTGATATCCAGCCACCAAGCGCTGTTACCCAGTTACCAAGCGATGATAACCAGCCACCATGAGCTGTTTTGCAGTCTCAAACAGTCTCAGTGAACTCCACCGTTGTATCAAGGTTAGGCGACTGGTAATCTACGCTCGTCGTAAGCAACCCAGTCTTGAAACCCAGCCGGAGTTTCAGGACTGGTTTGCTGGGATTTAATGTTGGTTGGCTAAACATCAAAGCTAGGTGGTTACGTATCGCTGCTTGGCATAATGGTCTTTTTTCTGGACTTTCAAAATAAAATATAGTATTTTCATCAACTACTGGTTAATTTTTTTATTTAATTTAATATGATATAGTCAACTTTGTTTCGAAACTCTAATAAACATCATAAACTTAACTAATTAATAGTGTTCTCAAGATTATTGATAGCATTTTTACTATAAATACGACTTTCGTTTTTGTTTCTTACAAGCTTTTCCAATTTAAACATTGTTTTTGTTGATTGATTTTCTATGTTTTTACTACTGAGTATTCGCACAACTTGTGTAATTGTTTACTATTGTTTTTATGTTACATTTAACAAAACAGTGATGTAAAACACGTACAAAAGTGTACGATTTTGTATGATTTGTGGCCTTCTATTCAAAAAAATCATATGAGATTTCGACCATTTTTATAAACAAAAGAGACTTATGTGAGTTTGTACGATTCTGGGTGAAAGTGCAATAAATTGAATACTATAGGTAAATGATGATTTAAAATACGCATCGAATGATATATAATACATTTAAATAGAAAATAGGGTTTTCAAAATAAAAGAAAAAAACGACCACCAAAACTTTAAAAGGCTCCCCTGAACAATTTGTAGTTTTTGAGATGTGGCCGTTTTGAATTTAATGAGCGATCTATGTGAAGTGCTTTTATTATTTTGTTCTACAAAGCTCCTTACGCCTCAAGCTTGTAATAACTAACCTAATAAATATAATACTTAGGTATTTTATGTTGCCAACAATATTTGACGTTTTAATAACTAGAACTAGATACTTACATCTCATAGAAGGGATAGAAGTTTGGTAGCAAGGTAATAAAAAAAAGCATGTGTGCAATTTACACGTGCTTTATTTAAGTTAAACCTTCAAAAATTTTGGCTTCAAGATAATTCTCTCATTCCCACTATACCTTGTTAAACACGAGTGGAGGGGGTACGAAGCAGCACAAAGAGAACCACGAATATAAGAAACACTGTACGAGTATATGCTTCCATCTCATTTTCTCCCACGTGAAATCTTATGAAATTATGTGTCGGTCTCTTTTTACTGTCGCTTTTTCGTTTCAACGACTTTTCATTGCACAACGATGATAAAGAAGCTTTCACTTCAAAAGTGCTATTATAAAAATAAATAAAATATGATCACGACTGTAATCCCCAGGCTCGGTAGATATCTCCTCAGATCTTTAGTTACTTAGATCTTTGAGGATACCTATCTAAAGAGGGTAGTCAGAGGCAAGTCCAAACATGACATTTGGTACATGCCCACATTTTGCACAGTTGTTAGTATTCCGTACGTGACAGGTTGCAAGCCCATCGCCGCTTATACATATAAGCATACTAACCTATGACACATATATACCTTCGAATTTTTGGTTCTAGGGTATGCCGGTTTCCTCACGATGTTTTCCTTCACCGTTTAAGAGCACTGGCATTGCGCACATAAATTTTTCGAATGGAAAAACTCATCGGTGCACGACTAGGTTTGAACCCACGACCTTCGGATCGTAAGGCAGGGGTGCTCCCACTACACCACCAGCGCTCTTGTGCTATTATGTACCTACTTATTCTATATTTATTCATTAAATTCATTTCTGAATATTTTTTTTGTCCTCAGAACAAAACGACAGTGGGATCATTATATAATGAGCGACACATTTATAATGAACGACAAACTATTTATTTGTGCATGGGACATTCACACGATGCTACCGCTGTGACGCTGCGGGCGGTGCTCCCCTTGAACGGCGGCCTATGGACTCCATAGGCCTCCAAAGCCACTATCATAGCCCAATATCTAGTATAACATAATTAATCTCATTATGTAGCAGTGTTGCCAGATGAGACAAATTATTTAACAGTGTTTTATACAAAATTACAGTAAAAGTAAAAAAAAATACCTACAGTGAATTGATTTTTGCCCGTTGAAAAATTACAGTGTTCCCATACATTAGATCTGCTGTAATTACAGTGTATCTGGCAACAATGTTAGGTAGGTACCTACTGTTTATTGGTAGGTAATAGGTACGGGTTTTAGTGGATGTTTTTTAGTTAAGTTTCTGACAGAGTCCTGGGGCCTTACCACGAAGTCTTCCAGAACGATTCCGTTATAGAAACGTCATTAAGTAACACTACTTCACTAATACAAGTTGCATAGGTCATGGTACGAAATAACAATGAAGGTAGGTAATACCCCGTAATACTAATTCGGTAATGTAGGTATTATGAATTCGTGGTGAGGCCCCTGGAAGCAGAAAAAGATGGTTAAATAGAGATTAATAAGTACTTATAGTTATATACCTTTACCTACATGTTTGGACATGCCTCTGACTAACCCCTTTAGACATCCTTGAAGATCTAAGTAACTTGAGATCTGAGGAGATTTTCTACCGAGTCTGGGGACTACAGTCGTGAGCATGTAGGTATATAATTATACGTACCTATCTAGGTAGGTATTCTATAATATCAAGACAACCGAATCGAGAGAACTCGAATCGCTGACACACAGAGGGAGGCGGGTGACAAGGGGGTTGGGAGGGGTGACAAATTAGTTCAATTTGTTTCAAAATGGCGCGCGGGCTTTTAACGAGTATAATTACTGTAATATTATATTATGTATACCTACTAGGTACTTAGATGGCTAGATAACTGTCTAGGTAGTATGGGATTTAGTAATTTATCAACTGGTTTACTAAGTAGTACCTACTAGTTTAGATAACTAACTAGGTACCTACTGGTATATCGCACGTGAATTTTCGAATAGAAAAATCTATTGGCGCACGACCAGGGGCCTTACCACGAAGTCTTCAAGAACGATTCCGTAACGATTCCATTATAGAAACGTACCTACTTCCATACAATTTTTATAGGTCACTAGCTTCCGCCCACGGCTCCGCCCGCGTGGCACCTTGAAAAACAAAAACAAATCTATACCACGGGAACCGTTCATTTTTCCGGGATAAAATGTAGCCTATGTGTTATTCCTGGTCTGTCCTAGTCTGGAATAGCACATAAGCTACTTTTTATCCCGAAAAATTGTATTGTTCCCGTGGTATATTTTTGTTTTTCAAGGTTTTATAAGCCGTGGGCGGAAGTTAGTAGGCTATAATTTACTTACATGGTAAGTACCTACCTACCACGCAGACGAAGCCACTGGTGGAAGCTAGTATAAAATAAATACTTACTTCCGATAATGCAAACAATAAAATAACGCTCAATTCCTTCCATTTACAAGATCACAGTCATTATTATCGAAAAAAAGCATTTTTCCTTTGTCATAACATTTTCCAGATGACATGAGTCGATCGGGCCGACCGACCTCTGCCGACGCCAAATTAAAACAAAACACGCCAATTAGAAGATTGTTAGCGGCACGTGCGGCGCGGTGTGCAGTCGCGCGTGTTTGCCGCCTTTATTATTTGAGCAATGGGAGTTCGAGAAATATATTTTATTTTTGTTTTTAATTCTAGTTTGAACATAGTAAGCGGCTGGTTAAAATGTAAAATATTTTTTTTATTTTAAAAAGTAGCTAAGTCAATATTTATAAAATCCCTATTTCTATTCCAGAGATGAGTTTCTAGATGGTTCGGCCTTGACTACCTATAACATAGGCATAGGGCATAGACAATAGATATCTACATAAAAAAGTTTTGTACTAAATATTATGTAAGTAGAACTTTTTAGAACGAACCATTTAAAAAAAATGGTAGGTACAATAGATATCTACATAAAAAAGTTTTGTACTAAATATTATGTAAGTAGAACTTTTTAGAACGAACCATTTAAAAAAAATGGTAGGTACCTACAAGGCCAAATATGGGTCTGATGAATGAGTAGGTGGATTGGGTATACCTAGGTAGTTTATTATAGCCTATCTAAATAACCAACTTAGGTACCTAAATTTAACAAAAAATATACTTTGGTAGGTATTTACAACTTTACGTACTTAGTAGATACCTACTTAAAACACGAACGAAGTCACGGGGGTTCCACTAATAGATATGTAAATAAATTAGGTACCTACCTACCTACTTACATTTAGATAATAATGTAGGAAACTTTATCATTATCACAAAATGTCGTCGAAATAGATTAAAATGTTATATCTTTCCTATCTGTTACGAAAAAACAAAATATCCAAAAATTCGGAAAGAGCGAGCTACATTTGAAATTATAAAACATCGACCTTTGAGTTTATTGGCTGAGCTCCGGCCAATCAGCGCGCGCCGTTCCACGGAGGCGGGAAGAGGCAAACGTCAAATGCAAATGATGTTTTTTTAATACCGGTTTCCGTTCTTTTGTTTGCTAATCGCCAGTAACTGGTTATTTTATTCTGAGATACAGTGGAGTACGCACTTCGTTCGCGCTGGTGTTGGTATGAAAACCAAGAGAGAAAAAAAAAATTATTATCTATGAAATTTTTGTCTTAGGCTACTTATTTCTAATTTTAAAATTCGAATGGTTTCGCTGTCGCACTTCTATTAAGAGACCCAAATGCAAAAAGTTTGTTTCATCATAGAGAATCATAGAGAAATAACATTATGTAGGTACATTTTAAATCCAAATTTAATATTTTAATAACTAAATATTCCTACCATTACACAAATAAAATTTATAAGTTCAACTGTCAATTTTTATTATAAAAATAAACACTCCTTATTGTATTCTAACGAGTTAGTATCTAAGTAGGTATAGCCAAAGACAATCATAATGTAGATAGAAGTATGTAGGTAAGTATCTTTTTATTAATTTATTGGTTTAATCTACCCATTCAAGGGTACTTATTTCGTGCGACCAAAAAATTTTTTTTTTTTTTACCACTTTTGATGACATCTCCCAGTAACATAATCATTCGCTAAGGATTACTATGACAGATTCTGACGTAGCAGTTATTATTACGTAATCTGTCAAGCGAAAATAGCCCTTGATGTTTTGTACGTGCAAATGATATTCAGCCTTAGAGTGGTAAACCAATTTCTTGGTCGCCTATATACCTAGATTTTAGTGTGTAGGTACCTCGATGGATCTAGACTTTCTAGACACCTAGATCAGATAAAACTAGAACAGAACCCATCGATAATCTCATGTTACCTGAGTTACTTGCGTAAGACTTTTAGGAACCGAATCAAATCTAGGTATCTAACCTATCTTCATCATCATCATTCACCCGTCTTCACCCACTGCTGGGTATAGGACTCTTGATTATTTCTTTGATTATCTAAAATAGATTATGTTTCGGTTGGTGGTAATACTTCACCTGCTAAAAAGACTCTAATTTATTGATTTAATTTTGTCAATGGTTATAGATAATCCTACTAAATTATAAACGTGAATATTTTTATGTATGGATGTTTGTTACTCTTTCACGCTGAAATGGCTGAACGAATCTGGATGAAATTTGTCAGAAAGATAGATTGTAGTCTGGAATACGACATAGGCTTTTTATCTCGGAAAAATGTACGGATCCCGTGGGATTCGTTTTTGTTTTTCAAGGTACCACGCGAGCGAAGGCCCAAAGCTTAGTAATGACATCCAACAAAAAAATTGTAAATTTAAATATGTAATATATGCGTATTTATCACACTTGTGAAGTTATTGTATACGTAATGAGAATGCAACCTTCGAGACTCGAGTCAAAGTTGACAGCGCTCCCGCTCACCTCCCGATTCACCCCTCTCCCTCATCCAGGCTCCAGAGGGAACGCGCTGTCAGTCAAACAACAGCCGGCGCGACGGCGACATTCGTGAATTCAATTAATTTCATTAGCCACATATTAAAAAAAAACTTGTAATGATTTGAATCGATGAGTTTTTATTGACGGCCAGTGTTTTTTGTGAAGGTTTTTTTAATAGTGGCCAGTGTTGATTTTTGAATATGGAGTTTGATTTGGTAGTGTTGTGAAATTTAGTGAGTGATGTGAAAGATTGAGTTATGATGGTTGTGTTGAGAATGTATTATGCAGTTTGTATGTGACATTGTTTCTTTCAAGTTGGATTCTTGTAAGGTACGTTTTCTTAAATTCTAAGTAGGTAGGTACCTACGTAACTAGTATTAAGAGTCCGCTTTGTAGCTTGATGTAGTTACCTATCCACAAAACTTATTTTTATTTTTTTAAATCAAATAATGTAAGTTGTTCGATTTTTAAATAAAGCTGTTTAGCCAGTAGGTAACTATAGTTAAAAATACAAAAGCGCGTCATAAAAAATAACTTTCAATGAAAAACTTACGTAGACTTTATTGCTATTTTTCTAAATACTTATAAAATTTATAGAATAGAATTTTATTCAAACACATAGTTAGGTAAGTAGGTACAGGAAAATAATAAACAAAAAAATATATGCAGAAAAGAATGAATGAATACAAAGGAGTATCTACACAAAACTAAAAGAGACTTTACTTAAACCCTGATTTAAAAAATAAACTGACGCGTTCTTAATTCCAATTTACCTTACCTACCGCGATTACTTAGCATAGTTTTTCACAAGATACTAAGCTAATAGGTATTTAGAATAATGACATAAATAGGATAATCTTTGAAATTCAAACTGGAATATAAAGATAAAAATTTAAATACTTACTAATAGGTACCTACATACCGCTTGGAAATTCAAACCTACCTACATGAAATATTTAAACGCGCATCTTTTAAGTAGGTGCTCGTACCTACCTACATAAAGAAGATAATGTAGATTAGATACCTACATCAAATAAATTCTTATTTCTGATTAAATTTATGTTTGTGCCTATATCAGGGCGAACTAACTTGCCCCCTAGCTAGGGTTGCCAGATACCGGGCTTACCTATCATTTCCTGTACATGTCTGCAATTACAAACGAACTTGGAGTTTTAGACTCCAAATACAAATAGGTACAAACGTTTGCTGTTGTACTGGCAATAGACAAATATTAGAAAATTATTATTTAGGTACTTTTAAAAGCAAAAAATGCAAATTATTTTAAAAACATATTTTTTTTATAAAACTTATAGAAAAAACTGGTGTTCGTGAATTTCGGGTACTGTCCCGAAGTGTAATTAGGTACTGGACTTTCCCGGAATTCCCGGTCATCTGGCAACCCTACCCCTAACTTATGCGACGTAAAAGGCGTATTTATCTACGAAAGACTTTTTTCTTTGGCTAAATCACTATTAATGCTTTGTATTCTTTTCCCTTGACAAAAACGTTATCTGCCTATTTAACTAAAGATGGTTTGACTGGATGATAAATAAAATAAGGAATGAGTATATCAGAGGAAGTCTGAAAGTGGCACCGGTGACAGAAAAGATGAGGAGTAATAGATTAGCGTGGTATGGGCATGTTATGAGAAGAGATGAATGTCATGTGACGAGGAGAGTGTTAGATATGAATGTGGATGGATACAAGGGTAGAGGTAGGCCGAAGAAAAGATGGATGGACTGTGTGAAAGATGACATGGGTAGGAAGGGAGTGAGTCCTGAGATGACGAATGACAGAGGGAAATGGAAGAAGATCACATATTGTGCCGACCCCACATAACGTGGGATAAGGGCAGGAAGATGATGGTTTGACTGCATGATGATGGACTGTAATGCTGTGTTACTCTTTGGGGTGAACAAAATAAGATTGTGCATATTTTCGAATAGGTTTAGTTAGTCCGCGGAACAGAATTATCACCATTAGGCACTTGAAAACAATATTCATCAAGACCACGAACTTTATCGTTGACATTGGTCACGGTGTGGGCGACTGAAATAAAAACAAAATAAGTGAAGCTCATTGCAGCCGGCCAGTGTTGCCATCGAATCGAACGGCTATTTGTCCGGCTTTTAGAGAAATTAAGGGTTTAAAAAGTTCATAAAAAACCTACATAGAGACTTTTTTCCCAAAATAGAGTAGGTAAGTATTACTGTCAATTTGATTGATTCTAACATTATTTACATACATTATAAAAGGCTTTGTCCTGAATGACTGATGGATCAACGCACAGCCTAAACCGCTGATCGTAGAGACCTGGGGCCTTACCACGAAGTCTTCCAGAACGATTCCGAAACGATTCCATTATAGAAACGTCACTACTTCCATACAATTCGCATAGGTCATGGTACGAAATAACAATGTAATACTAATTCGGTAATGTACTTATTATGAATTCGTGGTAAGGCCCCTAAAACTTTGAAGGTTTGTTCTTTGTATGACGTAGGCATCCGGTAAGAAAGGATTTTCCGAAATGCTATCTCTATTTATCTCTATTATTAACCCATCTGTCGCGTGGAGTAATTTTTAGTGGTATGAAAACATTCCAATTTCAAATTTAATAAAAGTTCTCAAGCCTGGAAAATCAAACCTAAATTCCTGCTCCGATAATGCGAACTTGATTGATAATAAACTGTAATAGAAGTACTTAGAGTTGATTTTTATCTTTCATGGAGTAACATACGAGCTTTTCCGGCATTTCAAGTTTCGATCGTCATCTCCGCGCAGCGCGCGACGTCAAAACAGTTTCGAATATCGAACGTAAAAAAAATAAAACAAAGCTTTGTTCCCGGTTGTCGGCCCCGATCCTGCGCGACTCCAATTTTGAAATATCGCTTTTGTTCTTTGTTTAAATAGTGACCGTTAAAAGAAACTGTATATTGATTAGATGTAGGTACTTCAACACCTTGAGTCTCAACATCAAGTTCCATATTCAAAATGTTTTTAATTTTAGAACCTATTTAATATTAATATTTTCTCCAGTAGATCCTAATAATCCTATCCTACCTATCCTACTAATATTTTAAATGCGAAATTTTTAATGGATGGATGTATTGCTGTTTATTACTCATTCACACTGAAATGGCTGAGAGGATCTGGATGAAACTTGGAATACGCGTTGTTTATGACCTGGAAAAACACACAGTCTAAGTACTTATTATACCGGGTAGATACCTACGCGAGTGGAGCCGCGCGCGGTTGCTAGTATCTTAATAAAACAAAGTCGTGTACCTACTTACGTTAGTACCTACATTACACTTCGAAAACGGCTGAACCGATTTGTTGATTTCACCCCGAATAACAGATAAGTAACATTAATACCTTTGAAAATGAATTGAATGCGAACGAAATCGAGGGCAACCGCTGTGTAAAATAAAAATAGATTTTGACTAGCGACTTGCCCCAAGTCTAGGCTTTCTGACAGTCAAACAAAACTAAAACTTAGTAGGTAAGTATATTCTCTTATTATGCGTAAAGAGTATTGAAATAATGTAGATAGCCTTATCATAAGCGACCATAAAAGTATGTCGCAACCCTCACCATAAAAGCTTAATAAACCATAAAGTTATGAAAGCCAAAGACTAAAGCATTCTACGTTTAAAAACACTTAAAACTCGATACGCCTAAAAAATACAGAGCGCTTAAAGCGAAAATCAATTAAAATGACAAACAAGCACAGTAAACAACTTTAGAGGGTGCTGGCGGGAGATAAAGCACGTCCCCGAGCCGCGACGTGATTGGTCGATGGCGAATCCCGCCACCCCCGGCTCGGCCAATCAGGTGAGAGCGAGTACACCCCCGACCAATGATGCGGCTACCGGGCGGGGTTTTCGAAATTCAAAAGGTGTTCTTTTGTTGAATTAACAGTTTTGAAATGTCATTGTTCTAATCTTGATTTTATTGACGATCTTTTTGAGTATGCTGCTACTTTTAGATAAGTTTCTAGAGCCAATTTACCTTACCTATTAGGACTTTAGGACGGTCTCAAGGTCTCAAGTGACCTCAAACCTTGGAATACTTTATTCCTTTCATCATATTTTTGCAGTCACAATCTATTTTACGATCCTATTCGAAAAAGTGCCAGTGTCAAGTGTTTCAATTACTAGTATATTGTCAATGTCACAAAGTCAGTCAATTTGAAACAAAAAATGGCTGTTTTGTTCAAAATTATCGGGATTTCCTTCGATGGATTTAGAAAGGAACTTTTCACTTTAATTCACATATATATTTTACACTCGCGTCAAGAACTCCTATTTTATTGGAAAAAAACCACCAAAATTAAAAAATTACATAATAAAATTCAAAATAACACGAGCGAAAACAGAAAAACTAGAGCGACGAAGACAGTCGAATGCATAGCAGAAAATCAAATTATTATTCTCACTCACTAATACTCCGTGTTACATAACTACATTCCAATTTCAAACCAATTCGAAATTCAAACACCATTCGATCGTAGTACCATAAATAAGTTCGTAGCGCGCGTAGAGGTCGTCTACGAAAACATGGCTCGCTTGTATTCGCCGATACAAATCCAACCGTATTTTAAAGAGCATAAGGTTTATTTAAGACCGTTATTTACCGTCAATAGACAAAAGACATTAGACAATTTTTATTATACTATACTCACACAATTAATAGGTACACTACGAGAAAAATATGATCCATGTGATTTAATTGAATAAAATATACAATATATTTTAAATTTTAAAACCACTTTTTTGTATGTACTTTTAAACTTAAGAGCGCTGGTGGTGTAGTGGTAGCACCCCTGCCTCACGATCCGAAGGTCGTGGGTTCAAACCTGGTCGTGCACCAATGAGTTTTTCCATTCGAAAAATTTATGTGCGCAATGCCAGTGCTCTTAAACGGTGAAGGAAAACATCGTGAGGAAACCGGCATACCCTAGAACTAAAAATTCGAAGGTATGTATCATTGGTTAGTATTCTTATAAGCGGCGATGGGCTTGCAACCTGTCACGTACGGAATACTAACTATTGTGCAAAATGTGGGCATGTACCAAATGTCATGTTTGGACTTGTCTCTGACCACCCTCTTTAGATATCCTCAAAGATCTAAGAAACTAAAGATCTGAGGAGATATCTACCGAGCCCGGGGATTACAGTCGTGATCATATTTTTTTTTTTTTTTTTTTTTTTCTTTTAAACTTACGCGATCTGGCCCCTATTTGTAAAAAAGTTACAATATTGTCGAATTTCATGACAAGTGCTGTTTAATAAAACCTACAAACATGTAGAATTGTAAGAAAATTTTACAATTTTGTAAATTTTCCTTCAGTAAATCGTATCTTTTTACTAAACAGAAACTTGTAGAATTGTAGCCGCTTACAATTCATTGTATTTTACAATTTGTAATGTTAGTGAACATATTAGGTATTATTAGTATTAGGCGGGTATTTATCGCGTTCAAATTACCTTTATTTTACCGTAATTTGAACGCGATAAATACCCGTCTTATACTTTTTTGTAATTATTTAATAAAATGTCCAGTCATTCATTATGAAAATTAGATGATTTGCTTATTGGATGTCGTGCTTGCTAGTTGGAAGTATTGCTACTACGATGTAGGTATCGATCGTAAAGGATTTTACGTTATAATGTGTTTGTATGTTTGTATGTATGCGAGTTCCTTTGGCTGTCGCTAGAGCCCAAACGGCGGGGCAGATTTTGACAAATCAGGTGTCGTTGGATTCGCCTAAATCACAAAAGTGACTTATACCTACTATACAAAATGTCGAAAAATCAAATATGGCGGCTGTAATGAGCTGATAAATAATGAAACACATCTTCCATCAATTCTATTAAAAAAGGCTTACGCAAAATTTGAAGTAGATTGATAACGAACCACGTAGCCCCATACAAACTTTACCCCCATTTTTCTCCCACTTAGGGGTAGAATTTTGAAAAATCCTTTCATAAGAAGAATTTATCTGATGCCTACGTCATACAAAGAACACACCTTCAAATTTTCAGGTCTCTACGATCAGCGGTTTAGGCTGTGCGTTGATACCTCAGTCATTCACGACAAAGCATTTTATATATATAGAAAACTAGCTTCCGTTCGCGGCATTGCTTGTGAGGTACCTACATAAAATATAGCCTATGTTACTCAGGGATAATGTAGCATTCTAATAGTAAAAGATTTTATGAAATCGGACCAGTAGTTTTTGAGTTAATTCGTTACAAACAAAAATACAAAACTTTCCTCTTTATATTATTACTTAGTATAGAAGCATAGATAATTAAAATCTATGTCGGAATAGAGTTATCCAATAAATCTATAAGTACTAATATTATAAAGAGGAAATATTTGATTGTTTGTTTGCATTGAATGGGCTCCGAAACTACTGGACCGATTTGAAAAATTCTTTCACCAATGTGTAGAATGAACTTTCAGGATGAACATAGGCTATATTTTATGAAGGTACTTCGCGGGCGACGTCGCGAGCGGAAGCTAGTAACAAATAAATCGGCGAGGTCAATTAATAAAAAAATAAAAATAAATAAATATGATCACGACTGTAATCCCCGGGCTCGGTAGATATCTTCCTCAGATCTTTGGTTACTTAGATCTTTGAGGATATCTAAAGGGGTTAGTCAGAGGCAAGTCCAAACATGACATTTGGTACATGCCCACATTTTGCACAGTAGTTAGTATTCCGTACGTGACAGGTTACAAGCCCATCGCCGCTTATATGAATACTAACCTATGACACACACCTTCGAATTATTGGTTCTAGGGTATGCCGGTTTCCTCACGATGTTTTCCTTCACCGTTTAAGAGCACTGGCATTGCGCACATAAATTTTTCGAATGGAAAAACTCATTGGTGCACGACCAGGTTTGAACCCACGACCTTCGGATCGTGAGGCAGGGGTGCTACCACTACACCACCAGCGCTGTTAATTAATAATCAATCAATTTAAGATTTAAATCGATAGGTATACTTATCAAAGTGTTCGTATGTCTGTACACACTCAGTGACTCACTCGCATCATCAGTTTTGTCATTCCAAGCGTAACCTACTGACCTAATGACAATGACACACTTCACTTTGCTTATTCGGTAATAAATATGTCGTGTAATTCTAAGTTACAAACTCACCTTATCTGAATCATACTAATATTATAAAGCTGAAGAGTTTGTTTGTTTGGTTGAACGCGTTTATCTCAGGAACTAGGTACTGGTTCGAATTGTAATATTATTGTTGTATTATATAGTCCATTTATCGAGTACTAATAACATCACGCTAAGACCGATAAAAGCGGAGCATCAATTAAATCAAAAATCAATGAAAAATGTTGCAAAAACGGGAAAATATATTAAAACGCGAGAGTCAGCTAGTAAGTAAGTATATAAAAATCTTACGTTACTGACTGTCAGATGATCAACGTAGAGTCTAACTAATCAGGTATGGGCAAAAACCAAAAAAGGTAAATACTTTATGGGCCTTTGGAAAATTGCGGGCGAAACTTTAGGTTATTACAGAAGCCGCGGGCCGTAGGCTTAAGGAAAAAGTAGGCTTTAATTCCGTGGGCCAGGGGCCTACCGCAAGTTCTTGCATGCTTAATGTAACTTTGATATTTCTTACCGTGAACTATACTATGTAGTAATGTTACTTCAAGCTTGAAATATGACGTATCTGAAGTGATGGTTCGTAAGGGCTCGTGGTGAGACCCTTGATCAAAAACCGAGGAAAGTCGGGCGTTGCCCATCTATGTTTTAATTTAAAGTAGGTATGAGTTCTACACAGCTGTTATTTTGAGGTTAAGTTCCTTTCTAAGTGTAGAGATGTACTAAGAAAGTAATTTTTAAAATTTAACCACTCTAACAAATGCATCGGGCTTAAAGTTATAAGAATCAAATTGTACGCGAGCAAAGTCGGAGGATTTTCATTGTACAGTACAAACAATGATAAAATATAAAATGGCTGCTAAAATTTTCTACTAATTGATATGTTTGAATTTGGAATAGTACAAAGTTTAAAAATATTCGAAACAATTTTCATAGCATAATGTTCCACATTCAAAATCGGATTTTCGTGTTCCAAATTCAAAAGCAGCTGTTTCCGCCCCCTTACAAATGACAAGTAATAAATCAGCTCGGACAAAAGAGGTCGGTACGTTCGCCGTTTTGTCTATGGATTTGTACGTGACGCTGAAAGCGCTCAACGAATTAAATTATCCCGATACTCCGGTAGTGAATGGAACTAGGTTTGTGGTGACTAGACGACTGGCAGACATGTTGGATCACAGTACACCAACACATAAACGGATGATTAATTTAACCCAAGGATAGTATACTGGTGATCTAGTGATAAATAGCCGGTGCGTGTGTTTAGTTTGTACCTCTGTATACCTACTGTATAATATACGAATAAAATTTATTCTTGGAATGATGTAAGTAATGTCAAATGCATTCACTGAGTGCTCCAAGCTTAGTTATAACTAGTTTTTGCCCGTGCCTTGGTCCGCTTTTGTAAATGACAGACTCTTTACAAACTTGCATTCCTTATTTCAACTCCTCTAAGCATTTTTTCGTAAAAAAATAGCCTATGTCCTTTCTCAAGCTCTAGTATATCTTTGTACTAAATTTCATCAAAGTTGGTTCAATGGTTTAGGCAGGCAGAGTGATTTTCGCATTTTTAATATCAATATGGATAAATTATAAAGTACTAGCTTCCGCTCACGGCTTCGCCCGTGTGGTACCTTGAAAAAAAAATCTATCCCACGGGAACCGTACATTTTCCGCGATAAAAAGTAGCATAATGTGCTATTCTACACTATAATCTATATCTGTGCCAAATTTCATCAAGATCCGTTCAGCCATTTCAGCGTGAAAGAGTAACAAACATACATCCATACATTCTTACAAATTTTCGCGTTTATAATATTAGTAGGATGTAGGTACGGTTTTCTTTCTAGTAATATATCTAGGTTCACTTCAGGCAACAAGCCAAAATGTATTTATTTGTGGTCTAGACAAGGTGGAGCTAAGGCGACGCCCAGTGCACCTCCCACAACGTAGTGGAAGCCAAGGTCGTAGGTTCAAACTCGCGAACAGCTATTCAGATATCTGCGCAGGCCTTTCTTCATTGTTCTCACTATTCGTCATTGTTCGCTACAAACAATTTTGGTTATCTTGTAAAATATTCGTTAATTTTCAATGTGCCAACCAAAGATTTAAATCGCAGATATGCCCGTACGGTACTGAGACCGCGCCGTTTTGTTGCCACACGAAATGAGATAGCTCGCTCATTTGGCACACCAATTATTTTCAATTTCAGGGTACAAAAGGAATAAGTATATTTTTTTACGAAAGATCGTGCAATATAATTGCACAATAAATCGTGAAATAACTGTTTGGTTCATTTTTTACTAATCATTAGTGTGCGTGCATCGGCATTTTGTTAACACACACAAGTAAAAACAGTGCCACAGTTTTTGGCGTCCGGGCATATCTACGATTTAAATCTTTGGTACCAACCAGGTTTGAAACCACGACCTTCAGACCGTGAGACAGGGTTGCTACCACTACAAAAAAACAGAGCTCTGTTAATCTCACATTCAAAAAGACAGGGGCTACCACTGAATTTGCACCTAGACTCACCTATTAAGACGATTCTAGTAACTATACAGATCACTGTTCAAAATGATCCCTGAGATTTTACTAAATGATTTGTAATTTGAAAAAAATTGAAAACTACACCACA
Organism: Cosmorhoe ocellata; assembly: GCA_963675405.1. Lineage (NCBI taxonomy): Eukaryota > Metazoa > Arthropoda > Insecta > Lepidoptera > Geometridae > Cosmorhoe > Cosmorhoe ocellata. The sequence goes on along the minus strand of OY776271.1, from coordinate 3,959,803 downwards.
AAAACAGAGCGGTATTAAAAAATCTCACATTCTATTCGAAATAAAAAACTCAAAACTCCAATTTCCCGCCAATAAACCAATGTCATAATTGACATAGACCCCACCTAGTAATGATCCCTGTGATTTTACTGAATAAAGATGATTTGAATTTAGAACAATTTTGAAACTACACCACAAAAACAGAGCGGTATTAAAAATCTCACATTCGAAATATAAAACTTAAAACTCCAATTTCCCGCCAATAAACCAATGTCATAATTGACAAGTTATCGTCATCGATCGGCGAATAGACAAAGCAGTCTACTTATTCAGCCTCACGTTCCGACAGTTCCGAACAGCGCCGCCATTGTCCCTCTCTATTGTTTATGGTTTAACGGCCACAACTTATGTAAACGATTATTTTTATTGTAATTGAGAACTCGTATTTACCGCCTGGTGTAGGTAGTTATGATCGCTAGTTATGACTAGTGGAAATACCGATAAAGAAATATTTCTGATGGCAAAAGTTACATTTTTGTTTTGCCAAATCACACAATTAAGGTACGAGTTGGCAGCGGGCGACGTGTCGCGGCGACACTACTGGTTTCTATGTTTCTATGAAATTCCCTCCGTAGTTAGCGACACGAAGCTAGCGACGCATTTCATAGAAATTCATAGAAACCAGCAGTGTCGCCGCGACACGTCGTCCGCCGCCGCCTCACGTCGCCGGCTGCCAACTCGTACCTTAATGTCGAAAATTGTGTTACTTCGCGCTCATCGCGTTATCTATGTAAAATAAATAAATATCGGAGGACATTTTACAGAACGCCATCTAGCCCCAAACTAAGCAAAGCTTGTGTTATGGGAACCAAATAATAATAATAGATAATTACTTATATATATGTTTTTTATACATAAATAGGTAAATAGAATACATAATAAATAACGCCCAGACTCGGAAAAACATCTGCGTTCATCACACAAATGTTTGTCCTGGGTGGGGATCGAACCTGCAGCGCAGAAGGCAGTGCCACTACCAACTGAGTTGTGTAGCCGGTCTAAAAATAATAAAATGTATATTTTATATAAATAAAGTTTTATTTAATTTCCCTAACTTGTCATAAATATAAAGAATAAAAACTTCGTAACTCCTAATCAATTTGTTGCAATATTTTGTATTAATTAAAACGGATAAGTACGAGTCAAATTCGCGCCGTAAGGTTCCGCACTGTTAAACGCAAATCATCAATTTTAGACTTATTCATTATTATGTCTCTATGGTTGGATTTGATAACTTCTGGTATGTATAACTCTTCTCAGAATACTTAATGAAAGCAATGTCAAATGCAAGAAAAAATACAGTTATCTCTTGGATAATCACGTTTTTAGGGATAGCGCTTACTAGTTTGGTGAAATTCGCCCACGAAATTTGGGGTCGCGACACGTGGTCCCACTGGGATTGTACCACTATTACTCGTGGTCCCACTTGGAACACTAAGTTCAAATTTCGGAACTATGAGATAAAATGGAAGAAGGTACTTTTGACATAATATTTATTCAGAAATAAATTACACCTTGTCATTTTCCCGCCCTTTTCCTACGTCGTGGGATCGATACAACATGAGATCTTCCATTTCCCTCTGTCATTCGTCATCTCAGTACTCACTCTTTAACCATGTCATCTATCTTTAAAAAAAATGGACAGTTGACACCTATTGCTGTAAATTTATAATGCATTGAGTTAGAACCTTGCGTTTTACGGCACCATAAAGCTTACATACCTTTTTAAATGGTATAAAATTTCAAGTTAATAACTTTAACCATTATCGAGAAGCCTTGACAGATATTATAGCGTATAGTACCTATAAGTATACACTCTTGGACATAGTTTACTTGCACCGAGATATATATGTACCTAACTAGTATTTTACATGCTAATATCAACTGTTTTTATTTAGCCGTGAGGGAAGGAATTCCTTCCCTCACGGCTTCGTTCGCGTGGCACCTTGAAAAACTAAAACAAATCTATCCCACGGGAACCGTACATTTTTCCGGGATAAAAAATAGCTTTATGTGCTATTCCAGACTATAATAATGTCTGTGGCAAATTTCATCAAGATCCGTTGAGCCTTTTCAGCGTGAAAGAGTAACAAACATCCATACTTACTTTCGCATTAATCATATTACTTCCATACAAACTTTCATCCCTAATTTCAACTCCTTCAAGCATTTTTTCGCTATAAAAGGTAGCGTATGTCCTTTCTGAAACTCTAGTCTATCTTTGCATCAAATTTCATCAAAATTGGTTCAGCGGTTTAAGCGTGACAGCGTAACAGACAGGTAGAGTTACTTTCACATTTATAATATTAAAGTATGTATGTTGTACCTACCTAATGAAAACCTGTCAAACATCTGACATGTTCTTTGAACATGTACTTAATGACTTTTTTACAAGTTTGTCGATGAGGGGTTGAATAAAGGTTCCGCTTTTTATCACGCGGAATCCTAAAAATTTAAATGTGTGATCACACTATGTCAAAATAACCAAAAGAATTATAATTATGCAAACGTTTATCGTATAACCAGGGCAGCCATTGCAGTTGCAGTGTGTGCAATACCACTGAAACCCTGACGCAGCACAGCGGTGACATTGATAAAAACGCGGAAGAAAATTAAATGCAAAATCTGACAATTGTATTGAAAGTATTGAAACATCTCAGTTCGTGCTGCGCTTTTCCGCGGGAAGTGCCATAGACAATTTTTGTATTCTGAATTTGAATTGTGGGGTGCGCGCCTCGTTCGAGCTGAGAGTGGTTTTGTGTTTTTTTTTTATTTTAGTATGAAAAATGAAAGGCGTGCGTCGGGTAAGTTTTCTTTTAAGTCATTTAATTTTACCTACCGATTATTAAAATAAATTAATGATCAGTAAGTATTAAAATTTGACTCTAGGTACATAAAAGATGCCATTTAAATAATGACCAAGTACCTTTACCTATAAACAGCCAGCCGACTGACTAACAAGCCTATAAATAATAAAATAATAATAAATAATGCTGGACAATCCACACAGCATCATCTAACCCCAGAGTAAGCTACTCAAAGCTTGTGTTATGGGTACTAGATAACTGATATATTTAATACATTATATACATAGATAGATACTTTTTTATTATACATAGAAAACACCCAGACCAACGAAACAAATTTCTGCAGATAGTACACAAATTTGTTCCGCGGCGGGAATCGCACCCGCAACCTCTTGCGTCGCAAGCGGACTCTCGCCCGCTGCGCCACTGAGGTCGTCTGATGGTATGCTATAACAGCATACTTAAAGTACCTAGGCATTTGTAGAGTTACCTTTAGGTAAACAAAATAAGTAACGAGGTTTACAAAAGGTAAGTATACAAGGTCAGTTTTATTTTAAAGTTTACACCTCGACTAATGGGCGGCTTGCAAAAGCTTGCCGCGTAAACTACCAAGTTTTTTTAAATATACAAACACATTTACTGCCTCTATTTGCGCATAATTACGGTAAGAACGTTTCTCGACTGTCAATAAACTGGAAATTACTAAATTAAACCGTAATACAACTGCTTAAAACACAAAATCATTTTTTCTCTAGCTCTCAGATGATTGAGTAGTGTGCTTGAAAAAAATATTTCATTTATTTACCATTTCTTCCCATTAGCGAAGCTATCAGTAATGTAATTTGGTACTTAGACCACAGATGCTGAAAGAAGAGCAAAATTGCCCATCATCCTAACACTTTACCTTTTTAAATCTGATTTATCCATAGACAATGGAAAGTGTATCTAAATTTAAAAATTAATGTGAGGAACGTTTTTATTTTAAACTAGTTCTATTTTTAAAATGGTGGCTTATGATGACTGTCACGTAAATAAATAAATTAGTTCTTGCCTTATTTGCAACCTATTAGACTTCCAGAAAGAATTTAATGGAATCGGTTGAAATGATTTTCCGGATTCTAGTAAGAATCTCAGGAAAAAATCGGCAGGAAACCGACATGTCAAAAAACCTAAAAAGTTTTGAAAACGATTGTCAAGTATCGTTATTTTAATCTTTTTTAACCTTTATTGTAGAGCTCGTCTTTCAAGCTAATAGCGTGAAGATGGAGCCATAAGCAGTCTATTGGTTGTTAATAAGTTATTTCACGAAGGGTAGGTACCTACCTACCTACATAATAATATCAACTAATATTTTACGAGATAGGTAACCAAAATTGTTTTTTGCGAACAATAACGAAAGTGAGAATAATGACGAAACCATCCACCAATCTACCAACACTTTAAAAAACCCTAAAAAATAATCGATAGACCAGTGAAATCTGATCATGGGCATGTCATTTTACCGCTATGATTTACTTTACAACACACGGAGCAAATACCACATTTCCACCTACGGAACAGCAAACGAGAAATTTCTCATCAAAAAATACAAATAAAAATTTATATTTACCTGTCAAACAGCGCGCGAGACGGTAGCCATCTTGGCCGTAGACAAACACGAAAAATGGCCGACCCTAAGGAACCTTTTTGGAATATTTATTTTTATTTTATTATGTAACGTGCGATGCTCATACCGAGATCACTGAACTACACTCGTATTTCGAAATTATTATCCAATTTCGGTCTAATGATCGCTTTTAGGTACCTACATAAGAAAGTATCTAATGTACTATGTAGGTACTTAATAAGTAGGTATCTATGTTAGTAAAAATAAATTCAGGGTATTTCTAGACAGGTCTATACCATAGAGCTGAAATAATGACTCTTTTTGCTGTATCTATATCTATAGATCTCTTAACTTCACTAATATCTGTTTTAGTGACTAAAAAAACCGATTATTTGTTTCATTTGATTATTTTTTAGGTTTAAATAAAGTAAAGTGGTTTATAGCATGTTTATATAGGTATATCGGTAGGTTACGTAATTAGTTTACAATAGGCACTAACGAATGATCAATAATACTGTATTTACATACGTAAGAAAATTAATTAAGAAAATTAAGAAAATTACAAAATAAATAAAATTACTGTAAAAAGTTTAAGTGGGCGTTACATTAAAAAAAAATAGTGCAAAACTCCCAGCATAGGTTCGGCAAAGTAATCTGCAACAATAACTTTTAACTCTAACAACTTTTAACTCTACTTACAAAATAATTTGATTGATGATTGTTTCCGGTCGGACATTTCCAAAAAGTTTCGAACTACAAAGTCTGCATACCTCACGTCGCTGTTTAGATTCGGTATGCGACATATTACAACGTAACACCTTCGAAATCCCGCCTAATGGCGAATTCGTGCCTACTAGAATGCATTCCTATGCAATAAAAACAAATATAGAACTAAACACAACAAATAAAACGAAAAAAATGCCGAAAATGGCCGCCATGTTGGATGCACGCACGTACGTTCCCGCCAAATCTTTATAGATCGTTTTCGAACGTGACATTTGGAAGTTTTTGAACGAGTTATTTTTTTTTTTTGGATATCATTGATTGTGTTAGATATTTTTTTTACCATTTTAAAATTTTTAACGCGTTCATTCATATCTTTTTTTGGATTTCCCAATTACTAGAGGTATTAAGGGCTAAATAGCTACTTATGATGTAAGTAAGTACTTACATAAGTATTTTATTAAATGATGAGCTAATTTTAAGAGACACGTTGGCGCGTTAGAAAAAACCGGACTGTTATCCTACACATACTTATAGGTAAATTAAAAAAAAATACATTGAACTATATACATTAGGTAAAGAAAAACCTAAGAATTGATCTTAAAACGGTGCCTAAAATCTCTCAATATTATGCGTAGGTACAAACTATTTTTTGCAGTATGAGGGAAATTCATTTTCATTGCTAAATTCAATCAATTTGTGGTTTTTGATTTTAAACATGGCATAGACTATTTATTAAATTTTTTAAACCTGTGGTCAATGGTTTATGATTATCGCAAAACTAAATCTGTTTTAGCTTAGTAAGTTTATTAGGCACTATTAAAAGCGGAAAAATTATGTAAAAAAATAGTGGCGGTCCTTGTGAAATAGTGCTTATTTCCCTGTTACATACCTATATACTATATACGTAAAGTGCGAGCGAGAAAGCAAAACTCAGTCTAGACCCGGTGTTTCTACTCAATATGATATTTACCGTTGTTTTGAAAACTTTTTTAACCTTGTTTTTGAGCTCGTCTTTCAAGCTGATAGCATGAAGATGGAGCAATAAAAGATTGCTAATAAGTTATTTAGAATAGAATAGAATAGAATAGAATAGATTTTTATTCAGACACGGACACATACAGGAAAATAAAAGTAGATAAAAAAAAAAAAAACAAAAAGGAATTTCAGGAAGGGTCCATTTAAATTAAACTAATATTTTAGTCAGTAACTCCCATTTGTTCTACAGGACTATGACGTCATAGAACTGTTAAAACTTTACGAGACAAACAAAATTTTATTGCAAACAGTGACGTAATTGAGAATAATGACGAAACGGTAGAATGGTAACTCCACCTAAAATTACAAATACAATGTTTACAGTAACAGAACTACAAATCACAATTCGTAATTATTATTGTAGGCAAGTGAATAGCACGGCCTGCACTAACTGTTGCGTATTCTGCGTTCGTACGTGATCCTAGTTGGTACAAGTTGTGAGATATTTTAGTTTCAGTCACGTATTGCAACATAGTTGGGTGATGACATTGTATGCCCAGTGAACGAGAAAACATAGAAGCAGTTCAAAGGAAACATCCGCGAAACATGACGCCAAATTTCAGGGTTTGCAATATCTTATACCTTTAAACGAGCAATTCTTGTATATATCTATAATTCTTGTATTGTACGGAATCTCGGAAACGTCTCCAACGATTTTCATGAAATTTAGTATGCAGGGGCTTTCGGGGGCGATAAATCGATCTAGCTAGGTTTCATTTTCCAAAAAACAAGATTTACGAGAAAAAAACCGAGCAAAGCTCGGTCAACCAGGTCCTTAAAGATTAAAGATTAAAGATTATTTATTTCTATAAAACATTGTTACACAAAAACACATAAAGACTATCAATTTCAAAGTATTCATTTCAATATAGTTGGGTGATGACATTGTATGCCCAGTGAACGAGAAAATATGGAAGCATTTCTTCACGGGAAATATCCGCGATACATGACGCCATGATGTTTTGTCCGTTCACTATTGAAGCCCTTCCGATCATGACCTTCGGATCGTAACATGGAACGGACGGCGTTGAGATTTATTTTATAAATAACGCATCATACGTAATTTTTAAGTATTTTATGTAGGTATGCCCAAAATAACATCGGGATGAAATTGGTTTGTAGTTTAACCTAAACAATCGAAAAGAGTACAAAAGGAGCTTCTAAGGCGCTTTTATTTTTTCACCACACTGGTTCGAAGGACCAAGTGACAAATTCGAAGGACCAAGTGACACGATAAGAAGACGTGAACAAAGTCGCGGGAACTGACTAATCCCCACAAGCAAAGGTGAGAAAACACCACTAACTCAGGAAGTCCCGATAAATCAGAGTATTTTTTGTGCTGGCAATACATTTTGTGGAGTTGGTAGGGATTATTTTTTGTACTGGCAATATTTTAGTGCGGATTAGTTTGTAGTGGCGTCGGGAGCTGGGGGATTTGGGGGATGTAATCCCCACGCTGTAACATCTGGTGGTTAAACGATTCGTTGGAAATAACTATTAGATAATTAACCTACGTTTAACGTCTATTTAAAATTCAAGTTTTAAAACTTTAAAGATTAAAATCTAGACAAGGTTGTAGACACTCACTGCCTTTTATAAGTAAAAAATTTACTTTAAAGCAAACAAGAAACCTTTGAGGTTATAATTTTTAATAAGGTTTCAGTTATATTCTATTAAGTTCTGTATTTGTGACACAAAATAAATTTCTTTGTTTTGATAATTTCACTTTGTAAGACACTAAGAAGAAGCAAAATCATAATTTCTCATTAAGCATATTCCCGCGCAAATTAAAAAGCAACCGTATTTTAAGATCTGTTACTGTCATCTTAAACAAAGACCAGTAGACAAATAGTTTAGATGTTGAATGTTCCTGCAATTTATCTCTTTATTGACTTGATATAAGGTGCATTTTGGTAAAAAAACATAGAGGCAGCAGAACAACCATTTTTGTTTTTAATTTTATGCAAAGATGCGAAAAGAGGTTTTGTCTATTTACTATGACACCTTGTTTGTATGGCGTGGGAATCATAGTAAAATTACGATTCTGTGACTTTATGAATGAAATTTTCGTTTATGAAATGTTATTTGACTCCATTCATGGACACGTTTTTGCTGAATTTTGTATGATATTGTAAGTTATCTCGAAGCAAGTATAGAGGTATCTGGTAGGGACTAAGCTTTTCATTTGATAATATAATTTTGATTGATAGTTCTTTAAAAAATAGCTTCTTTATATAGGTGCATTCATAAAGTAGGTATATTATATAATTAAGTACCTATAAAAAGTATCAAAATTACGTTAAACAATACAGTGACTGCCAACAGGTTAGAATTGAAATTAAAGTCTGAGTAAAGCAAAACCAAAGTCAACCATGATAAATAATTCAACAAAAAAAAAGTATATTTAGACATAGCTCGTACTCGTACGTTATATAAATTTAAAAAAAACGACAACACGCTATAAATAAAATTAGTTTTAAACAAAAGAGTTTGCAATACAATGACGCACGGAATAATGAGTCAGTCATCGAACAAAAGACTGTCACCTTACACCGGGTTCCCACGACGCAAATGACCAAACTATTACATTTTACAGATACTATGAATGACGCTACAGGTGTCAACTACTGACAAAAAATATAGTAAACAGTAAAACCTCCTTTAGACACGTGCGTCCTTTGCGGCCAGAAACAATGGCATTATAACAGCCAGCCTTTGCTTAAAAAAAAAAGACCATAGATTTTTTTGGCGCGAAGTTTATTGACTTGTTACACGTTCCCACGCATATTTTGTAATTTCCTTAGCGATTTTACATAATGTTCAACTAAAATTAGGGTTCTGTAATCTAGTTAAAGCTTTTGCAGGTGAGTTGTTATCCAATTACGAGGGTAGTCTTACAGGTTTAAGATTTACGGATTTATTAAAGTGAAAGTGACATCTGTCATAGATTTTTTTTCGTGCACATGGCATTCTTCTACTTAGAATATAGATTTTCTATACCTAAGTAGCTACTCATAGAAAAAATCTTACGTATTGTGTTAATTATTAATAAGAATAAATAAATATATTAAATTATTATCGATAAGTAATCAGTGCATTGGATAAAAATAAATCAAAAATCACTTTTATCGTGTTAAAATGTAAAATTTATTTGTCTTCGCTACTGTAGAGGAAAAGGCCTAACATGGTCATATTACAGAACAGAATAACTGTCCCAATTATGGACAAGATAGGTTATTTACAAGTTATTGAGCATTTTAAGCGCCTATTTTACAAAAATATAGCATGAACAATATTTAGTTGACTGACCATCTCAGTTGGTAGTAGCTACTAGTTGGCAGAGCTAGCTCTGCCTTCTGCGCTTTAGATCGTGGGTTCAATCTCCACCCAAGACTAACATTTGTGATTTGTGTAATTAACGCAGATGTTTGTTCTGTGATGTGATTATCTATTCTATGTATGTATTCACAAAAAAATGTACTTACATAAGTATATAATTAATCTATCAGCTATCTGGTTCCCATAGCACAAGCTTTGCTTAGTTTGGGTCTAGATGGCGTTGTGGTAACTGTCCACTAATAGTTTTTTTGAATCTAGAACATTACCGTAGAGTTTCAAAGAGAACACCATCATATTTTTTTAACGGAACTAAGGCAAACGTCGCACTCCCATTCAACCAAATCCTCTTCCCTCTAAAACAATAGTATTGACGTATGGGACCACCGCGCGCGCCCGGATCCTATAGATTAACGCGCACGTGTAGTTAGCAGCTGTACCCCTAGTATGAGTTTTTGATTTACGAAAACTTTTTTCGAATAGTATCCTTTCATACATTTTCCTCCATCGGAAATGTTAAGGAACTAAAATAAGGAGGAAATTAAATGTATGAAAGGTTACTATTCGAAAAAAGTTTTCGTTACTATCAAAAACTCATACTAGGGGTACTGATCTAAATATCGTTTTAGGAGACAGCTTTTTATATCTACCCACGTCATAGGTTATAGTTTCATCCTACTAATATTATAAACGCGAAAGTTTGTAAGAATGTATGGATGTGTGGATGTATGGATGTATGTTTGTTACTCTTTCATGCTGAAACGGCTGAACTGGATGAAATTTGGCACAGATATAGATTATAGAATAGCACATAGGCTACATTTTATCCCGGAAAAATGTACGGTTCCCGTGGGATAGATTTGTTTTTGTTTTTCAAGTTACCACGCGGGCGAAGCCGTGGGTGGAAGTAGGTTATAGATTTCAAAAAAAAAATGATCACGAGATCTTTGAAAATATCTAAAGAGGGTAGTCAGGTGCACGTCTAAACTTACATTTGCACAGTATACCTAGTATTTGACAGGATGGAAGCCCATCGCCGCTTATAAGAATACTAACCTATGACACACACCTTCGAATTTTTTGTTTCAGGATAGGTATGCCAGTTTCCTCACGATGTTTTCCTTCGCCGTTTAAATAAGTTTTTCGAATAGAAAAATTAATTCATGATCTACCTAGTTAGTAGTTCTCTCGATCGTTTTCGTCATCTGGTGAAAGAATCAGAGATTCTTCGGAGGTTCCTTTCATGCATTAACTGATAGGTATTGATGAGCTCGTCTACTCAACGAAGCTTTGAGGGATATGGACATTGAAAAAAGATTCAAAATTGAATAATTAACAATAAAACTACCTACTGATAAAGCATTTTTTTTCGGTTGTATTGATCGTGCGTGATAATCATTTAAAAAAATTAACAGTTTTAAATCGCACAAGATTCGTATTTATACTTAATCGCAACATCTGAATTGATGACTTTTGAAATTCGAACTTAAAAAAAATGTCGTCTCGCCTCTTTCGAGGACTCTCCAGATTCAAATATGGAATTGTTAATTTTTTCCGCATCTCAAATTGCGAGCCGCTGCCCTTTTCATTCAGCCAAGATGGCCGCTGATATGCAAATGCCATTCACGCCGGAGCCTTTATTGATTTTAGTCCTTTTCAATTTATAATGTGACTGTGCATTAATTCGTTATGCTTTATGATTGTATCAATACATCTAAAGTTCGTGGACATAAATAAAATGTCGTTTTAACTGTTAGACGAACTTCTCTTCGGTAGTTTTTTTCTTTAATGTGTTAAATACTCGTACTATCAAAGCTTTGAAAAGTTTCCGTTGATACGACCTACCTACCCTAAGATAGGTTTTATACAAGCCTTCTTTATCTAAAACTTAGTGGACACTGTAGTGATTACAATGTCGATTGAGTAAAAAGTTTGCATGTTATGCAACCTGTTTTCTTATCTTTGTAACAAACATGCTAACCGCAACAACAAACATAAGATTATGATATTATCTTACGAAGCCCTTTACAACCGTTACTCAACACTATCAAATACCACAATACAAATCAATCGGAACTTGGAGCTGTCAAATAATGCGGGCTCTATTGACATTTTTTTTATATTGTCTATGATGTCTATTGTTACCTGTTTTTTTTCGGAAACGGACATCGGAAACACCTTATATTCTGCCAGTCCGTATTTAGAACCTGTCCGCGTAAGGTGCAAGGTGCAATTTTTTTATTGATTTTACAAATTTTTTTTTAATTATGAAATACCCGTGCAAGAAGTTATTTAGTAAATATACGACGGAGGTTGATATGGAATTGCGTAAGTAATAAGGGCCTAAATAATTAAGTAAAAAAAATTTAGATTAATAAATTCAGCGTGTCCCAACGGATGTTTTTGGCAAGGAACTTCAAACCGTGTCCTTCTGGATTGTAGTTCTCAATTCTTACAGAATAAAGTTTATTAAGCAAATGACTTTAGGTACCTTCGTGTAAGTAGGTACTTATGATTTAATTTGAACTACTTATATTATTTAAAATTTATTTAAAAATATTTTATTACGTTTTAAGATTTTTTAATATCATTTACAGAGGTAAATACTTCGTTTTTTAAAGTTTATTTACAAAATACTCACCGTACCCATACCCACAGCTTAATAAAAAGTAATAAAAGTCGTGTTGGTAGAGGCGCTGCTCTCGGCTCGCAGTCAAAACAAAAATAACCGTTTAAAATTGTAAATCGAACGCAAACGCAAATTCCATTTTCAAATGGCGCTTTGATTGTTTATTGCCTGCCAGTGTATAACTAAGGCCAGAGTCCACAGCTTTACCTACTTTAACTATTTTCGACCAAGAACAATAGACACTTTAATTTGGCCCATAAAATCATAGACAAAGACGTTTATAGTAAAATTGTCTATACAAATAAAAGTCAATACAATTTTCTCTTTTTCATGAAAATCCATATAAAAGACTTTAACGCGCTTTTGTAGACACTGCAAGGATTAAAAAATAAAACTAGCGAATTATTTATTTTTATAAAATATTTAGGTACAAGTCTACATTTCATTACAAGCATTCATAAAAATTGTGTGCAATGCCAGTGCTCTTAAAAATGAAGAAAAACATCGCGAGGAAACCGGCATAGGTACCCTAGAACCAAAAATTCGAAGGTGTGTGTCATACCATAGTATTCTTTTTTTTGTTTTTATTAATAATAATGTCTAAAAAATCTGCTGAATAGCAACCCACCTATTGAATATGGAGTGATGGTGATCTAAAAATATTTCTAATAAGCTTTATTTGGCCCACATACCACCCCTCCATTCATTACTCCAGCTAGGTAATCCTAACAAATTTATTCGAATTACGAACATGAATAATTCAGTTGCTGTTGTTTTCCCGCCGAAAGAAGGTGATTTTCTCTTTTTTTTTTTGAAGTGGCCAAGGTGCGGTGCATTCTACCTTATAAATATTAATTTCATGTCGTTAGCGCGGGTAATGCAAATTTTTTGAATTTGTAATTTGTTGGCGTAGGTCAGGGACTATCGAAGAAAAATTTGTATATTGTTGCCTGTCACTTCGTCTTATATTTTAATTATAATTATTTAGAACAAAAGGCAGCGAAACAAAGAATTATTTTCGTATTTATAATATGGAATAATAATTATCTATGTATCATTGTGTTCTGATGAAATTTTTCGAAAATTTCAAATCAAAAGATTTTTAGAATCAGAGAATATTTTCAGAATAGGTATAATAAGTATATTATTTGATTACATTATTGTTTACAACTTATAGTAAGTATTTTTTTAAATGGTGGCAAGGCAGCCAATGAAATCCAAGCGTCAGCTTATTGTACGAGTTTTAGTTCTATATTCAAAAAACTTTTTTCTTTATTCAAATATTTTTCTCTCCACAGTTATACGAATTTAAGTTCTAAATTCAAAAAAAATTGTTCTTTATTCATATATTTTGCTTTCCAGTTATACGAATTTAAGTTCTAAATTAACAAAAAAAAATGTTCTTTATAATAAGATTTTTTTTAATATTTTCCTCTCCATTTAGTAAGTAGACGGTAAGTTATAAACGAATTTTAGTTCTATATTCAAAAAACATTGTTCTTTATTCAGATATTTTTTTCTCCAATTACATACGAATTTAAGTTCCATATTCAAAAAACATTGTTCTATATTCAAATATTTTTCCCTCCAGCCTGCCGCAAAGACAGCGCACGGCACCAGCCGTACGACGCGGCGGCCAGCATGAAAGAAAAGAGCAAGAACGCGGCACGATCCAGGCGAGAGAAAGAGAACGCTGAGTTCCTAGAGCTAGCGAAACTACTGCCATTGCCCTCTGCAATCACATCACAACTAGACAAAGCTTCGGTTATAAGATTGACGACGAGTTATTTGAAGATGCGACAGGTTTTTCCTGACGGTAAGTTATAATAAAACGAGTGTGCTTTACACACGACTGAAGTAAAACCTCTCTAACTCCATCTATACGTATGTACCTAGGTCTGCTCTATGTCTATGACTAACTGGCTATGAGAGAAAGAGAGAAAGAAAATGTGTGCTCGCACCTCTCTCTCTTGCCCCAACAGTAATATACGAAACGTTACACTCTGTTTCTATCTTCACTAACTTCTTATCAACTTCCGTTCGCCTCGCCTGATCACACTTTTCGTAACGCTCTCATCACGCATTCACCAGCTTACTCCCTTCAAAAAACACGATCAAAAACTATTTTCACTAACTTATATCTCCCTCTCAACTTCCGTTCGCCCGATCACACTTTTCGTAACGCGTTCGTCACGAATTCACCACCTTACTCCATCAAGCGGGCGTAAAGAAATTAAAAAACTATGTAAATATGCATTCCCCAGGTTTAGGAGACGCGTGGGGCGCCGCCCCTCCAGCCCCGCAACCCCGGGAGCTCTCCATCAGGGAGCTGGGCTCCCACCTTCTGCAGACCCTCGACGGGTTCATCTTCGTGGTAGCTCCTGACGGCAAGATCATGTATATCAGCGAAACAGCATCCGTGCATTTAGGTCTTAGTCAGGTGAGGATAGATGGCGCTAGCGTCGCGAGAACGGTTCGAAATTCGAATCGCGAACTTTTCTTAATCACATAGCCGGTTAACCTCGATTTTAGAGCTCGTCTTTCAAGCTGATAGCATGAAGATGGAGCAATAAAAGATTGGTTGATAATATATAAATTATTTCACGAAGGGTAGGTACATTTAAAATTAACTAACATTTTACGAGATAACCAAACTTGTTGTGAACAGTGACGAAAGATCATAAAAAATGGTTTATAATTGTCGCAAAACTACATTCGTATAGGTATACAAACAAACAAACGTGCAATGACCTACTAATAAATCCAGGGTATTCCAGGTGGAGTTGACTGGTAACTCGATCTACGAGTATATCCATCAGTCTGATCATGAGGAGATGAGCGCCGTCCTCAGTCTGCAGCATCCTCACTCGTATCTCGGACACCAGTACCCTTCACTGGGGTAAGATTTTTTTTCGCGTCTTTCTATTAATTGTGCCCTCTTACTAGGGTAAGTATTTTCTGAGGTCTTTTTTTGGCGTCTTGCATTAGCAAGACAAAAAAAACTTAACCTAGTAAGAGGACACAATTAATAAATTGTGGCCTCTTACTAGGTTAAGTTTTTTTTTGTGGTCGTTATCTGTCATTTTGTCATCTGGAGTAAGATTTTTTTTAAGCATCACACTTTTAATTGTGCCCCTTCACTAAGGTAATTTTTTTAGGGGTCACATTTTGTTCATTTGACATAACTGGGTTAAGAATTTTTTTTGGGCCTCGCATTTATTTGTGCCCCTTCATTAGGGTAAGCTGTTTTTTCTTTTTTTGGCACCCTTTTCTTTTCAGTTACGTTCTACGGTAACCTCTATTAAAACGGTTAGTCAAGAACGGTAAATCCAAAAGGGTTTCGTTCAATTAACCGGTTAGAACGAAATAATTTCGTTCTTTTCCATATTAGTTACCTCGCGCTAGCTCTTACGACGACAAACGAAGCTCGCTTTAAGGGGCAGAATTTTGAATATTTCAAGTATTGCAACCCAAATTATTCTATTATCGCTTAATATATTACATTGAAATTGAACTACACGATACTCAAGGATATAACCGGTTAATCTAAGTTCGAGTTAAGGGTTTTGAAAGAGGTTGCGTTCCGAACGCTATCGAAATACCGGTTCTTTTCTGGTAAATTACTAACCTGTTTAAAGCCCTGGGACATTTGGAGACGCCGTTTTCGAGTGATTTCATTGTTTATTATTAATATGTACATAAATTACTTTAGATATCCAGTGGCCGGCTCTTGGGGTCCATCAGTGGACATAGAGTGCGAGCGAGCGTTCTTCATCAGGATGAAATGTGTCCTTGCCAAGAGGAACGCCGGCCTCACCACTTCAGGGTACAAGGTAATTACTTGACACTTGTCAATTCATCTCTTTGTCTATGACATCTCTTTTGACAGATGCCAATTCATATCTTCTTCTTTGTCTGCGGCATCTGTCTCTTAGGAAATCAATTTTACCAGTGTCGCGTTGAATTAGTAGTATTGGCAATGTCACAAAGTCATAATCAAAATGTAATTTTAAACAAAAGATGGCTGTTTTGTTTAAAAATCGCGGGATTTTTTCCGATAGATAAAGGATTCGTTTTAATTTAGGTACATATTTTACAATCACGTCAAGAACTCGGTTTATTAGCCTTTTTAGTAAAATAACTTCCAAAATTACACAATAAAACTCAAAATAACAAGAGAAAATATATGAAAACTAATATTCGCAGTCGAATGCATCAGAAGAAACTCCTAATTCTTCTTCTATTGAGATAAAATTGCAAATGTCATTTGTTTTTTGTTTCCTAAATCAAATAAATAAAATGGAATTTCACAAACTTCCAAATCACATTTAGAAAATTCAAAAACGGAACTCTATTAAGCTTCCTTCGTTCTTTATTTGAAAAATATTTTTCTTTTTTCAAAACTATAAATACGAAATCGTAGAATCGCACTCGAGCGCGCGCCTGTTCGATGAGGGCGGGCGAGTGCCAATCGTCAGTGCGCTCAATTATACAAACAAGATAAGTGTGTATTAGCATTACTGGGGTTCGGTTCTGGTGGAGAAAATACACATCTCATCATACCAAACCCCTGCATTTTTAAAATAGGTGACATCATCATCATCATCTTCCTGCCTTTATCCCACGTTATGTGGTCGGCACAACATGTGATCTTCTTCCATTTCCCTCTGTCACTCGTCATCTCAGTACTCACTCCTTTCTTACCCATGTCATCTTTCACACAGTCCATCCATCTTTGCTTCGGCCTACCTCGACCCCTGTATCCATCCACATTCATACCTAACACTCTCCTTGTCACATGACATTCATCTCTTCTCATAACATGCCCATACCACGCTAAGCTATTACTCCTCATCTTTTCTGATAAAATAGGTGACAATTAACTAAAAAAAGTTTTATTTCCTTCCACTTAAAAAAAGTGACAGATCATTTTGGCATAATCATAAATAAATGTCAGAAATTACGGAAGAGATGACAAAATAACATTTGTGACGACAACAATTTATTTATTTTTTGAAAAATTACAAATTAATGTCGGAAATTATGGAAGAGAAGACAAAATAACATTAATGACGGCAACAATGTAATTATTTTTTGCAAAATGACAAATTAACGTCGGAAATTAAGGAAAAGAAAAAAAAATACGATGATATACGTGGTCAAGCCAGACAAAAATGATAATTTTGCTGTCTCAAATGTTATTTTGTCTTCTATTTCGCAATTTCCGATACCAATTTGTAATTTTTCTAAAAAAAAATACACTTTGGTCGTCACATGTTTTTTGTCTTCTCTTTCGCAACTTCTGACATTAATTGAATATTTGGGCAAAGAGAACTGTCAATTTTGTCTTCACAAATGATACTTTGTCTTGTCTTCCGCAATTTCCGTCATTAATTTGTGATATCGCCTAAAATAACATTTTTGCCTTCACATAATGAATATAGAATAAAAGAATAAAGATTTTATTTTTTAGCACACACACAGATGACAAGAGGAAAGTAGCAAAATAACAACACAAGATATCTAAGGGTTTCATTTTTTTTGTGGAAACTTAAATATTTAGCCGTTAATCACACATCATTTTTGTTACATAATTACCTAGCCGTTAGTTTTCCTAAAACTGTAAAATAGAAAAAAATAAATAAATTAAAATATTCATAACTAAACTTAGCCAAAACTCTACATTTAAGATTTAATTAGTAACCTATACATTTGTAATAATATATTTTTAAGCCGTACGTCGATTCTGTAAAATTCAAATATCAGCTCGCATCTCACATCGCTATTCACTCTCACTTCGCTTAAGACGCTTTTTATTTGACACTTTGAATCTGGTACAAGTGCGAAGCGAGCGTCGAAGTGACTTGAGAATTACCGTTTAGAATGCCACTTCTTACGTCATCTCATACTTAATCTGTCAAAATCTCCCCGTCAATTTAGTTCAACTCGCTGACACGCTCGCAAGAGTGGCGCTAGTGTAAATTCGAATTATCAACCGAGTTTTAAGAATGCCAATCAAGAAACTCACAACGGATTCAGATTCGAAGTATGTTTCTTTTGCCAATATATAAACAAAATTACGTAGAAACTTAGACATTGGTCCAAGTCCAGACATAGTATTAAAGTAGTGTTACTCCAAGCTAAAAATGTAACGTTTCTAAAACATTATAATGATTTGTAAGAGCTCGTGGTAAGGGGGCACTTATCCACCTATAACAATATCCGGAATGTTTTCACTCGCGCTGTGTGGATTTGCGCACAAAATGGATTGCGCATAATTGCACGGATTACATCTAATCCTGCTAAGCCGTTACACATTTTAGGGATTATCGTGGACCCTTTTAAGGGTCGCGTGATTCTTACTTTGAATACTTATGTTATATACCTAGTTCCAGTGTGGTAAAAGTATTTATCAATGAAAAAAGGAGGTTGGAAAGTTGATGCGGATTTTTTTTTATCTAAAGAATGAGGGTAAATTAGAAATAATTGAAATAATTAATTAAAAATACGAAAAAAAGGAAAAAAACTTATATAAGTACAAAATCAACAGTTTTATTAATAAACTTTTTATAGTTACTAAAGGATATAATGTGTTTTAATAATTAGTAAGTACTTACCTACTAATAATTCAATAATTTATTTAAAATGGGATAGCTAAGACAGAAAACGCCCCTATGTATATAGAAAATAAACAGTATAAAAAAAAATTAATTAGTAACGTTAATTCTTGGTTTTTAAGAGCGCTGGTGGTGTAGTGGTAGCACCCCTGCCTCACGATCCGTAGGTCGTGGGTTCAAACCTGGTCGTGCACCAATGAGTTTTTCCATTCGAAAAATTTATGTGCGCAATGCCAGTGCTCTTAAACGGTGAAGGAAAACATCGTGAGGAAACCGGCATACCCTAGAACCAAAAATTCGAAGGTATGTGTCATAGGTTAGTATTCTTATAAGCGGCGATGGTCTTGCAACCTGTCACGTACGGAATACTAACTACTGTGCAAAATGTAGGCATGTACCAAATGTCATGTTTGGACTTGCCTCTGACTACCCCCTTTAGATATCCTCAAAGATCTAAGTAACTAAAAATCTGAGGAGTTATCTACCGAGCCCGGGGATTACAGTCGTGATCATATTTATTTTTATTTATTTATTTATTTTTTTAAATTATCATCACTCTAATTATTTGATAATTTACGACATGTTCTGGGTAGAATCCTACTAATATTATACCTAAACGCGAAAGTTTGTCTGGATGTCTGGATGTTTGTTACTCTTTCACGCTAAAACGGCTGAGCGGATCTGAATGAAATTTGGCACAGATATAGATTATGGTCTGGAATAACACATAGGCTACATTTTATCTCGATTAAATATACGGTTCCCGTGGGATAGGTTTGTTTTTGTTTTTCAAGGTACCACGCGGGCGAAGCCGTGGGTTGAAGCTAGTATGTTATATGGTTCAAAAGAATTAGTGGCACCATAAGGCGAAGGTAAACTTTGACGAAGGTTTTTGGTTCCAGGTGATACATTGCTCGGGATACCTGCGCGCGCGCAGATTCGGCGAGGGTTCGGCGCCGCTCGGCCTTATCGCCGTCGGGCACTCCCTCCCGCCGTCCGCTGTGACGGAACTGAAGCTACATTCCAACATGTTCATGTTCAGAGCTTCGTTGGACATGCGCCTTATCTTTTTAGACGCGAGGTATGTTGCTTTATGTTTAACTACCCGCTTTTTTATAAAGAAAATTGATTTGACAATTTTCTTTCTAAAAAAGAGGGTAGAATTTTTACGATACATTTCAAACGTAGGTGTTATAGAATGGTTAAACAGTAAAACTACATAAAATAACACAAAATCACGCTTGAGATTTGTTCTTCTTCTTCTTCATGTATGGCATGTGTCTCTTTGACAGTTTCAAGTGTTTAAATTGCCATAAAGTCAGTCACATTAATTGTCAAGTTAATTTTAAACAAAAGATGGCTGTTTTGTTCAAAATTTTCGGGATTTCCTCCGATGGATTTAGAAAGGAATTTTTCACTTTAACTAACATATTTTACACTCGCGTCAATAACTCGGGCTTTGTTGGTAAATTAACGAGCAAGATTACACAATAAAACTCAAAATAACTCTTCTTCTTCTTCTTCAATTATGGCATCTGTCTCTTAGAGAACAATTTTGCCAGTGTCAAGTGTACTTATTTATAAGTATTGTCAACGTCACAGAGTCATAGTCAAGTAGTCAAGTCAATTTTAAACAAAAGATGGCTGTTTTGTTGAAAATTTTCGGGATTTCCTCCGATGGAATTTGAAGAGAACTATTCACTTTAATTCACATACTTTACACTCGCGTCAAGAACCCGGGCTTTATTGGCAAAATAACCACCAAAATTACGCAATAAAACTCAAAATAACACGAGAAAACATATAAAAACCAGAGCGACGTAGTTGTCAGGCAAATACACCGCAGAAAATCCCTCAAAATAACTCGAGAAAAAGTATAAAAACCAAAGCGACAAAGTTGACAGACGAATGCATCACACAAACTTATATAAAAATACTGACACATTATCTCTAAGAGACAGATGCTTTAAATAAAGAAGAAGAAGAAGAAGGGTGCAAGTCAGACTCGCGCTTGTCCAGCTTAAACACAAATACTAAAGCCTCGAATAAAAACTTTAAACGTAAATAAATATAATAAGCTCACCGGAACGGCGCGAATCGAACCGATTTCACGCACGCGCAGTGTCGATACAAACACATCGATCGTTTTTGGGACATCACTAGACTATGAAAATATAAATTTGCGCACTTTTCGGAACATTTTTCAGTTTTTTGTTTTTTGTTATCTCAATAATTAAGTTACAGTACGTCTACCATGAGTTTTCACATTGAGATCGGCTGACGTTACTGCAGTGGTAATAGTACGTTACTATGACATCTGTCAAAATTGTTACTCATGGTACCAAATTCTAAGCAAATGAATGAAGCGCAAACTACAGACACTGTAGTACGCTGTGACGTAGGATAGTTAGCTACGTGAGGTTTTAGTACGCAACTATCCGCTAGAGGCGCTGTACAAGTTTTCATACAGTTTTTTACTACAGTCGCTAGCGAGTGTAGATTGTGAAAACTCATGGTAGACCTACTGGACTTTAGCTGTCAATTGAAATTCAAATCATGACATAGGAAGAATTTGACAAAATATTTTTTATGTGAAAATAATATAGGTAGGTACTTTCCGAATGATCCCATTGAAATGTCAACAAAATCGGTTCCATTTTCCAATAGGTTTCCAATTACATAATCTTATATCATTCTTGGTGGATCAGAATGAGCTATCTTTAGATCATTGTAACGGTCATTAAATAGCTTAAGTAACTGTTTCAATCGAAAGTATTATCTGTAGCTATATTTGTTTATTAAGTTACTTTTAGTGTACAGTAACAATTATTATCAGATCTTCTTCTTATGATGTTGTATCTCACTAGTTCTTACGAGCCATAAAGAATCGTAGGTTCAATTCTCGGCTGAGTCAAAATTTTTCCCAATATTACATTATATTATTTATTTCCTTAACGAATTATTGTAAAGTATAATTTACAACCAGCGATATGAGACGTACCTACGTAAGTACATTCCAAGAAACACAAAGGGAAGCAAAGCGAGACGAAGTTTGTGTCCATGGACCTACTCTGCAAAACGACCAACGATATATCGGGACGATATATCGTGTAACACCTACTCTAAGAGCGGTTTTGAAATATAACAAAAAAAGTAAAATTTTTTGTAACATGTAAGATGTCTGGATGTATGTTTGTTACTCTTTCACGCTGTAACGGCTCAACGGATCTGGATTAAACTTGGCACAGATATAGATTATGGTCTGGAATAGCACATAGGCTACATTTTATCCCGGAAAAATTTACGGTTCCCGTGGGATAGATTTGTTTTTGATTTTCAACGTGCCACGCGGGCGAAGCCGTGGACGGGAGCTAGTTTAAAATAAAACACGTAAACGATGTTGCGAGTGGGTCAGCTAGTACTGGATATATTTACCGTCTCATTATCGTATCACTTTTCAAACTTCAAAATCTCGTTCCGTGAAGCAATAGACAATGGATACAGGGCCAAAGTTATAGTTCACGCCAATCTCGCCGTGAAACTGGCCACAATAAGGCAAAGTTCGCAGAACCAGGTACGTACACTTAGGTTATACCTATCCCTTTGGTAACAGCTTACAGCTGCTAAGGTACCTAGAGTACCTAGAGATAGTCTGAGACCTAATATTAACAACTATAAAATACTGACTTATTATAATTATGTATATGACGGACAAACAAAATACAAACTTTCGTGCCTTATTTCAACCCCTTCAAGTATGTTTTCACGATAAAAGGTAGGTATAGTCTAGCCCTAGACTCTAGGGGTTTCGGTGGATACTTTTCTCACCTTACCGGGGACGATGGCACTTGATTTGTGTCATTTGGCCCGGTAAACACATCACCGGGGAAGTTAAAACTTTTTTTTCCCATGTGGCGCCGGGCCAAGTCACCGGGCCAGATGGAATACACTCGATAAATCGATAGCTTGGTTTCATTTTTAGAAAACGTCGTTTCCCCATAAAACATCCAGAGGGTCTACCATGAGTTTTCACAATCTACACTCGCTAGCGACTGTAGTTAAAAAAATGTATGAAAACTTGGTACAGCGCCTCTAGCGGATAGTTGGGTACTAAAACCTCACGTAGCTAACTATCCTACGTCACAGCGTACTACAGCGACTGTAGTTTGTGCTCATTAATATGCTTAGAATTTGGTACCATGAGTAACAATTTTGACAGATGTCATAGTAACGTACTATTACTACTGTAGTAACGTCAGCCAATTTAAATGTGACAACTCATGGTAGACCTACAGTACGTCTACCATGAGTTGTCACATTTAGATCGGCTGACGTTACTACAGTAGTAATAGTACGTTACTATGACATCTGTCGAAATAGTTACTCATGGTACCAAATTCTAAGCAAATTATTGAGCGCAAACTACAGTCGCTGTAGTACGCTGTGACGTAGGATAGTTAGCTACGTGAGGTTTTAGTACCCAACTATCCGCTAGAGGCGCTGTACAAGTTTTCATACATTTTTTTAACTACAGTCGCTAGCGAGTGTAGATTGTGAAAACTCATGGTAGACCCTCAGGTACTATTTTTTAATCCTTGAACTTATGATAATAAAATAAGTAATGGTAGGTACGTTAAGATCAAAAGTGTCACATTACGAACATCTGATGTGATTACTAAGTGTGTTTAGAATAATAACACAATCAATGTTTAGAAATAGGAGACCTTTTAGAGAAGTTCTTAGTACTATGGCCGGGTCCCCATTAGGCGTAAAGCTCCGTACTCACATACAGTTTTGCTCGATCGAGCTATCATGTCGAGCCTACATTTGATGCGGATTGGTACTAGATGCGAGCCTTCGAGCTGTGAGTTTTGCGGTCCACACGTTCATATTTACTCGTTTTGGAGTAAAACTATCGAGTAATACCAAATGTGAGTACGGAGCTTTAGAGGTGTAAAAGTAACGACAAAAAGCGTACCCGTTTGTACTCGTTACTATAACATAATGAGTAGGTACTCGTTACTCGTATCGAACATGTTACTAGTTACTTCTGATACCTCATACATATGTATAACATGCTGACTCGATTCGGTTCTCTAACATAACATGCTATTAAAAAAAGGCTCAAAATATGGAAAAGTGAAAAATGCACCTTACGCAGTTTTTTATGATTTTTACAAATTACTAGCAGTCCGCCCCGGCTTCGCACGGGTATTTATATATACATACATGGTCACGACTGTAATCCCCAGGCTCGGTAGATATCTCCTCAGATCTCTAGTTTCTTAGATCTTTGAGGATATTTAAAGAGGGTACTCACACTCAGAGGCACGTCCAAACATGATATTTGACTCGATATCGCCGCTTATAAGAATACTAACATATGACACAAACCTTCGAATTTTTGGTTCTAGGGTACCTATGCCGGTTTCCTCACGATGTATTCCTTCACCGTTTAAGAACACCGGCATTGCGCACATAATTTTTTCAAATGGAAAAACTCATTGGTGCACGACCAGGTACTCCTCTTTAAAGAAAGAATTTATATAGAAAGCTTTAGTTTTATTATTTTAGTGAACTTTTTTTTAGAAGAGCGCTGGTGATGCAGTGGTAGCACCCCGGCCTCACGATCCGAAATCGTGGGTTCAAACCTGGTCGTGCACCAATGAGCTTTTCAATTCAAAAAATGTATGTGCGCAATGCCAGTGCTCTTAAACGGTGAAGGAAAACATCGTGTGGAAACCGGCATACCCTAGAATCAAAAATTCGAAGGTGTGTATTCTTATAAGCGGCGTTGGGCTTGCATCCTGTCACGTACGGAATACTAACTACTGTGCAACATGTGGGCATGTACCAAATGTCATGTTTGGACGTGCCTCTGATTGCCCTCTTTAGATATCCTCAAAGATCTAAGTAACTAAAGATCTGAGGAAGATATCTACCGAGCCCGGGGATTACAGTCGTGATCATATTTTTTTTTTTTTTGCTATTTTTTCACTTTGACTCCCCTCCCGTACGGCGTACACCCAGTGCTAAAGTAGTATAAAGCTAGCCGAGAGCAGGGTGAGGCTCTCACGCAACTTTATTATAATACTTACATTTTTAATTTCGTGGTATCTTTTGCATGGAATGTCCGAATTGAGTAATTCAAAAAGCTGTATAATGGTATTGAAGCAGTCTAGAACATGATGTGATTTATTTTGATAAGGATTAATACTAAGATACAAATAAAGAGAGTTTTTCTAAGAGTAGCCTTCAATTAAAATGTCAAAGTAAAAGAACTCTTATTGTGGCATAACTATAATAGTTGGACATATGATATCGCGACATTTTTTGTAAATAATGATGTGTTCTACAAAGTCGTAGTATATCATTTTATTCTATCGTCAATAGTTTTCGCAGCGCACGCGATGTAAAGAATATTTTAGATAATTTTTTTACACCTTGGGTTACATTATCGAAGTTTTGGTAAGGATCCCTAATTTTTTTGAAAATATAATATAGCCTATGTCACCCGCTGATAATGTAGCTTTCCAACAGTGAAAGAATTTTTCAAATCGGTTCTGTAGTTTCGGAGCCTATTCATTTCAAACAAACAAACAAACAAACAAACAAACAATCAAAGTTTTCCTCTTTATAATAATAGTGTAGACGAACGAATGTTTTGACGCCGCGACGTCATACGCATTTTCCATACCAAATACGACTCGATTCTTGCTCTAGTCGTATTGCGTATGAAAAATGCGTAATTTATAGAATACATAGGTACCAAACTGCGTAAGGTGCATTTATCACTTTTCCGTATTTTGAACCCTTTTTTCGGACTGGACAAATGCTTTGTCTGACAACCTGTGGTTCCGATACTACAAAAGATGCGAGTAACGAGATGCATTCGAGTGTAAAGTCTCGTTACTCGGTACTAGATGGCGTACCCGTTACTCAGTACCTTCTGGGCGATTCTCCTCGGCGGTTTCTCAACCGCGAGCGCAGCTGCGCGCGTTTGCTAGTCTAACATACTTAGTACCGGGACCGAGTTTTGCTCGGTTTGTTGTTTAAGTTTGCTTAACAACGAGTTGTCAAGAAGTTTTAGTGTTGCTGTGTCGGTAAAACAGTTAAACTGTAGGTAGTTTTTCATTGCCTGAAACGGATAAAATGACGTATTCTAAAAATGAACCTATCTATTATCTGCCTGCATACTAAATTTCATGAAAATCGTTGGAGCCGTTTCCTATTATAATATACATAATATATACCCGAATTGCTCGTTTAAAAGTACCTGGTTGACCGAGCTTTGCTCGGTTTTTTTTGGTAAATTTTGTTTTTTGGAAAATGAAACCTAGCTAGATCGATTTATCGTCCCCGAAACCCCCTGCATACGAAATTTCATGAAAATCGTGGAAGCCGTTTCCGAGATTCCGATTATATATATATATATATATACAAGAATTGCTCGTTTAAAGGTATAAGATTAAGATTATTATAATAATAATAATAAGATAATCGTACGTGTTAAAAACTATCTTTATTCAATTCACTTCCGCGTAGTCAACATACGGAAATGTGTAGAGAAGTATCTGTTGTAAAAAAATCGATGACAAATAATTTTCTGTTATGATATTGTTGACTCAACAGTTTTGATAACGGACTATAATTTACTAGTTTCCTTTCCGCCCGCGGCTTCGCCCGCGTGGTACCATGAAAAACAAAAACCAATCTATCCCACAAAAACCCTACATTTTTGCGGGATAAAAAGTAGCCTATATGCTATCCTTGACTATAATCTATCTCTGTGCTAAATTTCATCTAGATCCGTTCATCCGTTTCAGCGTATAGTCTAGAACTCAGTCTACTTTTTATCCCGGAAAAATGTACTGTTCCCGCGGGATAGATTTGTTTTTGTTTTTCAAGGTACCACGCGGGCGAAGCCGTGGGTGGAAGCTAGTGTAGATATGTATGCCAGTTCCTCTGGCTGTCACTGTAGCCACACTGTCCAAAGACCTAGCTTACAGTACCTACATACCATAAGAATAAAATCGTCGCATTTTATCTGAATTTCTTTTAAAACAGACGAGCAGTTGAAGCATCTAAAGCCATTAGCCCGGCCGCGTCTCAGGGGGTCGTAAAAACTCAAGCCCTCTCCACAGTTTTCTACCCTTAGCAAAGGGGTGAAAAAACCTACGGTATCTTTACTTACCCTCGACTGGGGTTTGATAATCTTTTATTTGTTACGGCCATAGGCTCTATACCAGTACCCCTAGTATGAGTTTTTGATAGTTTACAAAAACTTTTTTCGAATAGTATCCTTTCATACATTTACCTCCATCGGAAATGTTAAGGAATTAAAATAAGGTCGATATCGTGAAAACTTGGTTTGAAAATCATTGCTAGGACTGCCGATTAGATAATATTTTCGATATTATCGACCTTATTTCAGTTCTTTAACATTTCCGGTGGAGGTAAATGTATGAAAGGATACTATTCGAAAAAAGTTTTCGTAAATCAAAAACTCATACTAGGGGTACTGGCCCCTATTCAATAAACATTATAAGTCTACAAAGGACAATGGGCAAAAATATATCGAACCTGGGACCAAAGTAAAAAAGTGATAATATTGTCGAATTTTATGACAAGTGTTGTTTAATAAAACCTACAAATATGTAGAATTGTAAGAAAATTTTACAATTTTGTAAATTTTCCTCCAATAAATCGTAATTTTTTACGAAACAGAATCTTGTAGAATTGTAGCCGCTTACAATTAATTGTATTTTACAATTTGTAATGTTTATTGAATAGGGGCCAGGCCATATCCAACTAAGTAACTAAAGAAAGAAAGAAACAAAGAAAATATTTTATTTATCACACAAACACGTAACAACTAATATTTATTGCAAAAATTAAAAAAATCCAATTGAAAGTACCTAATTGAAAATAGCTTTTTTCGGCCGCCATATTGAATTTTTTGACATTTTGTAGTCTTGCGAGACAATCCAATAACACCTTATTCGTCAAAATCTGTCCAGCATTCTGGACTCCAACGGCAGCCAAAATAACTATCATACATTTACTTACATACACACAACCCAAAGACACTACCCTAACCACAATTCATGGCTAGGTACGTATTTGCTGTCTGTTTGTACTCGTGCTGCTCGCTCTCGATCAGGTTTTGGCTGAAAATCAGTGTTTTTGCGCACTGAGCCATGGCCTATTTGTCGTGTCCAGCACACACGAACTTGCCCACATTCACATATTCTTGCAAACTTACTTTTTAAAGAATTCGTTCAGTGTGTGTTTTTGTTAAAGTTGTATTTATGTTAAATTGTATGTGTGTTATTGTCAATAACATTAAATAATTGTGTTATTGTTAGTTGTAATTAATTGTGTTATTGTTAGTTGTAATTGTCAATGCCAGTGCTCTTAAACGGTGAAGGAAAACATCGTGAGGAAACCGGCATACCCTAGAACCAAAAATTCGAAGGTATGTGTCATAGGTTAGTATTCTTATAAGCGGCGATGGGCTTGCAACCTGTCACGTACGGAATACTAACTACTGTGCAAAATGTGGGCATGTACCAAATGTAATGTTTGGACTTGCCTCTGACTACCCCCTTTAGATATCCTCAAAGATCTAAGTAACTAAAGATCTGAGGAGATATCTACCGAGCCTGGGGATTACAGTCGTGATCATATTTTTTTTTTTTTGTATGTGTGTCTGTGGTACGAAACAAATAAATTCTTTATCTATCTATCTATCTATCTATCTACCCTTCGCTTCGCAGTCGGGTAAAAACAGCTATTTATAAAAAACTTGCCCTAAAACCTTCCCTCGTGTCTACCCCTAACCCTCGTTTAATTGGCGGAAGTCATCCAACTCTGCCGTGTCAACAAATTACTAAACAATACACACTAAAACACTTGGAGTGGATATCGAGTTACCTATTGTTGATAAGGGTGGAAGGAACCCTAAAAAATTTGCTAATTTCATTGAATTTTTCCTTCATTTTGCTAACCAATGCAAATTCTATAATCAAAATTACAATCTTGTTCCGTCAGAGCCATAGAGATAAATTATTACAATTCACTGGTCAGAGCACTGGTGGTGTAGTGGTAGCACCCCGCTTCACGATCCGAAGGTCGTGAGATCAAACTTGGTCGTGCACCTATGAGTTTTTCTATTCGAAAAGTTTCTTTCGAAAAAGATCTTAGATCTTTGAGGATATCTAACGAGGTAGTAAAAGGCACGTCCAAACATGATATTTGGCTATTGGCTCATGCCCTCATTTTACAATGGTTAGTATTCCGTACGTGACAGGTTGCAAGCCCATCGCCGCTTATAAGAATACTAACCTATGATACACACCTTCGAATTTTTGGTTCTAGGGTATGCCGGTTTCCTCACGATGTTTTTCTTCACCGTTCAAAAGCACATAAATTTTTAAAATAGAAAAACTCATAGGTGCACGACCAGGTTTGATCTCACGACCTTCGGATCGTGAGGCAGGGGTACTACCACTACACCACCAGTGCTCTGACGAGACAAGATTGTAATTTTGATTATAGTATTTGCATTGGTTAGCAAAATGAAGGAAAAAAATCAAAAAAATCAGCAATTTTTTAGGTTTCCGTTCACCGTTAGCAACAATAGGTAACTCGATATGTATCTCCTCCGACTTCTAGTGACTTAAGTCACCTAGTCTACCTAGTCTGGGGATTACAGTTCGATTGAATATTTTCTTGTCCACAGAGTGGCGTCGCTGACGGGCTACGAACCCCAGGACCTGATAGAAAAGACGTTGTACCACTACATCCACGGCACCGACGTACTACACATGCGATATTCACATTGTACCCGTAAGTATCTATCTATAAGTACTAGATATCCTCACAGCTCAGTTGGTAATAGCTCTGCCTTCTGCGCTGTAGGTCTAGCATGAGTTTTCACAATCTACATTCGCTAGCGACTGTAGTTAAATGTATGAACTTGCACAGCGCCTCTAGCGGATAGTTTGGTACTAAAACGTCGCGTAGTTAACTATCCTACGTCACAGCGTACTACAGCGACTGTAGTTTGCGCTTCATTCATTTGCTTAGAATTCGGCGTGAAAAAAACCAAAAATAAAAGGTGTGTGTCATAGGTTAGTATTCTTATAAGCGGCGATGGGCTTGCAACCTGTCACGTACGGAATACTGTGCAAAATGTGGTCATGTACCAAATATCATGTTTGGACGTACCTCTGACTCTTTAGATATCCTCAAAGATTGAAGTAACTAGAGATCGTGACGTAACTCTGATTACAATCAATTACAATTAATGTCTATCAGCAACTATACTGTGTACGTAATTAATATCCAAAAATGTACAAGGCAATAAACAAATAATATAATATCATAATTTTATGGCAATAAACTTTCCATAATACAAGTCACCGCTAGCAAATAGAAGCTGTTTGTAACAATGTTTTGATAGTATCAGAAAGTACGTAATCGCAGGGGCCTTACCACGAATTAATACATTACCGAATTAGTATTACATTGTTATTTCGTACCATGACCTATGCAAATTGTATGGAAGTAGTGACGTTTCTATAATGGAATCGTTACGGAATCGTTCTGGAAGACTTCGTGGTAAGGCCCCAGGTCATGTTTGGGCGTACCTCTAACTATCTTTAGATATCCTCAAAGATCTAACTAGAGATCTGAGGAGATATCTACCGAGCCTGGGGATCACAGTCGTGATCATATTTTTCCGTTGCCAGTGCTAACGAAAGGACAAGTGACGTCACGGTACTACCGCTTCCTCACCAAGTCCGGGGGGTGGGTCTGGATGCAGAGCTACGCCACCATCGTCCACAATTCCAGGTCTTCCAGGCCCCATTGCATCGTATCTGTCAACTACGTGCTGAGGTATGTTTTAATAGTAGTTCGTCCCGAACTGAGATCCACTCGCACGATGTCCACAATCTTCATTTATATTCTGTACCCTTAGTATGAATTTTTGATAGTTTACGAAAACTTTTTTTAAATAGTGTAAGGGGCTAATGTTCTCAGGGGGTGTTTTGGTATAAAATAAAAGGTTCGTAGCATGATTAAAACAGTATAATAAAACAATAGGTACTATTGTACCTACTTTGCCTACTGGCAAACACAGGATAAAAACAGTAAGAAAAGTAAATTGGTAAAAATAAATACATGCACGCTCGCGCGTGTTTGTGAGCGGTCGACGGAACCGGATCCAACGGACTGCGAAGGGCACGCGTCGCGTTGGCCATAGACAACGGCCAGAGACAATTGGCGGAGAGAGTGGAGAGTAAGTGCGAATCCGCACTAGCACTTATTACACTACACTTTCTCCAGGGACCCTTACCCTGAATAAGTGTGGTGTAATAAGAGTTAGGGAGCAAGGGACCCTTACTAGGGTGTCAGGGAGGACCCGGCAAGCCTTGCTCCCTTGCAAGGGGCCACGCCCACCCTTGCTACAGGGCCCTGCCAACCGTGTAGTGTAATAGGGCTTACTCGTAAAGGCGCGTACAAACACAAATCTATCCTCACGCTACAATAGTAGGTATCCTTTCATACTTTTACCTCTATCGGAAATGTTATGGAACTAAAATAAGGTCGATATCGTGAAAACTTGGGTTGAAAATCATTGCTGGGACTGCCGATTAGACATTTTCGATATTATCGACCTTATTTTAGTTCCTTAACATTTCCGATGGAGGTAAATGTATGAAAGGATACTATTCGAAAAAGTTTTCGTGAATTATCAAACTCATACTAGGGGTAGTGAAGTGTTTGGTCACACTGTATGTACTACATATGTACATAGGTAGGTGCCTATGTCTACGTAAGTTGGTACGAATCACAAAGAAATATTTGATTATCCTACCTAAGTAGATTCTTACGACCGTGCTGAGACATCAGCGGTTTACCTACTGAATTCCATTATTCCATTATTCGTTATATTCCATTATTCGTTATATTTCAAAAACTATCCATCCTAGAATAAAAATAAAAACAAATTTGCATTTCACAAGTTCCATTTGATATTAATTACTTAATTTAACATTAGATTTATTTTTCAACTTTGGAACTCAAAATTTTCACAACTCCTTCACCGATATAAGCTCAGTACCTGGATAACCAAGGTCCAAGCTTTGCTCGGTGTAAACGAAAATGAAACCTAGCTCGAGTTATCGCCCCCGAAACCCCTTTCATACAAAATTTAAGTATAAGATAAATATGCACAGCAAATCTACACAGCAGAATCTCTAGACCTTCCAAGTTTCACGCAGATTGGATCAACGGATCTTAAATTATGCTCTAACAAACACAACACCAACTTAAAACGCCAAATCGCACTACTGAGATTTTCGCCCGTTTCGCTCGTTCAATCAACTATCATTTCCATAGTGACATTGAGGAGAAGCATTTGATCCTGAACATGGAACAGGGTCCTCCGAAGATCCACGCCGACCCTCCCGCTCCCCCCGCCCCGCGGCACGAGAAGATACAACACACCGAGGCCGAGTTCAATGGAGACTCTACTGGTAATATATTTACTGAGGCACACAAACATATACACTTACAAACGTTTGCATATGTTTGTAGGTGTCTGTCTGTGCTCATAATCTGAGACTCTACTGATAATATATTTATTGTGGCACACAACCACACACTTACAAACGTTTGCGTATGTTTGTATGTGTCTGTCTGTGCTCATAATCTGAGACTCTTATGGTAATATAACATTACTGTGGCACACAAAAATATACACTTACAAACGTTTGCGTATGTTTGTAAGTGTCTGTGTGTGCTAATTTGAGACTCTATTTATAAAAGAAAGTAGGTACTGTGACACACACAAACACACCCTCTTACAAACGTTTGCGTATGTTTGTAAGTGCCTGTGTGTGCTCATTAACTGAGACTCTAACTTAAACGTTACTGTGACTCACCCAAACACACACATGGTCATATTCGGAGATACTACTGGGAAATCGTATTATTGACATATGTACTTGTATACCTACCTACTTACGCAAAATACACATCCTCACAAACATACTTCTCACACACATTTCACTTACATACGCTGACAAACTTACATACAAACTTACGTATTCAGACTTACAATCGGAGACTCTATGGTATTAATAGCGTTGCTATCTCATACAAACATACAATCGCACTACATATATCTCTCGAACACACAGTCTCTCTCACTCTTCTAAAAATACATTTTCTTTGCAGGAAGTTACACCTACCCCGAATATTCCCTCCCAGTGATACCAACATACGAGACCCAGGACGAATACCAACATAACGGCGCGTACCAAGAACTCTTTTACGAAAACTACCCAGAACCGACCGAGGTCGCGCAAAATAACTACGTCTACCCTCAAAACCAACGCCCCTTCTCAGCCAGTTCCTCATCCTGCTCCTCAGTCGAAGGCTCAGACGCGAATCAGTATAATTACACGAATTTAATATCATTCTACGGTCAAAACCAACAGAATAATCAAAATGGCCGACCGATTGAAAGTTTTGGCGGGACTTTCGGGAAAATGGCGCCCAGTCCGGTGCAAGAAGGTTACACGAGTGTTATTGTGGATAATACGCAACAGTTCCATCATCATGGCGGGGGAGTGAACGAATTTGTGCATTGATATAGTCTTGGTTAAGTTGTGTTGTGTTTTAATTTCGTGTTTTACACTTGTGAGATGAATAAAAGAGAATAATATACGGTGCAATAACCAATGAGGTTTTAGCCCGGCTATGTTTTTAGTGAAACAGAAAACAGATGGCGCTGTACTAAGTCAAAAGCAAAACAATTTTATTTGATAAAATTAAAGGACTGATAGATTTGCGTATACTTTCGTAATTATGTACACCTACCTACACTCCCTTCTTCTTCTTTTTCTTTGTTTATGACATGTGTTTCTTTTGAAATCAATTCTGCCAGTGTCAAGTGTTTAAATGAGTAGTATTGGCAATGTCAAAAAGTCAGTAAAATGATCAAGTTAATTTTAAATAGAAGATGGCTGTTTTGTTCAAAATTCTCAGGATTTCTTCACAAATTTTACATTCGCGTCAAAAACTTGAGCTTTACTGGCAAAATATCACCAAAATTACACAATAAAACTCAAAATAACACGAGAAAAATATAAAAACTAGAGTGACAAGTTGACAGTCGAATGAATCGCAGAAAATTGACTCCCTTCTCTTTCTTCTTTCTTTATGTCATCTGTCTTTGTAAAGATCAAGAAAAAGTCAAGTGTTTTTTTAATTTTTAATGCTATAAATTTGCAATCTGAATTGTCTGACGTTTGACGTTTCTGAGATGTCAATTCACTAACTTCTCTTTCTGTCCTCCACAGCACAGAGATATAATATTTTAAATTCAATGTGTCTGTAGATTCGTAGTTTCCAAACGGATGAACCGATTTTGATTTAGTTATTGGTTTGAAAGTAAATTGAATAATTTTCGTGAAAAAATTATATTCTATCAAGTCTTTTTCTACATATTTGAGTTTTTTTTGCTACTTTTATTACTAACCTATACCTATTATAACATAGTTAGGTACAAAGTAGCAAAAAAACTTTAGTAGAAGAAAAAAACTCGGTTAAAACCTAAGTTTTAATAAGTACCTACTTACCTAGAAGTATCTTTTATTAATTAATCAAAAATGTATAATTATGTAAATATTGTAAATAAATTATAGTAATGCTGAGTACCTATGATAAATTTAGCATAAGTTTGTAATTAACTACATATTATTTTAGGTAGGTTGCGTATCTACTACTTATTTTAGTTATTAGGTAAGTACATAGCTAAAGTTAAATTAAAAAATATTTTTCATTCGCAAGTCTGTATCATTTACGGGCGGTTTCTATATTCTCTCTGTCTGCCATTTTCTTCTTCTTCTTCAATTATGGCATCTGTCTCTTAGAGAACAATTTTGCCAGTGTCAAGTGTATTTATTTATAAGTATTGTCAACGTCACAGAGTCATAGTCAAGTAGTCAAGTCAATTTTAAACAAAAAATGGCTGTTATGTTGAAAATTTTCGGGATTTCCTCCGATGGAATTTCAAGAGAACTATTCACTCTAATTCACATACTTTACACTCGCGTCAAGAACCCGGGCTTTATTGGCAAAATAACCACCAAAATTACGCAATAAAACTCAAAATAACACGAGAAAACATATAAAAACCAGAGCGACGTAGTTGTCAGGCAAATACACCGCAGAAAATTGTTTTTTCGATAGTTATTTGACTTTAAAACTATAGAAGTAATGTCAAATACCTTCTTATTCAAAACCCATAAACTATCGATAGATAGAATATAGAAATCGTCCGTTCAAAAACACCCAAAAATAATGAGTTAAATTTTTAGAATATATTAATACTTATAACACTAAAGGACTTTGACGTGAATGACTGACCTATTTTCAGCTTAAACCGCTGGTCCTAGACACTTGAAATTTGGAGGGTTTATTCCTTATAGCACGTTATTCCCGAAATTCAACCTCTAAGAAATGCAGCAGGTACCTGTCGGGTACGGAACCCTAAAACAATACCTACTTTTCAACTTACCACATTAAATACCTATTAGTGTTAGGTACTAGTGTGAGAGCGTGACTTGTCCCGCAATCCCTAGCAACTTTAAATACCGTATATAGTCAAAAATTAAAAGGTTTACTAGTTAATTAAATATAGACAATAATTAGATTAGTTGAGTCCATCTCTCATTATAATACGATGACATTTATTATTTATAATAATAAAAAAACATGCCTTATTATAAGAGTTTTAATTATTTTTGTATAAAGACTTTCTTGGGAATAAAGTGCCATTTGTCGGTTTACTAGATATGTATTTATGTAAGTTTACCTTCTAAGAGATAGCGCGCACGGGTTACATTTGTCACAGTGACTGTTTCGACGTGACAACTGGGTGACATCTCCATACATAACCACGGACTGACGAAACAGTCACGGTGACAAAAGTAACCCGTGCGCGCTATCTCTTATTTATTCCTTAGTGAATGTATATAATCATTACCTCTATCAATCATCGCAGAAAGTCCAATATACCTAATACTTAGGTACTTAAATCGACCTACCACAGATACCGATGTAGTTATTTGGGACTCTAGATGCCTAGGTACTTAGGTACCTACCAGGTTTTAATCAGGCGTGATTATCTATATACAATATAGCTACTACATAATAAATGTTAGTAAAACAATATTATTCTTTACATAATGGCTTAGGTTATTTTTGAAAATACATTTTAGCTAGGTCTGTTTTTTACTCAGGTACTAAGTATTTTTGTAGGTAATGCGATAATAAAAATACCTTGTCTTATGTATATATCATATTTGTAATTGTGTACTTATATCTACTTAAGAAGTTTACGAAATTCCTTTGGTTTTGCTGATTGCTATTAATAGATTATTAAAATAAAATTATCCTAAGAATTTATATACAAACTATAATATTTTACTTGCATTTAATTTAGTTTTATGATCTTTGCTTGCGTGTTTAATGTATAAGTAGTGACTAATTTATGATTTGCAGTTTCTTATGTTGTAGTAGGTACAAAAGGTTGAAACATTTCGGCGAATGAACAAAAAAATGTGATAATTCAAACATATTAATATCTATTTATGGTACTAACGAAATAAATAACATTATTCCATAATTTCAAGTGTGTTTTATTCTTCAATAGAAATTTTCGCTCCTTCGTAGGTGTTGATTCTTCTCAATATATTAGTGATAGCGCGCACGAGTTACTTTTATCACCGTGACTGTTTCGTCACTTTATGTATGGAGATGTCACCAAGTGTCACGTCGTAACATGCGCGCATCTCCATACATAACTATGGACTTGATACGAGTGACGAAAAAGTCACGGCGACAAAAGTAACTCGTGCGCGCTATCCTTTAAATACCTACCTCATATTTTTGTCGTTATTTTAATTTTTTTTTTGTTTTAGAGCTCCTTTCAAGCTGATAGCATGAAGACGGAGCAATAAAAGATTGGTTGATAATAAGTTATTTCACGAAGGGAACATTTAAAATTAACTAATAATTTACGTGATAACATGTCATTGTCCTTGGTAACTTGTCTCGGTCCTAAGCTTTTTGTATGATCCTTCTTACAATAAGTTAAACAATGTGCTATTTATTACCTATGTTAGGTGGTCTATGTATGTGAAGTAACTTAATACATGCAGTGTGGCCACCGTGCAAACGCTAACGTAAGCACTTTGATTTGGCTATGTTGTGTGAGTGTGAGTCAATAAGTGGCTAAAGTATTATAATACTCATAGAAATATAAATTATTTATCCAATAAAGCCCGTGTGAATGTGTATCTACATGATGCTGGTCCAACCAGTGATCTGTTATAGTAACTAGGGTCCAACTGTTGAAATCATACTTAGTTTACTACCGCCAAGTTGTCAAAATCGCAACTCTCGAAAAAAATTTTCAAATAGGTACTATCACTCGATCGTATTCGACAAATACTGGGACTGCCAATTTTAGTTCCTTAACATTACCGATAGGGGGCGCTGTAGATAAATAAAAGGAAACTAATCGAAAACTTTTTGTAAACTATCAAAAACTCATACTACTACAGAATAAAGCAAGAATTCTATTGCAACAGGGGCCTTACCACGAAGTCTTCCAGAACGATTTACTTCCATTATAGAAACGTCATACGTCCATACAATTTGCATAGGTCATGGTACGAAATAACAATGTAATATTAATTCGGTAATGTATTATGAATTCGTGGTGAGACTCATAGACCGAGCTTTGCTCGGTTTGTTAAGTTTGATTAACAACGCCATCTATTGTCAAGTAGCTTTAGTGTCGCTGGTTTTTAGCATAAAGTGCAGTTGGTTATAAATAATTAGTAGTATATCAGTTATCTGCCCGTTAGCATAGAAACTGAAGACAACGGGTTTTTTTAGCTCCTCCCCCGTTGCTATGGACAAGCTATGTCTACCAAGATAGTTTTGTCTTGATGTCATCCCATGCTCGGGTAGAAGAGAAAATTCCACTGTAGAGACACACTTCCAAGTGTAGAGAACGTTTTGTCTTTCTTCCGAAGAGTAGACAAAAAATCGCCATGCTAAGGGGGCTGGTCCCACAGAAGCATTGCTTAGTTTGGGGCCGGATGATGCTGTGTGAACAGTCCAGCATTATTTATTTATATATAATGGACTTAGTATCAGTAGTGCCATTGGTAATGAGGTAATCCACGGGAAATTTTATCATAATGCCAATAAGAATGATAGTGTCACGGGAAAGTAAAATTTCCCTTCACTCTACTGGTAGAGCCAAGCGGTAGTGCCAAAGGGAAGTAGTAAATAAAACGCATGTATTGTAAGAAATTGATCGTAACTTTTATTTAATCTAATTCGAACTCTATGATATCGCTAAGGTCAAGATCGTCGTCCGTGTCGCTGCTATTGCCATCTGCCGGCTGCGGACAAAAGCATTACTGTTTCAATTAACAAGCAATTTCATAATTTGTTTTTATTGCACCTATTAGTCATCACACACACACTATGTAAATTTAAATATTTACACACTAGCTAGACAACCACTACAAAACAGAGACACACAATACTACTAAAAACTCGCACGATAGAACTAGTGAGTCACGTCTCAGACATAATACTACCAGTGACTCACAACTCACACACTACTGAAACTCACACACAACAGTTCTAGCGAGTCACGTCGCACACACAATACTACTGAAACTCACACACAATGGTACTAGCGAATCATGTCTCACACACAGCACTACTAAAACACACACTCAATACCACTAGTGAGTCACATCTCGCACACACCACTACTAGTGACTCACTGGTCGCCTCGCGGCGCGCCGCCTGGCTCTCCGCGGCGCCGGCGCATCGTTGTCCTCGTGCGAGGAGCCGCCCGAGCTGCCCTCGGCGAGCCCGCGCACCGCGTCGCGCAGTAAGCTAGTGGCTACTGAAATATTACACTAATCAATGTCCGGTACTGACTTGTGAAGTCGAGGTAGTAATGGGTACCAAAAGTATACAGGGTGTTACTAGACTACTTCCGAAAACTTCGGGGTCAAAGTACCCATCAATATAATAACATTTTCAAAGAAACCAACACAGTGAGCGCGAAAACTAAACAGCCGTCATACATTTTAGCCAAGTAGGTATTGAACTTTTGTTTCAGTATGTAGGTATGTATGATATAAAATTTGTAAATATACATATAATTAGTTTTTGGTATATTTTGGTTTTAGATTAAGTTAGTTTTCTAAGTTGTTTTTATTGTGACGACAAGATTTCATCTAGACTGGGTTAGCTGGTAGAAAATTCCCTCTGGACCTCTTTTTGAAACACATTTTTTGTAATATGTGTACAATCCTACTAATAATTATAAACGCGAAAGTTTGTAAGAATGTCAGGATGTATGTTTGTTACTCTTTCACGCTGATACGGCTGAACGGATCTGGATGAAATTTGGCATAGAAATAGATTATAGTCTGGTATAGCACACATAGGCTACTTTTTATTCCAGAAAAATGTACGGTTAAAGTATAGATACGTCTATCAGGGATAGATTTGTTTTTGTTTTTCAAAGTAACATGCGGGCGAAGTCGTGGGCGGAAGCTAGTAAAGAATAAATAAAAGCTAATACATACGATCATCATTGTCAGAGTTGGAGTCAGATCCATCG
Organism: Cosmorhoe ocellata; assembly: GCA_963675405.1. NCBI lineage: Eukaryota > Metazoa > Arthropoda > Insecta > Lepidoptera > Geometridae > Cosmorhoe > Cosmorhoe ocellata. The sequence goes on along the minus strand of OY776271.1, from coordinate 3,920,265 downwards.
TCGTTTTCAGAACCGCCATTGATGTCTTCTTCTTCTTCGTCTTCCTGCAAAACCACAGATCAATAATCAAATAAGCCGTTAATACCTAATATCTAACTAATAATAAATGCTAATGTTTATGCGTGTGTTTTTAAATCATGATCACGACTGTAATCCCCGGGCTGGGTAGATTTATTCATTTATTTAATAACTAGCACGGTTACAGAAGCACTAATTACACTAATTAAAAAATAATAAAATACCAATGTCAATTATTCGAGTCAAATGTTATACAAAGAAGAAGAAAAAAATGGAGATATCTACCGAGCCCGGGGATTACAGTCGATAATCGATCTAGCTAGGTTTAATTTTTAGAAAAAGTAGTTTTATACATGTTTTCAGGCAATGAAAATCTGCTACTGTTTTAATGTTTTACCGACATGAATACTAAAGCTACTTGACAATAGATGGCGTTGTTAAGCAAACGTAATCCAGGTACTGCTTCTTGTATACTTCCTTTGAAATATGGTTATAGAATTTTATTCTCAAAAAGACAATTTACATTATCACTTGCATGAGAACAGAACTATGAAAATAAATAAGCTAATTGTAGGTCGTCTTAACTTAGGTAAGTAGTTTATATAAATTAAGTATTGGTAGGTGGACATGATTCAATTAGGTAGGTAGTTAGAATAATTAGGTAAACCTTTTAATACCCGTTTCTATTATCCTATTTTTTTTAATATGGTTTTCCCTTAAATAAATATATAAAATAAATAAGTATAACATAGTGATAGGTATAGGTAATAGGTTAGCGTGGTATGGGCATGTTATGAGAAGAGATGAATGTCATGTGACGAGAAGAGTGTTAGGTATGAATGTGGACGGATACAGGGGTAGAGGTAGGCCAAAGAAAAGATAGATGGACTGTGTGAAAGATGACATGGGTAAGAAAGGAGTGACTACTGAGATGACGAATGATAGAGGGAAATGGAAGAAGATCACATGTTGTGCCGACCCCACATAACGTGGGAAAAGGGCAGGAATATGATGATGATGATGATAGTGATGCGACATTAGTGTCGCTGTGTCCCTCACCGCGTCGTCGGAGTGGTCCCGCTTCCGTCCGACGTCGTACACCTTCACGCACGACTCCTGCATTTGCTCGAAGTCCCCCATGTTCTCGACGAGGGAGATCTGGGTGCCGTAGCGGGAAACACCGAGCGAATATATATTCCGTTTCACGTCTATTGTCGCTGGAATGATATACAAGTTAAATTATATAAAAAATTTAAGAAGACAAATTTTTGAGCCAGCCATTTTGGATTTGATATTTGTTATAGTGTATAGTATTCCACTACTCAAGCCTTTTTATTTGATATCTATATATTGAGGGAGTTGTATAAATATATTATGTAATCCACCATTTCGCGGCGGACATCTTGGATTAATTACCATCAAACATAGCTAATGAGCTGGACGATACTCTTTCATTTGATATTTTACCGTTATTTAGAAACTTTTTGAACCACCAACCAACACCAAAATATTATTTGTTGCGAACAATGACGAATGGTGAGAACAATGACGAACCCGATTAGGAGAATCGGCCCAGCTGTGATGCCAGTCAAAATGCTAAGTCTTTGTAACTTTTCATCTTTTTTACTCATGAACTTTGTTCGACTTTTGTCGCATTTTGAAAATAAGATAAGTATTAATAGCTTATAATCTATATTAATATTATAAAGTTTTGTATTTTTGTACTTAAATGAATAAACTCAAAAACTACTGGACCGATTTCGAAAATTCTTTCACCGTTAGAATGCTACATTATCCCTGAGTAACATAGGCTATATTTTATATAAAAAATATCTCAGAGATACTTGTCTACCCGTGTTAAGGCGGGGCGTGTTACATAGTAAGTGATATAATGTTACCTATGCTAGAATAATCGTAGGGATCTAATGTTTTAAAGCTCGTGTCAAACTGACTCCTCTCTTCCGCGTCTTGGTCGCTGCACACCGCGAACAGGGCGGTGCACGCCGGGTTGAAGATAACCTGCCAAGAAAATAATATATTAGAAGTGTAAAAGTAACGACAAAGAGCGTAGAGATGATATTATAAGATTGACGACTTTCTAAATTATAAATTTTAACTATTTAATGAAAATGTATACTTGGTCTACTTGAAATTATTATGTCTATACTAATATTATAAAGAGGAAAGAATTGATTGTTTATTTGTTTGTTTGAATTGAATAGGCTCCGAAACTACTGAACCGATTTGAAAAATTCTTTCACCAATGTGTAGAATGAACTTTCAGGATGAACATAGGCTATATTTTATGTAGGTACTTCGTGGGCGACGCCGCGTGCAGAAGCTAGTATTATATAGAATTCAATATCGTTAATACTGACGTTATTGGCATCTCTAACCATTTGTACACCGTAATCGGTAAAACATGTTGATACTTTCTACTTGTTTTGTAAAACCTCTCTACACATGTTTTTGCAAATAAATGATCTTTATCTTTATCTTTATGATTCAGTCTAAAAATCCACTTGTACTTGTACCGCATGTAGAGGTAAATACATTGGAAATACATTGGAGGGGCGTGCATTTTTAGACTGATCTACCTCTACCCGTATGTGCTAGTAACTAGGTACTATAACAACATATTTCGCGTTTATAATATTAGTAGGATGTTACGAAATAACAGAGTTAAATTACTTTGATATCGTCTGAAGGGCTTGTGGTAAATGCTCTAATATCTGATCTGATTTGACACGTAAAATAAATTTGGATCTTCAAATATGTTATAATTTTTCCGGGATTCCAGACACAATATAAAATCTATTATGTCTCGCGTGGATCTGCGTTCCGGCATGTCACAGGTTAATAATACAAAATTAAAAATTTAAAAAACTCACCCGACTTCTAAACCTTACCCTAACATGTCATATTTAAAGTCATGGTTACCTTACCATGTTCTTTCAATATCATTGAAGTAACACGGAACCAATTTCAAATCGATAGGACATATGGAAGGTAGTCAGATCCCCTCATCAACTATTTAAGAGCTGATGATCTTCAAACGGCTGAATAGATTTTCATGAAACATGACTAAGAACACTCGGGATAAAATTATCTATGACACAAAAAACTAAACGAAAATCGGTTCATCCGTTTGGGAGCTACGATGCCACAGACAGATACACAGACAAACACGTTAAGTGGGTGATAGACGTACGAACTTAAAGTACGCGGTCTTTAAGATCGCGGACTTACTCGGCTCGACGTCGGTGACACACGACAACCTTGCTCACACTTTTTTTGACAAATTTCTGAATCAAAATTAACAAAAATTGCAATTTAAATAAGCGTGCGCGTTCACGGACTGGCGAAACAAAATGGCGGCTCGCGGCTCGCAGTGGTGCCACACGTACGACCCAAGACGAGCTACGAGCAAGATTTCAAACCGGTTGGATCGCCGACGAACTTACTCGGCGGTTTTAAAGTACGCATACTTACGGTGACACACGAGCGAAAAAGGTCGTCGAGCCATAAGTACGCGAACTTACTCGCGTGTCTATCACCCCCTTTAAACTTATTACACCCCTCTTTTTCGTCGGGGGTTAAAAATAATGCGTACCTCTGATTTGTCTAATGTAGGCACAGTCCGTAGTAAATGAAACGTCCTTAAATCCCAAACCTCCGTATTTGATATAATCTGCAAAATAAATATATTATTATTACCCCCGCCTCACGATCCGACTGGTCACCCACCCTCGCAGAATTCATCGTACCTCTAAGCCGTTTGGATGGAACACGCCGCTATGCGTCTGGTTCAATTTGTCAAATTTGTGGATCTCTTTGCCCGTATTCACGTCCCACAGTACGCCATCTGTGAATCAAAATTGACAACTTTACAAACTTTGTAAACTAATTTATGAGTACAAAATAGTGTCCATGAGTACTAATTGTATAGGACAAGATAACTAAAAACTTGAGCAGGTGCAAAATATAATGTTTGGACGTGCCTTTGGCTAGCCTCCACAAGATAACCTCAAAGATCTAAGTAACTAGAGATTTGAGATTTCTACCCAGTGATCTGTTTTAGTTACTAAAGTAACAATATTTTCTCTATGTTTCTACCACAGCTAATCTGTTTTCATTGTGTTTGTTTGTGCTCGATTAATTTTTTTATAAACTTTCTTGTCCCACTGTTGGGCAAATATCTTCCCTAAAGACTTACAAGTGTTTCAGTCTTTGCCAATCTTGTAAATTTTTAATGTCTTAAAAAAATATATTTCAGGCAAAACTTTAAACAATTAAAGGTTTTTTATTTTATTATAGCGCCATCTAATGACAACCCAGCGCAACTTTTGACGAACTATTTATAAACATGTACCTCTAAATTAAGCACACGATTTAAAATAGCGCCATCTAGCGGCAACTTGCTACAACTCTTACCTGACAGCACAAGCTCATCGGTCGGGTTGAATGTAGCCCGGTTCTTCGCGTACTGGTTGCTCATAGATGGCGTTAACGTCAATATATCTCTGCCAGTGCGCGTGTCGAATATCGTTGCCGTCTCGCCTTTTGTTCCTATTATTCTATCGTCGGTCATTTTGGAGAATTCAACATACTCTTCGTTGTCTAACTGAAATCTACAGAGTTTAAGAACAAGTATTAATTAAAATAAAACAAAAAATCCAGTAAAAGATGATGAATCTATTTTAATAATTTCGTCAAGAGGTACGGTAGACTCGATCGAAACCTTCCCTGAATAATCCTACTAATATAATAAACGTGAAATAGCACATAATGCTACTTTTTTCTTTGTTTTATAATATGTAGTGATAGTGATTTTTCACGACTTTACTTACAATAGGCCATATTCTTTCATATTCCATAACGCCGATAGAGGGCGCCACGGCGTCGTGGCCGACGCTAGTAGCAATAACCCGTCTCGGCTTGCCTGTAAGCACATAATAATAATAATAAATAAATATCAATGGACATTTCACACAACGCCATCTAGCCCCAAACTGAGCAAAGCTTGTACTATGGGAACCAGATAGCTGATAGATGAATTATATACTTTTTTTTGGAATTACATACATAGAATACATAATTACACCCAGACACAGAACAAACATCTGCGTTCATCACACAAATGTTTAACTAATTTAACTTATCTAAGAGCATTGGAGGTGTAGTGGTACCTTCCGATCTTAAGGTCGTGAATTCGAATCCAGTCGTGTACAAATGGATTTTTTATTTGCTCAGTGTTTTCCTTCGCCGTTTAAGAGCACTGGCATTGCGCACATAATTTTTTTATAAAAACTTAAACCTCCCACTGCACTTATGTATATTTTGGGAAAATGACTCCTGCCGGGCTAACATACCCACGACAAAGTTTTGTCGATTGTTTTGTCTCGCTCTTTCCCACAAAATGTTGTCGCGGCCGTAATATGTTAGGAATACTTACTACTGTGCAAAATGTGTGCATGTTGCCAAATATCATGTTTGGACGTGCCTTTGACTCTCTTTAGATATCCTCTAAGATCTAAGTAACTAGAGATCTGAGGAGATATCTACCGAGCCTGGGGATTACAGTCGTGATCATGTATTTTTTTGTAATTTTTTGGCCTGGCAGTTTTCCAAGCCATCCTTGGACCACCACGGGGGCCTCAGGGCGGCCTATTACTGGAGTTGGCCTCTCACCCGTTACTTACTTGCATATGATAGATGTAAGATTCATGAACTTGGTACGAGTTCTCTTCGGTGCCACTGAAGAGATTGAATACTCGGATGTCACCGTTAGATGTCGCTGCTAAAAGTTGTTGTTGCGTCGGCTGCAACAAAAAGTATAAAATTACCCGACTGCGAAGGAGGGCTATAGAAATCAATATTAAAAAACTTTTTCCAAAAAACCAACAATGTGCAACACCCGAAGTATGTATGTATGTAAATAAATAAATATAGACGTACAGTTCACAAAAACAGCTGTTCCTTACCTATTTGGCTATAATGTATGAATTTTTTTTTTCGCGCTTACAATCTTGGTTTCTTAGAAAAAGTTGTTTAATATTGATTTCATTTTATTTTTATTTATTTTTTGGAAAACTTATAGCTAGATAAAACATAGAAGTAGATAAATAAAACTAACATCTGCCTATTTAGTGTAGATACTCGTTTGCTGAAGGCCAATTAAAATTTTCCACTTAAAGAAAAAAATAAGTATGTTATAAAAAAGAAGAATAGTAATGTATAATAATAATAATGTAGACTTTGATTGATGGGTACTCTAACCCCCTGAAGTTTTCGGAAGTAGTCTGTACGTCTACCATGAGTTGTCACATTTAGATCGGCTGACGTTACTACAGTAGTAATACTACGTTACTATGATAGACGATGTTACTAGATGTCCTCATCTGTCAAAATTGTTACTCATGGTACCAAACTCTAAGCATAGAATGAAGCGCAAACTACAGTCGCTGTAGTACGCTGTGACGTAGGATAGTTAGCTACGTGACGTTTTAGTACCCAACTATCCGCTAGAGGCGCTGGACAAGTATACATACATTTTTTTAACTACAGTCGCTAGCGAGTGTAGATTGTGAAAACTCATGGTAGACCTACTGGTAGCACCTGTATAGATGTGACGTAGACTCACGTGGAAGAGCGTGTGCGTGAAGTAGGCGTCGTCGTCCTGCAGGCGCAGCGTGCGCACGGGCGCGAAGTGCGCGTGCGCGAGGCGGGCCAGCGCGCGCCGCGTGTGCGCCGCGCCCAGCGCGCGCCGCGCCAGCTGCGCGCACACGTTGCCGCCCGCGCCGAACAGCGACGCCGCGGGCCGCGGGTCCGGGCACTTGTGCGGCCTGCGGTGACACCACTCTGAGCACTGACTTCCGTCCATGTCCCCAGGGGCAATATCAAACTGATAACTTTGATAGCTCATGTGACCCATCAAAATTATATTGAAGTAGTGATGCTTCAAGTTTAAAATGGTTTGTAAGAGCTTGTGGTGAGGCCCGTTATACAGATATTTTGAGGATAACTAAAAAGGGTAATAAAGGCACGTTCAAACATTGTATTTTATTTTGTCATACATTCGCGTCATCCCACTCAGCGTCATACACTCACTCTGTATCAGAGTCACTGTGTCTCATACACTCACTCCGTGTCATATACCCACTCTGTGTCGTACACTCACTCCGCGTCATACAATCACTCCGTGTCATACTGTCAGTCCGTGCCATATATTCACTCCGTGACAACACTCACTCCGTGTCATAAACTCATTCCCTGGCAGAGTCACTTTGTGTCATATTCTCACTTTATGTCATACTCTAATTCTCCGTTATCCCACTCCGCGTCATATATTCACTCCGTGACAACACTCACTCCGTGCCATACTATCACTCCGCGTCATACTCTCACACACGTCATCCCACTGCGCGTGACTCACTCGAACAAGTTGAACTGCGGACAGGTGACGACGGGGTTCTTGCAGAGCGCGTGCTGGTTGTACAGGTACTCCGTGATGATGGTGTCGAGCGTGACGCGGTGCTGGGAGAGCGTGGCGTCGGGCGCCAGGCTAACCTGCTTCTGGAGGGAGCGCTTCTGCTCCGCCGGCACGGGGGTCGTGTTCTGTTGGCTTTGTACTTTCCTGTGAATAAGGATTATTCACGGTATTAGGGTTTCGTATCCGAAGGGTAAGTAATTAGCCTCCGCTGTCTGTCCGTCTGTCTGTCTGCCCATCCGTCCGTCCGTCTGTCTGTTTGTCCCTCCGTCCGTATGTCCGTTTGTCTGTCCGTCTGTCCATCAGTTCGTATATCCGTCTGTCTGTATGTCCGACTGTCCGTATGTTCATCTGTCCGTCTTTCCGTTCGTCCGTACACGAAGGGTAACTAACTAGCCTCCGCTGTCCGTTCGTCCGTCTGTCTATCTGTATGTATGTCCGTCTGTCCGTATTTCCGTCTATCCGTATGTCCGTCTGTTCGTTCGTCCGTCCGTATGTCCGTCTGTCTGTCTGTCCGTATGTCCGTCTATCTGTCAGCGGGCATGATCAGTATCTCATTATTCTTAATAGGTAGACGTAAAAGCTTCTAGTTACTAATTGCTAATTGTATTGACATAGCTATCAAGACGTTACACGGCAATTTAAGTCCAAACGTTGATGGAACAAAGTCGACTTTTAATGGTGCGTCCCTGTTAATACATTTTTGGCAAATCCACGAAGGAGTTTCGATGTGTGAAATTTTGTGTCAAGTTTCGCGGATTTTTCCCTTGAAGAAATGCTTTCATGTTTTTTCCCGTTCACTGTTTGTAGAGTATCAGAATTAATTAAATAAAAATAAATAAATAATGCTGGACAATCCACACAGCATCATCCAGCCCCAAAGTAAGCTACTCAAAGCTTGTGTTATGGGTACTAGATAACTGATATATTTAATACATTATATACATAGATAGATATTTTTTATTATAGGTACATAGAAAACACCCAGACAACCGGAACAAATTTCTGCAGATCGTACACAAATTTGTTCCGCGGCGGGAATCGAACCCGCAACCTCTTGCGTCACAGGCGGACTCTCGTTCGCTGCGCCACTGAGGTCGTCAAATTATAGCAATGTTGCTGATAGGCATTCATTGTAATTGTTCCTAACTAGAGTTCCCTAACAGCCGCTCTGAAGTTCATCAAATCCATCCTTAGAGTAACAAATTTATGGCTTACCTAATTTTGATGACATGCGGCGTGCTCGGCGCCTCGTCTATGTGCATAGAGCTGCTCATACTCGAGTTGAGGTCTAGGGAGTCGCGATGCAGCGAGCCGGCGCTGCTCGCTCTGCTTACCGACACCCGTTGCTGTTGACAAAACCAGAACTGTTATACATAAACCGTGAAATTATTTCCTGACCGTAACACCAGTGTGACAGAGCCATTAACTATAACAATTCACTGGACAGAGCAGTATGGAGGTTAGTCGGGCGCGAAAAAAAACATTTAAAATAGGCCATTAATAATTATAATTTCTAAGCACTTCATATATTAAAAGTTTTGATACCAAGGTGAACTGTGGAAAGTTTTTTTTTCCACAGTTCACCCAGGTGAACAGAGGTGAACTGTGGAAAAATAAACTTTCCACAGTTCACCCAGGTGGACTCAGGAGGTGGACGGTGGGCAATGACTGAAAGTTTAATGGTTGTTTTCTCGCAGCGAAATAGTTTTGTCTTGGTAATACAATCGTTGTATAAACAAATTAAATTTTAAAAACAAAAAATACAGATATACCATTGTGACAATTTAATTCGAAAGCGACCACGAACCGCCTACTAAGTATACTCGTACATCTATCTATACTTATAATAAAACGAGCTAATGCCCGCAGCTTCGCCCGCGTGAATGTCGATTATCGCGACTTTTCATACAAACTTTCATCCCTTATTTTATCCCCTTGGGGGTAGAATTAATCAAAATCTTTTCTTAGCGGATGCCTACGTTATAAAATCTACCTGCATGCAAAATTTCAGCCCGATCCGTCCAGTAGTTTGGGCTGTGCGTTGATAGATCACTATGTCAGTCAGTCAGTCACCTTTGAGTTATATATATTTAGACTGTTAATAGGTTTGATTTTGAAAATCCTACTAATATTATAAACGTGAAACTTTTAATTCAATAAGATGTACTTACTCTGATGGGTGTGGAGGGGGTGTAGACGGGCGGAGGGGGGACGGGCACGGGTGCGCGGGGGGCAGGGGGCGCGGGGAGCCCCGCTTCCCGCTGCAGCGCCGCCGCGCTGTCCGTCAGCCCGCGCGCCGACAGGTGGGCCGCGACCAACTGCAGCAACTGTCGCTCGTTGTAATTTATCCTCGTTTGAGCCACTACATTCGCCTGGAATAGAAATATATAAAATACATATATATATATAGAAATATATAAAAAACATGATCACGACAGTAATCCCCATGCTCGGTAGATACCTAATGGGTAGTCAGAGGCACGTCCAAACATGATGTTTGGCACATGCCTAAATTTTTACTTTATTTTTAACTAGCTTCCGCCCACGACTTCATCCGGGTGGTACCTTCAAAAACAAAAACAAATCTTTCCCGCGGAAACCGTATTTGTGCCAGATTTCATTCAGATCCGTTCAGCCGTTTCAGCGTGAAAGAGTAATAAACATACATCCAGACATACTGACATTCTTACAAACTTTCGCGTTTATAATATTAGTAGGATTCTTATCTTTTTTATTTGTCAACTTATCTCAACACATTAGTGAAAACTGCATTCGATTTGGTTCAGCAGTTGCGGAGATTAGCGTACACAAACGCACAGATAAACGATTTATTACATGTATAGATATAAAAGTATACAAGAATTGCTTGTTTAAAGGTACAAGATTTGAGTTTGAGTGCTTGGTTGGTCACTCACCCGGTGTATATTGGCGAGCGAGGTCTCGAACTCGGCGCCCTTGTGTTTGAGTGATGGGTTGGTCACTCACCCGGTGTATATTGGCGAGCGAGGTCTCGGAACTCTGCGCCCTTGTGCTTGAGTGCTTGGTTGGTCACTCACCCGGTGTATATTGGCGAGCGAGGTCTCGGAACTCGGCGCCCTTGTGCTTGAGTGCTTGGTTGGTCACTCACCCGGTGTATATTGGCGAGCGAGGTCTCGGAACTCGGCGCCCTTGTGCTTGAGTGCTTGGTTGGTCACTCACCCGGTGTATATTGGCGAGCGAGGTCTTGAACTCGGCGCCCTTGTGTTTGAGTGATGGGTTGGTCACTCACCCGGTGTATATTGGCGAGCGAGGTCTCGGAACTCTGCGCCCTTGTGCTTGAGTGCTTGGTTGGTCACTCACCCGGTGTATATTGGCGAGCGGGTCTCGGAACTCGGCGCCCTTGTGCTTGAGTGCTTGGTTGGTCACTCACCCGGTGTATATTGGCGAGCGAGGTCTCGGAACTCGGCGCCCTTGTGCTTGAGTGCTTGGATGGTCACTCACCCGGTGTATATTGGCGAGCGAGGTCTCGAACTCGGCACCCTTATGCTTGCTCTTCCCGGAGACGCGCTCCAGCAGCTCCAGGGCGTACTTCTGGAACATCACGTGCTCCTGCCGCTTCTCCTGCAGTATCGGGTCGCGCATCAGCACTGGAATCATGATAATAATGTTTCTATCATAACAAGATCACGACTGTAATCCCCGATCGCAAATACAAGATACACATCGCAGATACTAAATTTTATTTTGTTGAGCGAGCGAAGATCTCAGTGGCAGCTAGAGAGATTTTTCGCCCTATGTTTGTTGTATGTCTGTGTATATTATGTTTGTTAGGGCATAACAAGGAACGTTGATCCAATCTGCGTGAAATTTGGAAGGTCTAGAGATTCTGCTGTGTAGATTTGCTGGGACAGCGTTGCCATTTGTACGAGAACTCTCGTACTTTTACGAGATTTAGCAGTTTCTTACGAGAAACGGAAAAGTAAAAATCTCGTAAACTTTAAAGATTTATTCAAAAATGGCTAAAAAACACAACAAATGAAAAAAAAATATAAAAATATATGAATCACTAATGTTAATGTTATTATCATTTGGCGGCCCCAAACTTAGGGAATATACCTACCCCAGGCTAGCTAGTAACATACATAAATAGTATGTAGTAGTACATAGTGTTAATTAAAGACAATAAGAGGCTTTAAATACCAAATAAAATTAAATAGGTATTGATACTATTACGAGATTTGTATTGAAATTACGAGATTTTTGGCAGCTCTGGTACGAGAAAAATAATTCGCCACCTGGCAACCCAGCCTGGGAATTATATTATTATGAACTTCATCGGTAAAGGGGTTAAGATATAGGGTACCGAAATTGAAAAATAAATTAAAGTTCTTTACTACAAGTATTTGTTCAAGTATTTTATTCTAGAATGGATAGTTTTTTAAATATAACGAAAAAATAAGTAATACCTCCTCAGATCTCTAGTTACTTAAATCTTTTGAGAATACCTAAAAAGGATAGCCAGAGGCACGTCCAAACATGACATCTGACATAATTATGCTCACATTTTGCAAAATGTAGGCTTTAAAAAGCTGTTTACAATTACTTTCAGTAGCGTTTTTTGATTTATTTTGCATGTGCGATATTAGTTTAGCGTGTGCGATGTACCTTGTATCTGCGAGGTGGTGAACAGCGGCAGCTTGGAGATGATCTGTCGCACGGTGGGTAAGTTTAGTATGTGCGAAGTAAGTTTATTGTGTACGATGTACCTTGTATGTGCGAGGTGGTGAAGAGCGGCAGCTTGGAGATGATCTGGCGCACGGTGGATAAGTTTAGTATGTGCGATGTAAGTTTAGTGTTTGCGATGTACCTTGTATCTGCGAGGTGGTGAAGAGCGGCAGCTTGGAGATGATCTGGCGCACGGTGGGTAAGTTTAGTATGTGCGATGTAAGTTTAGTGTGTGCGATGTACCTTGTATCTGCGAGGTGGTGAAGAGCGGCAACTTGGAGATGATCTATCGCACGGTGGGTAAGTTTAGTATGTGCGATGTAAGTTTAGTGTGTGCGATGTACCTTGTATCTGCGAGGTGGTGAACAGCGGCAGCTTGGAGATGATCTGGCGCACGGTGGGTAAGTTTAGCGTGTGCGATGTAAGTTTAGTGTTTGCGATGTACCTTGTATCTGCGAGGTGGTGAACAGCGGCAGCTTGGAGATGATCTGGCGCACGGTGGGTAAGTTTAGTATGTGCGATGTAAGTTTAGTGTGTGCGATGTACCTTGTATCTGCGAGGTGGTGAAGAGCGGCAACTTGGAGATGATCTGTCGCACGGTGGGTAAGTTTAGCGTGTGCGATGTAAGTTTAGTGTGTGCGATGTACCTTGTATCTGCGAGGTGGTGAACAGCGGCAGCTTGGAGATGATCTGGCGCACGGTGGGGCAGCGCGCGAGCCCGGCCAGCGCGCGGCACGCCAGCCCGCGCACGCGGTCCGCGTCCGTAATCGGCGATTTCACCATCATCAGAGATAGCAGCACCTGGTGAAAACATCCTTAGAATAACTCTTCCTTTTTTTTGACCAGCCTCACAGCTCAGTTGGTAGTAGCTCTGCGTTCTGCGCTGCAGGTTGTGGGTTCGATCCCCACCCCGGGCGTCTACTCCGAAAAACGATCAACGATATATCGGCACAGTAATCGTGCAAAACTTACTCTTAGTAACATTGTTTATGCTATTATTTGAACAATGGAACGACCGACATTACTTTTGATAACCGATCTCGTAAACCAATTTCCAATTTGACAATGAAACAACTGCTAATTCGACTGAATTCGACGAACATTCGACTCCGATAGTATCGTTGTCGTTTTGCGGAGTAGACCCCCAGGACTAACATTTGTGTGATGAACGCAGATGTTTCTGTGTCTGGGTGTTATTATGTATTCTAAGTATGTATTTACAAAAAAGTATATAATTAATCTATCAGCTAACTGGTTTCCAAATTACAAGTTATGCTTAGTTTGGGGCTAGATGGTGTTGTGTGAACTGTCCACCAATATTTATTTATTTTACCCGACTGCTAAGCGACAAAGGAGGGTAATGTTATTGGGGGTGTAATGTAAGTATGTAAGCTCAAACCTAGTAAAATTTTAGCAGCATCAAATTTAGTGCTTTTGAACTTTGTGTACTATATAAGTATATTTTAACTTTACGTATTTGCATGCTGAAATTAATATTTTTTCATTATCATGTATTTACGTATGCGATTTCCTTTGGCTGCCGCTGTGGCTTAAATGGCTTAACAAATGTATTAATAGCTTTTTATTGCCGCCTTATTTGTTTTTTTGACATTTTGTATAGTCTGTCACTCTTGTGATCCAGACACTGACAAATCCAACGATACGTTATTTAAATCGGTCCAGCCGTTTGGGCTTCAGCGAAAACCAGAGACACTACACGCACCATGAGAATAGAAGTGACTCATCTCAAAAAACATGTAAAATGAGTTAAATATGTAGAAAAACTCAGAAAAAAAAACTGCATCGCCTAGTGAATAAAAAACTGCCGCTTTTTGGTTAGAATGCGTCAAAACATAATAGGTGCGTCTCTTTCATTTCGGCGATCCCTCGTCCGTCACCCCGTGAAAAAGTGATTATATTCAGTATTGCGTCAGCCAGGATTGCCGTGAGACGTCACGTGTTTAGTATTAATGTGACCTAAACCTCAATATTACAGTTTTGTATGCAAATATTAGGTAAAATTTTGTTGAAATTTAGAGTAATAAAATGACCGATGTTTGTTTTGTGTCATTTTATTGCATTAAGTTGAGTAAATTATTGTGACTTAAATCGAGTTATATCAATTTATTACTAAATTAAGGCTTATTTTAATTACCGTTTAAGGTTTAAGTCATTAGTAAATACTAATAAATTATTGCTATAGTATAAAACCGACTTAAATGTCGGAAGCTTCCTTTAAAATAGTAAATAGAGTAATTAATTAAATTTATTTTGAATCAGTAATAAGTTTAAAATTTAGATAAAACCCTAAAGTATTCCATAATTTGTAAAAAAATTAGATAAGTCGTAATTTGGTTATGTCATACCACAATTTAATAAAAAACACGCAATCGTTAAATCTTTAAATCGCATTTCCCAAAAATCATGTTTTCTTAATTGAGTCACTTCTATTCTCACGGTGCGTACAGTTTAATTTTTTTTTTCTGTTTTTTTTTTAAACTTAGTAAATAAAATGTTTGAAATAAAAATAATATTAATATTCTTACCATAATGCCATTGCTGGTCCGCACACTTTCCCAAACCTTCTGTATGATGTCTTCGTAAGATTTGAGGGTAGTTCGCTTTTTGTTGGAGCCCGTGATGGAAGAGCGAGCCGTCGCGTATGACGTGCCGGCCTGGAAGCAATACGCTGAATTGAACTCTATTTCTTGGAGAGCAAGGATCATTTTGAGTTGACTTCATTGTCTCCACTAACTGTTATAAGTAATATTGAATTGAACTTTATCAGATCCTCCTAATATTATAAACGCGAAAGTTTGTTACTCTTTCACGCTGAAACGGCTGAACGGATCTGGATGAAATTTGGCAAAGATATAGATTATAGTCTGAAGTAGCATACATACATAGTAACATAGGTTACTTTTTATCCGGAAAAAATGTACGATTCCCGCGGGATAGCTTTGTTTTTCTAGGTACCCCGCGGGCGAAGCCGCGGGCGGAAGCTAGTACACAGTAAGGTTAATTTTAAGTTGACTTACTGTGTTCGGTTACAAATATAAAAGTCAAATTGAAATTAACTTTATTAAATCTTTAATATACATGATTATGACATTTTAGGTTGACTAACTGTATTTTTAAAATATTTAAGTAAAATTGAATTGAACTTAATCTGTAACCGCACAAGGATCAATTTTAAGTACTCGATATATGAGATGAATTTATATACTTTCAAATAAAAAGCCAAACCGTGTTGAGCTTTATTAGCTTCACCATAAGGATCATTTTAGATGGTGTATTAATAAAATGAACTTACCCTATGTACCGGTGCGCATACGCAATTGACAAGAACATTTAGAGCAGCTTTCTGAACTTCCGGTTCTGATACTATCTCTCCATCCGCCGCGCCTGAAATCAAATTAAGTTATTCCACCTTTATATTAATGACTTAAAAAGTGTAAACTTGTAAGCTTACAGCATAATAGTTGACCCCCTATTTGGCTTCTCAATATGTTGGACCTGATACAATTTTGACCCTCCAAATGCCTTTTAAACTGTCTTAGAAATGTGGAAAACGGATTGGAGGGTGAATGATAAACTCTACATGCCTGACGGGTTAAATGTTGACCCTCTTTTCAATAAAAATAGTTGCAGATTCTGCTTAACATGTTGACAAAGCCGTACCTTAGTATAAAGTTGACCCCCCAAAGGACACCTTACACTAAACTGACCCCCTTAATCATAATAGTTGCAAATGCTAATTACAATGTTGACAAAGGCGTACCTTTGTATAAAGTTGACCCCCCAAAGCACACCTTCACTAAACTGACCTCCTTTACCATAATAATAGTTGCAAATGCTAATTGAAAAAGCCATACAGTATAAACTTGACCCCCCCCCCCCCCCCTCCCCAAAGCACACCTTACACTGAACTGAGCCCCTTTATCATAATAGTTGTAAATGCTAATTACAATGTTAACAATGCCGTATCGTATAAAGTTGACCCTCCTTACCTAGTACAATATTGACCCCTGTTGTAGGGTCAGCGTCGCGCATATCAACTTTCTCAGTTAGTAGCAACTGAACGCGTGGTGCGACGCAACATACTGATATCACGTCTAGCGCTGAGCGGACCGTCTCGGACCTGCAAGAGAATATGAACTTTAATCCGACGTAATACAGTATATAAATCTTTTATATTGCCGAGTGACTGATAGATCTACCTACAGCCCAAATCATAAGACCTAGAGAGTTGTAGTCTCAATAAAGACTTCAGAAAGACCTAGAGAATTTCAAGGTCTTTCTGAAGTCTTTAAAAAATCGAAATCATACTACCCTTAAGAGCCTTAAAAGTATACACGCAATATGACATTGCACCGTGTCACGACGCGGTGTCACATCGTGTCAAAATATACGATGTGCATCGTAAAAAACACGATATATCGCACATCTTTATACATAGCGGCGTTATGTCGCGAAAATACACTACATGCATCATAAAAATCACGACCAAACGTAGCATTTTACGTTATGATACATAATAAGTTACGGCATCGTGTCGCTTAAATCTGCTACGCGCATCGTAAATCACTATACGATGTCACATCGTGAAACGTTGCGACATCATGTCGACTAAA
The DNA here is from genome assembly GCA_963675405.1 of Cosmorhoe ocellata. Lineage (NCBI taxonomy): Eukaryota > Metazoa > Arthropoda > Insecta > Lepidoptera > Geometridae > Cosmorhoe > Cosmorhoe ocellata. Next base: position 3,903,417 of record OY776271.1, on the reverse strand, counting down.
TCTACGATGTCATAGTAAATATCACGATATATTGTTATTCGTTGCGACATCTTGTTCTAAATCTACGGCGTGCATCGTAAAAATCACGATACATCACATCGTTATACGTTACAACAACGTGTTCTAAATCTACGAGGTGCATTGTAAAAATCACGACACATCACAGTGGAAATATACGACGTGCATCGTCAAAATTATGATGCTACGTCGTAACGTGGGTGTTACCCATACCTGCCGTTAAAGTTCCACTCGTAGGCCAGTCCGACGACCTGCAGCAAGAGTGCAACGCCCCCTAGTTCCACCAGCTCGTCTACGGGCGCCCAGCGCGACCAGGCGACGCTCTGCAGCAGCTCGATCTGTTCCTGGATCTCTTCTGGTGATGACTTGGAAGCCTGGGGAGATTATTTTTATAATTCGTAATTTCACAATATTTTCACTATAACTTAATACTTACTTACTACTTACCATACTTAATATAACTTAATATTTGTTAGAACACTTTTTAAACTATCGCGACTTGAAAACATGTTTAAATATATATAATATTCTCGGGACTTAATCGTGTATTGTGAAACATTCTATTTACCTCGACGTTTTGATGATATTACAATCACCGTGGTCACGAGTAGACGTAGAGAAAAGTAGAGAGTAGTTAATATTTGTTTTCTAATTAAAAAAAAATTAAATATGATCACGACTGTTGATACTCGGTAGATACCTTCTCAGATCTTGAGTTACTTAGATCTTTGAGGATAGATAGATAGATAGATAGATAGATAAAGAATTTATTTGTTTTGTACCACAGACACACATACAATTTAACATAAATACAACTTTAACAAAAACACACACTGAACGAATTCCTTAAAAAGTAAGTTTGCAAGAATATGTGAACTTGGGCAAGTTCGTGTGTGCTGCAGCACGACAAATAGGCCATGGCTCAGTGACATCTTTTGCTTAAAAGCAAAAACACTGATTTTCAGCCAAAACCTGATCGAGAGCGAGCAGCACGAGTACAAACAGACAACAAATACGTAGGTAGCCATGAATTGTGGTTGTGTAGTATGCTGCTTGTGTAAAAAGTATTGCTATTTTTAAAATATAGGAGGATATCTAATGACCCTCATTCAGTCAGAGGCACGTCCAAACATGACATTTGGTACATGCCCACATTTTGCACAGTAGTTAGTATTCCGTATTTGTTTTCTACAAAAAATATATCTATATCCTTAATTTTTTCCGGGATAAAGAGTAGCCTATGTGCTATTCCAGACCATAATCTATATCTGTGCCAAATTTCATTCAGACCCGTTTAGCCGTTTTAGCGTTTTAGGCTACTTTTTATCACCAAAAAATTTACGGTTTCCGTGGGATAGATTTGTTTTTGTTTTTCAAGTACAAAATAATACAATAGTAACTGGGGGTCTGAATAGAAATCTACCGAGCCTGGGGATTACTGTCGTAATCATGTTTTTTTTCTTACAAACGCCTTACATAGTAAACACACCCCTACATACAGAGTTCATAACCTATGTGCTCACTTTATAAGGTGGTGGTTCCGGCACGCTGTCTCCGTGTTGCCGCGACACTTGCGCGGCGCGCAGACGCAGGTGGGCTTCCAAGTATCTGCAAACGTCACAATCAGTATCGTCATTTATTTATTTATTGGAAAACCAACAACTTGCCATTCATCATATAATTTACAATAGCATCAGAGAGCCAATTAAACGTTTTCACGTGTAATTACAATCACACAGATCAACACAAATCGTGTAAGTTTAAAAGTATATAAAAAAAGTTATGAAATTCCTTTTCATTATTGGCTGAGTATGGAAGGAAATAAAGTGAAATAAAGCTTCGTAAACTTTGGAAACCCGTACTAACTCCATCTATTTTATGACGGATTTAATCAAAGCGCCATTTTGGTTTATTATGAAATGACTAAGTTATGTAACAGCGCCACCTAGTTTGTTATAAAGTAACTATAGTTCATCCAACGGATCTAGGCATTCGTGAAGTTAGCCACAGGTGCGACTTTGCGCATGTACAGTTCCTTCCCCCTCTTCATACCTCTTTTGATTGCCTCTGATGATCTAATTGCTCGCGAAAAACGATACTGCGCAGCTCTTGCGGCTAACTTCACGAATTCCTAGATTCGTTGAGCCAACTATACATGCTAAGTTATATAACAGCGCCATCTAGTAAGTTATAAAGTAACTACACGTCGAAGTTATATAACAGCGCCATCTCTTACCTGCGCAGAGCGACGCACACGTGGCGTACAATTTGTCGCGCGGCACACGTCTCGTCGTCGGAGACCCTGGACTCTTCCTCATCAGAGCCGAGGATAGGTAGCGTTGATATCACGTTATATAGCTTTCTGAGGCCGTCCTGAAAAAATCGACCATTTATCGAGGAAGGCTATAGGCTATACACCGTGACATTTTAATGGTTGTTTTCCCGCGACAGAACAACTTGCCATAAGGAGTACTTTCGAAACAGAGAGTTAAAGTAAAAAAAAATAAAGATGTTTTTATTTAAAATAGGTATATTAAAAAATATTCATCAACTCGAAAACGTGAGGAACGATAGTAACATTAGTAATATTAACTGTTTCTATTTTTTCTTTTTTTTAATGTCATTTTATGGTAGCTGTTGGTTTTCCAAAAATTAAATAAATAAATAAATAAATTAGACGTAACTTGTAGGTACTATTCGAATCGCACGCGTCGCCGGCCACCTTCACGTAGGTATCGGGATGAATTACTATTGGTTCGTGGTCGCTTTCGAATTAAATTTTCACAATGGTATATTTGTATTTTTTGTTTCTAATATTTAATTTGTATATACAACGATTGTATTACCAAGACAAAACCATTTTGCAGCGGGAAAACAACCATTAAAATTTCTCGGTGTATAATTTCACGCTACGACCAATAGGAGCGGAGCATCAATATAATATCCCAGATTATATAATATGTAGTATTAGATAATATGTTGTAAAACGGGAAAAATATATTACTTAAAACGTGCCGACAAAGTTGCGCGAGAGTCAGCTATTAGATTATAAGGGTTTTAGAAAATGCCCTTGTCTATCTGTTTATTCCCGTATAATTAGAACTGAACTGATTTCGATGCGGTTTTCGCCACTCACACTGCAATATAAAGTCATACCTGATTGTCAAATTCTTCCAATATGACTCTGAACTGGAATGACAGGCCGAAGAACATTGTCGCATGACATCGGCCGGAGTCGTGAGAACACTCTAGTAGCCAGAGCGCATATCTGAAACATTGGTAGGATTAGTTTAATGTCTCCTTGCTGGACAGACGTGCCTCTGACTACTCCTTAGGCATCAACAAATCATTAGTCATGCTAGAAATATCTTTAGTTGCCTAGACAAAACTAATAAGGGGGTGAACGTGACTCACCCCCCTATTGACCCCCTTTAACATATTAATAACTTACTCGAGAGGTTAAAAATCAGTCAACATTAACCCCCTTATTAACAGGTTTACAGATCTTTATTAACTAGCCTTTTTGCGAATATAGGGCTATACAAAAAAAAAACAAATTAAAAGCACTTCACATCTTAAAAATAAAATCAAATAAAAAACCATAACATCTATATGATATTTATAGCTACTTAGAAAGACTTTTTACATCTCTTGTATTGCATTATTTTCCTATAATATTATTTTCACTGTTTTGTGTTTCCTTAGCAAATAAATTAGTGTATACGTCTAGACTCTGCGTTAATTTGGTAGTGAGCAATAAACAACACAAGCGACCCTCTTATCGACCCTCTTTCTTTTTATTATGTCACTAGTTCTTTCGGACCAAAAACCCCCTTATAACTAACCGACCCTCTTATTGACCCCCTTATGACTCACTTGACTAGTTGTGCTAGCGTGTGCCTCGGCAGTAGACACACGCGCTCCATAGCGTCCTCACAGTACGCCAGGTAGTAGAGACATATAGAGACACCGGTCGCCGCGACAGACGGGCGTGGAACTTCAAGAAATTTCTGTAATTTAATAACTTAATATTCATAAATACTACTTTAGTATTTTCTATTTTGGCAATAACTTGACAACTATTTCTATATCCGTATTTAGGAACTAAAATAGAATAACTAGGCTAATTATATCCTGTTTTTATCTTATACATGTTGAGAGATTTTTATCTTATAGAGAAAGGCCAGGTCCAGAGTACCCTTAACCGACGCGCATGTATGAAGAATGTAATGAGAGTGAATGAAGCAAAAGAAGTATGTCAGGATCGTAGCAAGTGGAGATCCGTGGTCTCTGCCTACCCCGTTGGGAAACAGGCGTGATTTTATGTATGTATATATGTATGTACATGTTGAGTCTGACTGATGTCAGTGTACAAACTACAGTCCATGTGAAACACAGTATACAAACTAAAGTCCGTATGAACCATGCAAACCAGTCCTTGTGAATCATATAAACAACAGTCCATGAAGAAACACAGTATACAAACTACAGTCCGTATGAAACACAGTATACAAACTTAAGTCCGTATGAACCATGCAAACCAGTCCTTGTGAATCATATAAACAACAGTCCATGAAGAAACACAGTATACAAACTACAGTCCATGTGAAACACAGTATACAAACTAAAGTCCGTATGAACCATGCAAACCAGTCCTTGTGAATCATATAAACAACAGTCCATGAAGAAACACAGTATACAAACTACAGTCCGTATGAACCATGCAAACCAGTCCTTGTGAATCATATAAACAACAGTCCATGAAGAAACACAGTATACAAACTACAGTCCGTATGAACCATGCAAACCAGTCCTTGTGAATCATATAAACAACAGTCCATGAAGAAACACAGTATACAAACTACAGTCCGTATGAAACACAGTATACAAACTACAGTCCGTGTGAAACATACAAGCTACAGTCCGTGTGAAACACAGTATCCAAACTACAGTCCTTGTGAATCATACAAACTACAGTCCATGAGAAACACAGTATACAAACTACAGTCTGTATGAACCATACAAGCTACAGTCCGTGTGAAACATCGTAGTCCGCGTACGTACCTGTAGACCGCCCATATTGATGAAGTCTATAGAGAACTTCTTGTGGCAGAGAAGCGCGGCCAGGTACTTGAGCGCTTCGAACGCGAGCCGCGAGTCACGTGACTCGCGCACGTTCAGATACCCCAGGATCAGGCCGAGCGCGTTCTGCTCGAACACGTGCGAGAGGAACTGGAAAGATATATCTATACTATACTAGCTGACTGGCCTCACAGCTCAGTAGCTCTGCCTTCTGCGCTGTAGGTTGTGGGTTCGATCCCCACCCAGAATAAACATTTGTGTGATGAACACAGATGTTTGTTCTGTGTCTGGGTGTTACTATGTATTCTATGTATGTGTTTCAGTAGTTTATTCGTGGAAGTGTAACGAACATACATCCATACATCCACACATTCTTACAAAATTTCGCATTTATAATATTATTAGTAAGGGTTGTGTGAATCAAACTCAAATTTTGTTTAGAAAAAAACCGCAGATGAAGTTGCGAGGTACCTACTCAGCTAGTAATAGAGGCGCTCTGGACTCCTTTCACCACACTGGTTAAGTAAGAAGACTTTTGAATCTCACCTCTTGATATTCACCCATTGGTGTCAGGTACCTCAGTATTAGCATTTGTCTGGTCGCGTCCGTCGCTGGATATATTTGTATATTACCTGAATAACAATAAATCAATAATAAATGCAGGGTGTTACTAGACTACATACGAACTACTACTTACTACTGAACAAACAAACTCTTCACCCATATAATATTAGTATACTGGGGGTCTACTCCGCAAAACGACAACGATACTATCGGAGTCGAATGTTCGTCGAATTCAGTCGAATTAACAGTTGTTTCATTGTCAAATTGGAAATTGGTTTACGAGATCGGTTATCAAAAGTAATGTCGGTCGTTCCATTGTTCAAATAATAGCATAAACAATGTTACTAAGAGTAAGTTTTGCACGATTATTGTGCCGATATATCGTTGATCGTTTTTCGGAGTAGACGCCCAGGGTGTTACCAGACCACTGAAGAAGAATCTCTTTCTTTTAGATATTTTACATCATGTGGTTGCTTAGTTTCGTTATTCAAATATCAGGTACTTTTGCTGTAACTCAATTTCGGGTTTTGCATGTCGTCTCTGTCTATTATTTAATATAGAAACGAGACGGGTGTAGACCCCTTAATGAAATGTTACTCACCAATAATATAATGTACATTAAAATGTTAGTCACCAATAATATAATATTCATTCAAATGATAGACACCAATAATATAATGAACATTAATATGTTAATCACCATTAATATAATGTACATTATGTTACTTACCAATAACATAAGTTTCCATCTCAGCCCAGCTGGAGTTGGAACTGGTCTCGAGATGGAGGGGCGCGGGGGGCGGCGGGGGGCGCGGGGGCGGGGACATCATGCCGTAGTGCTCCGGGGAACTCGCTATCGCTGCGAAAGATTATGTACCTTATGTAAGGCATATACAGTTCATAATATGACAGCATGCTACTGATAGCTTGCTGTGAGATTATGTGCTTTAGCTTATAGATAGTACGAGTGTATCTTTGAGTAACAAAGGATATATTTATTACTAGAAAACGTTAGGGATCTCTACTAAAACTTTAATACTGTAACCAAAGGTGTAATTATAAAATAAAATAAATATGATCACGGCTGTAATTCCCGAGCTCGGTAGATAGCTTTCTCAGATCTTTAGTTACATAGATCTTTGAGGATATCTATAGAGAGTAGTCAGAAACACGTCAAAACATGACATTTGGTACATGCCCACATTTTGCACAGTAGTTAGTATTCCGTTCGTGACAGGTTGCAAGCCCATCACGCTTATACGAGTACTAACTTATGACACACACCTTCGAATTTTTGGTTCTAGGGCATGCCGGTTTCCTCACGATGTTTTCCTTCACCATTTATGAGCACTGACATTGCCCACATAAATTTTTCGAATGGAAATACTCATTGGGGCACGACCAGGTTTGAACCCACGACCTTCGGATCGTGAGGCAGGGGTTCTACCACCTACACCACCAGCGCTCTAATTAATGAATAGATCTATACTAATATTATAAAGAGGAAAGTTTTGTATTTTTGTTTATAACAAATAAACTCAAAAACTACTGGTCCGATTTCAAAAATTCTTTCACCATTAGAATGCTACATTATCCCTGAGTAACATAGGCTATATTTTATGTAGGTATCTCGCGAGCGAAAGCTAGTAATTGATAAAATAATAATTTCAAGATAATGTTTAGCTGTCCAACCAAATCTCTATTTACTTTATCTCTAGTACTTACTATTGTAATTATTCTTAACTGGCGTTTCTGGGTCTTCAGTGGGTTCCACCACCATCGGATCACCCCCTCCCCCTTCGTCCTTCACTCGGTCTGGAATAACAAATAACCACCTTTTTGCTTAGTTTGGCAATACATCTTATACCTTTAAACGAGCAATTCTTGTATATATAATATATAATCTGAATCTCGGAAGCGGCTCCAACGATTTTCATGAAATTTAGTATGCAGAGGGTTTCGGGGGTGATAAATCGATCTAGCTAGGTTTAATTTTTAGAAAACGTCGATTACCCCAAAAAAACGAGCAAAGCTCGGTCACCCAGGTACTTATAATATAATCTGAGGTTTGGCTATCTGGTTCCCATAGTAAAAGCTTTGCTTAGTTTGGGGCTAGATGGCGTTATGTTAAGTGTCCACCAATATTTATCTTATACCTTTAAACGAGCAATTCTTGTATATATATACGAGTATATAATCGGAATCTCGGAAACGGCTCCAACGATTTTCATGAAATTTAGTATGCAGGGGGTTTCGGGGGTGATAAATTGATCTCTAGCTAGATCGATTTATTTTTAGAAAACGTCGTTTACCCCAAAAAAACGAGCAAAGCTCGGTCATCCAGGTACTCTATATCTTTGTATGTATGTATGTATCTTACCTTTTATTTCATGAAATTGAAATTGAAATTGAAAAAATATTTATTCAATACAATCACAAGGATCACTTTGAAACGTCTTACATGCTAGGTAAATCTATGTGCCAATTCCAACCTAACCCAAGTACGAGAAGAACAGGCAAGAAACTCGTCTCGGTCCTAGCGCTTTTTTGTATGATCCTTCTTACAATAAAAAATGTAGTCAAGATTATCTAATAATAATAACATAAAAACAAAAGACAAAACAAAACATAATACAATAATACAATAATGTACATAAAACAAAAGGACAGCGTTCACAATGCAAATTGGTTAGCTGTCGGAGGGCGGAGCGACATCGGGCCATGAGTTCCTATCATCAATATATTCATTTATATTATAATATGCTTTCTTTAAGAGATTATTTTTAATGAAGGCTTTGAATTTTCTAACAGGAAGTTTAGTTGCATTTATAGGAAGTTTATTATAGAAACGTATCATGTTCCCCATAAATGACCCGTCCCATGCAATGAGGAGTTAGATAGATATGAATGTGTATGGATGCAGGGGTAGAGGCAGGCCGAAGAAAAGATGTATGGACTGTGTGAAAGTTGACACGGGCAAGAAACGAGTGAGTACTGAGATGACGGATGACAGAGAGAGATGGATGCCGACCCCACATAACGTGGGAAAAGAGAAGGAAGATGATGATATATCTCACCTTTTTTCTCGCTAGGTCCATTACATTTGATAATGACAGAGGGAGATGGATGCCGACATCACATAACATGGGAAAAGAGAAGGAAGATGATGATATATCTTACCTTTTTTCTCGCTAGGTCCATTACATTTAATGTCACTAGGCCTTTTCTTCTCAAAGCGCGCGAAATGCCGCGTTTGGTTGGGCGGCGTCACGGTATTCTGTTTCGCTGCTGCCTACAATAATAAACAGTGATCTGGATCAGTTGAGCTATCTATAGATCGTTTGTGACGCTCCTAAGATAACCAAACTGTTTCACATGTATTTTATACAGGACGTTATTTTTCTTTCTCATCTTCTTAATAACTTGTTATTAGCACTTAATATATAACTTTTCCAACCTTAACGTCCTTTTTGCCAATTTCTGGGGTTATTAAAATAAAATAAAAAAATAAATATGATCACGACTGTAATCGCTCGGTAGATATCTCCTCAGATCTTTTAGTTACTTAGATCTCCTAGGATATCTAAAGGGGGTAGTCAGAGGCAAGTCCAAACATGACATTTGGTACATGCCCACATTTTGCACAGTAGTTAGTATTCCGTACGTGACAGGTTGCAAGCCCATCGCCGCTCATAAGAATATTAACCCATGACACATACCTTCGAATTTTTGGTTCTAGGGTATGCCGGTTTCCTCACGATGTTTTCCTTCACCGTTTAAGAGCACTGGAATTCTGGGGTTATTAATTGTATAAATACCTTATTTACAGACATTTACAGATATATATTTATATACACACTATACGGGGTGTTGCCAGACTATTTCCGAAAACTTCAGGGGGTTAAAGTACCCATCAATATAAACAACTTTTTCTAAGAAACCAAAACAAAGTGCGCGAAAAAAAAGCTGTTCAATGCAAAAGTTCAATACCTACTTGGCAATAATAAATAAAAATAAATAAATAAATAATGCTGGACAATCCACACCATCATCTAGCCCCAAAGTAAGCTACTCAAAGCTTGTGTTATGGGTACTAGATAACTGATATATTTAATACATTATATACATAGATATATATTTTTTATTATACATAGAAAACACCCAGACCAACGGAACAAATTTCTGCAGATCGTACACAAATTTGTTCCGCGGCGGGAATCGAACCCGCAACCTCTTGCGTCGCAGGCGGACTCTCGCCCGCTGCGCCACTGAGGTCGTCAAAATACCTATAAACAAAATAATGTATGAAACAGCTGTTTTTTTTCGCGCTCACAGTGTTGGTTTCTTAGAAAAAGTTGTTTATATTGATGGGTACTTTAACCCCTGAAGTTTTCAGAAGTAGTCAGGTAACACCCTGTATAGTTTGTATACATAAAATAGATCTGTAAATGTCTGTAAATAAGGTATTTATACAATAACTCCAGAAAGTGGTAAAAAGGAGTTAAAAAGATGGAAAAGTTTCACATAACGTGGTAATAACAAGTTATTAAGAAGAAAAGGACGAAAAATGCTATTTATCTCGTTTTAAAATGACTAGTGATCATGAATAAGAGTCATCAGTTATTGTAAAATGTACCTTATCTTGTATGTGTTGCATTCTTAAATTGTGTAGCCTCCTTAGCATCAATGGTACCATCATACCATTCAGTTCTCTGAAACAGAGAAACAAAACAAGTTTAAAAATTGATCAACGAACTCACCTAAAGTTAGTTTACAAACTCACCTAAAGTTAGTTCTTGAAAAAAAGTTGAATCATATACTTATCTAGAATTGGTTTACAACTATTTTAAAATTGGTTTACGCACTCATCTAAAGATGGTTTAGTTAGTTTACGAACTCGTCTACAGTTAATTTACAAACTCGTCTAAAGTTAGTTTACAAACTCGCCTAAAGTTTACGAACTCGCCTACACTTAGTTTACAAACTCGCCTACACTTAGTTTACAAACTCGCCTAAAGTTTACGAACTCGCCTACACATAGTTTACAAACTCGCCTAAAGTTAGTTTTTGTACTTATATAAAGTTCGTTAATGAACTTATCTAAAGTTGGTAAATGAACTTATCTATTGTTTTACAACTAATCTAAAGTCGGTTTACGAACTCGACTAAAGTTGGTTTACCAACTCGCCTGAAGTTGGTTTACGAACTCGCCTAAAGTTGGTTTACGAACTCGCCTAAAGTTGGTTTACGAACTCACCTGAAGTTGGTTTACGAACTTACCTAAAGTTGGTCGCGATCTCGTGGACTTCCATAGCGGCGGCCAGCAGGCCGGTCGCGTAGCAACAGAGCGGCTCAGTCGCGCTGCGGGCCCAGTTCACAAGCCTCTGTATCAGCGGCTCGTTGTCCTGACAGAGTATTATTCAACTCTTTAGAATAATTATTAACTAAAATTTACATAATTAAAAAAATAAATATTATGACCACAACTGTAATCCCCGGGCTCGGTAGATATCTTTCTAAGATCTTTAGTTACTTAGATCATAGAGGAAATCCAATAATGTACTCAAAACAAAATAATTATTTATGTTAGACATCATACACATCAAAATGTGATAAAAACCAAAAACATCTTAAAGTTTAAGTATTTTTTGTGTTCAATAAATAAATTCAAAAATCATTGTTTTATTTAATTTAGAACAATTTTCTTAATAAAAAAAACGGAAAGTTAGTGGTGGCACTTATTTTATTTTGAGTAACATAACAGGGTGTTACCAGACTTCTTCCGAAAACTTCAGGGGGTTTAAGTACGCATCAATATAAACAACTTTTTCTAAGAAACAAACACTGTGAGTGTGAAAATAAAAACAGCTGTTTCATAAACTTTAGAAAAATAAAAAAAATATATATATGATCACGACTGTAATCCCCAGGCTCGGTAGATATCTCCTCAGATCTTTAGTTACTTAGATCTTTGAGGATGTCTAAAGAGGGTAGTCAGAGGCAAGTCCAAACATGACATTTGGTACATGCCCACATTTTGCACAGTAATTAGTATTCCGTACGTGACAGGTTGCAATCCCATCGCCGCTTATAAGAATACTAACCTATGACACATACCTTCAAATTTTTGGTTCTAGGGTATGCCGGTTTCCTCACGATGTTTTCCTTCACCGTTTAAGAGCACTGGCATTTCGCACATAAATTTTTCGAATGGAAAAACTCATTGGTGCACGACCAGGTTTGAACCCACGACCTTCAGATCATGAGGCAGGGGTGCTACCACTACACCACCAGCGCTCTCATAAACTTTAGACAAGTAGGTATTGAACTTTTGCATGGAACAGCTGTTTTTTTCGCGCTCAAACTGTTCGTTTCTTAGAAAAAGTTGTTTATATTGATGGGTACTTTAACCCCCTAAACTTTAGGGGGTTATTTTTGTAACCCCCTAAAATCCGAGGAGATCAGACCAGTGTTAGGTTTTGATTGTGGTGTTACCTGGAATACAACGCTCATCTCCAGACCTGGCATGAGGTCAAGGGTGAGTCGGCACGCGGCTACATTCAGCTTGTAGACGTCACGGCCCGTTATATTCTGACGGGAGTAGTATGTGTCGCGAACGTAATCGTTCACAAGCTGAAAAAAAAACAATGACAGATGACATTTGTAATACGACAAATAAATAGGGGTTCTCCGCGATGCATTCGACTAGCACCTTTGTCGCTTTAGTTTTTATATTTTTTCTCGAGTTTTACTGTGTAATTTGGTTGTAATTATTTCCAATACAGCCTGAGTTCTTGACACGAGTGTAAAATATATGAATTAAAATCTTCCTTTCTAAATCCATCAGAGGAAATCCCAAGGATTTTGAATAAAACCGCCATCTCATTTAAAATTGACTTAACAATTTGACTATTGGTGACATTGACACTACTAATTTAAACACTTGACACTTACACTTTATATTACTTTGATATTTCCCAAAGAACTTGTTGTAAGGCCTTTGGTATAAGAGTGCATATAATTTTATCGAATAGAAATATCAATCGGTGCATGACTGGATTCAAACCCACAACTTTAGAGACCACAACTTAGCGGAGAAACTACAAGTACCTTGTGCTTTAGTTATCTTGACAGATAACCTACCTTGGTCATAAAGTTATCCTTCTTAAACATGACTTTAAGAGCATGCCCCAACGCACACTCCGGGTCAGTCCGGGATGGATGTCTCTCATCAAACGGGTCTGGGTCTTTTTTCATAAAGTTTTCTGTCTCCGTTTCTATAATCTCTGCTATCCTGGAAATATAAGTAGATTTATTAGAATCGAGTATCAAAATATCCATCTAAATATATATAACTCAAAGATGACTGACTGACTGACATAGTGATCTATCAACGCACAGCCCAAACCACTGGACGGATCGGGCTGAAATTTGGCATGCAGGTAGATGTTATGACGTAGGCATCCGCTAAGAAAGGATTTTGATTAATTCTACCCCCAAGGGGATAAAATAGGGGATGAAGGTTTGATTTTGTTTCTCAAGGCGAAAGCGTGGTACGCTGGCGAAGCCGTGGGCGGAAGCTAGTACTTACTATGTATGCATAAATAACTCTGTTTGTTTGTTTACACAACTAAATGGCTGAATGGATCTCCATCTTTGGCAAGGATAGACTATATCCTGGGTAGATAGTCTATCTACCTAGTCTATTAGGTCTCAAATAATAAATCAATGCAAAGTTGAGGACAAGAACTAGTATATGTTAAATATACTTTTAAATGGGCCTTTTAACATTTTAATCATTTTGAAGTAGCTATGAGTTTTAAATCTGTAAATTGCTAATGATGGTATAAGGTGGGCATTGCCAAGTGCCAAGTTTTTTAAATGTTGATTTTAAATAATTTCTTCTTATTTGCTAATCTTATTTTGTTCTTGGTTAAATAAAAAGTTTGGATATACCATTAGCAACCTCAGTTTTGATATCCTTGGAGATCAGTAGAAATATCTGTCTACATTATCTGACTTCAGTCAAATGTTGTTTTTTTTTGTCAATTGCATGAGGTTTTCAAATAATAAGTAATCTAATCTACTCATAAAATGACATGTTTTGACTTGTCCAATATCATTACAACATGAAATTCAAAAGTATCTTGACATGGTTTTGTATATCTACACACGGCCGACTTAACGCAAACCTATTGATGTACCTAAACACTATTTTTTAGGTGTATCATGTAGCTCGGATTATTAGTAGGTATGCTTATTAAGCTTATTAAGCAATGATATAAACCAAAAAAAGTTATGGGTATGAGTGTATCTTAGTATGCAAGTCGAGGAAGGCCGAAGAAAAAGTGGTTTGATTGTGAGAAAGATTATTAAGAATGTACGAGTAGAATCAGAGTCGACAAATGATAGGAGTGAGTGGAAGAAGAAAACACATGTTGTGCCGACCCCACGCGTGGGATAAGGGCATAAGAATCATGATACTTATCAAAAAATGTGTATGTTAAAAATTGGGGCTATTAAAGTTTTTGAAATTCAGACTGGACAACAACTATAGGATCAGCTAGAAATCTATATAACTTTTAAATAATATAACACTAGCAGTGATCTGGATCGGTTGAGCTATCTATAAACTGTTTGTAATGATCCTAAGATAGCTGTTAGATAACTATTTAACATTTATAAAGTTGTTATTAGGATAGTATCTATATTTTTCTGTAAGGATTTTTTTACATCTATCTATAGGAAAAGCAATGTAATGAGAAACTTTGTGAAAGTTGTAATATCTTATCAGCTTTCTAATGAACTTACGAGTTCACATGTTTTGACCACATGCAAAACAATAGGTATAGGTACTAGATCTTAATTCAATGTGCTATTTTGACGTCATGAGAAAAATCATAACAAGGAAATTACCTGGTTAATGTCGGCATTGGGTCGTAATTCGGTGACGTGTGCTGTTCCTCCCATTGCCGTAATAGCTCAGTCACCTCCTGGGCAGGCGGTGAATCCATTTCCAACGATTTTATAAACAAAAATCACAACTAAATAACCTCACCGACTAAAGTTTGGTGTCATTTGAATACGGAAGTTGAATGTTTTGGCGTTGATATATTTACAAATTACAAAAAATCATAGATTTATTCAATTATATGTTAATTACAGATAAAAGCACAATAAATTCGCAATAATCTAACTATTGTCTTTCTGTACCGCACACTTCATTTCAGTATTTTTTTTTTAGAATTTTCATTTTGTGATACCAGTATAATATAGCACTTTTCCTTAGTTCTCAGATTTAATAAAATATACAAAACTACCCAATATGATATTACTAAATCGAATCTACGTAATACGAATGTAAGGTATGTGTAGTATTTTAAAGGTATTTAGAAGTTCACTTAATTATTCTAGGACGTTGCTTAAACTTTGTAATTGAAAATTAGCAAAGTTCTTGGTGTAGTAGTGTTTAGAATAATTTTCTAGACTAGAATGCATATAAAATAAACTAGCTTTGCATATTTTCCCGAAATCATGGCAAACACTGTGGTATAGCAACATTATTTTTTAATCATAGACAATGACTTGTACCGTAATTTCTTTTTTAATACCTATACATAGTACGTTCGATAACTAGTTTTGATTATTTTTTTAATTGGAATGAAATAATATACTCGAAGGATTTTTTTTGTCAAAGTCACTGTTGGCTTTGAGTATAAAATTGCGATAAATTACATTGGTTACTCTCTGTTTCGCATTTTCTGTTCACAAGGTGATTTTTATTTTATTGAGTAAACGACGCTTGATATGCTTCCAAAATTGTTTAAATGTTGCAGATTATTAAGAGCTTAGGGGATTATTGTCTGTTAAACAAGTCTATGTAATGACAACAATAGCTAAATAAACTTCGTAATACTTAATTTTATAATTTTATAACAACATAAAGAATAGGATATGAAAAAGATAAGTTCGTACATTTTTCTGGGTATCTTGAAATTGTAGTTGGCATTATTGTTTCTAGCGTATGCTTGAGTCTCAGAGTAAAGTGCTTGAGTTTAATTAATTTGTTTGCTTGCTTGTTTGTCTTGTCTGTTACTGTTTGCTAGGTTTGGCAGTTCGTTCTGTTTGTTTATTTACAAAGTGAAAAAAGGCGGTTAGTTTATTTAGTAGTGCTAATCCGTTTCGATTAAAAAGTGTGAAACTAATGAAAAAATAATAAAATGTCATCAATGAACGGTACACAAGTTACACGGAGCAGTTTGGGAAGTTATGATCGCAAACTCCGGTACAGAGCTTTGCTTGAAGACTTGTCCACTTTGGGTAAGAAAATAAACAGTAACTTTGTATTAATTGTGATTCCCAGTCACATTTCGTTACGAAAATTGTTTATCGTTTCGAAGAAAGAGAGTGGAGCTCCTGATTTGAAACAGATAGTGGTGAATGAAAGTGTGAATATCAACACAAGAAGCTGATCGAATCGTATGTAATGTCAACTAGCGAAAATATTAATTAAGATTAAGACCTCTAGTAACTTAGATCTTTGAGGATACTTAAAGAGGGTAGTCAGAGGCAGGTCCTAACGTAACATTTGGTACATGCCCACATTTTGCACATTAGTTAGTATTCCGTACCAGGGGCCTTACCACGAAGTCTTCCAGAACGATTCAGTAACGATTCTATTATAGAAACGTCACTACTTCCATACAATTTGCATAGGTCATGGTACAAAATGACAATGTAATACTAATCGGTAATGTATTATGAATTCGTGGTAAGGCCCCTGGTTGCAAGCCCATCAGGAATGCTACCACTACACCACCAGTGCTGTTGTTACTGCCAAAAGCCGTTTATATCTATTATCTATATATATATAAAAATTAATTGCTGTTCGTTAGTCTCGCTAAAACTCGAGAACGGCTGAATGGATTTATCTTATCTTGGTCTTGAAATGTTCGTGGAGGTCTAGGGAAGGTTTAAAAGGTAAGAAAAATTCGAATAACTGCCAGGAAAACCCTAAAAATAGCCTTTTTCTATTTCCCATACAAACTTTTTCAAAATAAGTACGAAGTCTGCCGGGTCAGCTAGTAATGTATAAATCTATATTACAGAAGAAGAAGCCGACAATAATGTTGAACGCATGGAAAAGACTGCCACAGCTGTTCGAGAGGCACAAGCGCTATTGGCCGAGGGTGGAGTTGAGGAGCGAGTGAAGCATCCAGGTATAGGTCATCCAACGGTTCTAGGTATTCATGAAGTTAGCCACAGGTGCGAGTTTGTGCATGTACAGTTCCTTCCCCCCCCTCCTCATACCTCCAATTGCTCCCGAAAAACGATACTGCACAGCTCTTGCGGCTTACTTCATGAATGCCTAGATTCGTTGAGCGAATTAAGGTCACTTTTTACTCATTTACAATACTCTGGCACCCTGGCATGCAGCACCCTACCATCTTTGCAGCTCAGTCGGCCATATCCATAGGAAAGACTTTGTCAATTTGCAGAGCTTGCTAAGTCTTCATTGTTACAATTGATATTGGACAGTAATTGTCTTCTATACACCAGCCCTGTCTATAGCACAACCTTCAACACATATTATTCTTGCTCGGAGGCTGAATACATCACACTGCTGTATCAGATACAGGATAAACGTCAGGTAGAGAACCTGAAAGACCCGTAGGTTGCTAACTTGCATAATGCTGAGTTATGACATTTATTGCAACAAAATTATCCCTTATTGTTTTTACCTATAGGACCGTATTCTGTTTAGTTGCATAATAGATTTATTTTGAGATTTTGTTTTGAAAAAATAGTTATATATAATAAATATTGGTGGACAATTCATACAACGCCATCTAGCCCCAAAACTAAGCAAAGCTTGTACTTTTTTAACCAAAAAGTTGATAAATTAATGTTTTTTTTTTTGTAAATACATACATAGAATACATAATAGCACCCAGACACAGAACAAATTCTCATCACACAAATTTTAGCCCTGGGTAGGGATTGAACCCACAACCTGTAGCGTAGAAAGCAAAGCTACTACCAACTGAGCTGTGAGGCCAGTATTAATACACTATGTGGACTCTTAAAGCAGCTGATTCATTTGTGTCTGCAGGTGAGGGTTACCTGGATTCTCGTGTGCTGCGAGCTACAAGTGACCTAGCTGTGCGCTGCTCTGAAGCAGTCAGCAGTAATACCAATACATATGATAGACATGAGCTAGCCAGCCATATTGTAAGCACACCAACATTACACACTTTTTATGTTCAGTGTGGTAAAAGAATTAAAGTGACCTCAGGTGGTCATTTCACACACACATTTATAATGCACTAGCTTCCGCACGCGGCGTCGCCCGCGAAGTACCCACATAAAGTATAAACTATGTTCATCCTGAAAGTTCATTCTACACATTGGTGAAACAATTTTTGAAATCGATCCAGTAGTTTCAGAGTCTATTCAATGCAAACAAACAAACAATCAAAACAATTTCCTCTTTAAAACATTAGTATAGATAGTAAAGATAATCACACCTCTCAACAAAAAGTCCATACAAACTTTGACACCCCTTTTTTCCCTCTGTGAGGGTTATTTTCGTAAACCCTTGAATGTGTGTCCATTTATTTTGCCTATTAAGTATTTCAACCGAGTTTCAAACGAAACACACCTCTCGTCAAAAAACTTTGACACCCCATTTAACCCTTTTTGGAGAGTTATTTTGAAAAATCCAGATATATATTTTAAATGATTTCGTATTCAAAGTCTCCAAACCAAGATTGAGACCGATCGTACCACCCGTTAAAAAGTTCCCACATAAACATTGAGCCCCCATTTTACCCCTTTTTAAAGGTTATATTAACAAAACACACCTCTCGTCAAAAAAACTTTGAGACCCATTTAACTCTTTTTGGATATAATAGATTAAGTGTACTATACACTTAAAATGTCATTGACAAGCCTCACAGCTCAGTTGGTAGTAGCTCTGCCTTCTGCGCTGCAGGTTGTGGGTTCAATCCCCACCCAGGGGTGCACATGGAAAATCTTTTGCACCTTATGTGTAAATTAGCTGATTATCTGAATAAGTAAAACTCTTCTGTTACTGACTGACTGACTAACAGACAGATTAACACACATCACCAAGTCTTATCTTTTTATCCAACTAAAAAAAAACATTTTTTTTTAATTATGATGATTTTGCTAAAACATATAAAAAAAAAAAAAATTATCACGACTAATCCCCAGGCTCGGTAGATATCTCCTCAGATCTTTAGTTACTTAGATCTTTTTGAGGATATCTAAAGGGGGTAGTCAGAGGCAAGTCCAAACATGACATTTGGTACATGCCCACATTTTGCACAGTAGTTAGTATTCCGTACGTGACAGGTTGCAAGCCCATCGCCGCTTATAAGAATACTAACCTATGACACATACCTTTGAATTTTTGGTTCTAGGGTATGCCGGTTTCCTCACGATGTTTTCCTTCACCGTTTAAGAGCACTGGCATTGCGCACATAAATTTTTCGAATGGAAAAACTCATTGGTGCACGACCAGGTTTGAACCCACGACCTTCGGATCGTGAGGCAGGGGTGCTACCACTACACCACCAGCGCTCTCAACATATAGGTATAATAATAAATGTAATTGTTATTCTTCTTCATATCGTATTACTAGTTCTTTCTTATAGCAAAAGTGAATAAAGACATAGGTGGTAATTCGGTTGTTTTGTAGACTAACTTAAAAAATGCTACCATAGGTACGATCTTATTTGGCTTACTATAAAGACCAAATTAGCGTAACATTTTCGAATGACAGTTTTAAAAAGATCTAAAATTGACATAATCATTCTTATTTAATTAATTTTCCACCAATTTCACGTAGCTTTAGTCAACACCAATTCACATGGCTTCTAAAATAAGCTAAAACACGTCAATCATACGTCAGTTTAGTCAAATTTAGAATTGTAATTTGAAATGTTCACGCTAATTTAGTATTTGATGTGAACAAAATAAGGTCGCGTTTCTTGCAGCATTTTTTTAGTTAGTTTTAGTTAGTCCGCGGAACTACAGGATCACCACCATTGTAAGGAAACCCATTTGTTCTAATTTCAGCGCGAGATCCCAGATTTTTGGGAGCTGATGTTCCCTCGCGAAGTCCCGGCCGTGGCGTATGTGTTCGGCACGTTCGCACCGACGCCGCCGGCGCAGCGGGCGCGCGTGCCGCGGCGTCGGTTGGAGAAGCAGCAGGTGGCCGCGCTGAAGGCACCGGAAAATGTTGATAAGTATGTTTCCAAAAGTTGTATTACATTTATCAAATATCTTGGTCCAATGTACATTTGATCAAAGAAATTAGACGACTTCATCAAATGTATTGTATGTAAATTTGATCAAATATTGAACATCATAATTGGACAAAGATATTTTATAACTGTAATACCACCCTTAGTCACATACTCAGTATTGATATCACATAAGAATTTTCTGTGTCTTAAGTATCTTATTTTATACAATGTTTTCAAGAAAACTTGTGAAAGAGTTCTAAGCATGTTTTGTTTCAAGCAAGACAAAAATTTTGACGCATTTTATTTTTTTACTTATATCATGGTCTTATATTTTATACTAGCTTCCGCTCACGGCTTCGCCCGCGTGGTACCTTGTAAAACAAAAACAAATCTATCCCGCGGGAACCGTACATTTTTCCGGGATAAAAGTAGCCTATGTGCTATTATATTATTATTATATTCCAGACTATAATCTATATCTGTGCCAAATTTCATCCAGATCTGTTCAGCCATTTCAGCGTCGAAAGAGTTTTAAACATACATCCATACATTCTTACAAACTTTCGCGTTTCAAATTTTATATCGTGAAATAATGAAACAGTTATCTAAGCACAGTTACAAACAGTCTATAGATAATCTATTATAAGTATCTCTATAATCTATTAAATAAATATAAATAAATAAATAAATAAAGCTGGACAATCCACACAGCATCATCTAGCCCCAAAGTAAGCTACTCAAAGCTTGTGTTATGGGTACTAGATAACTGATATATTTAATACATTAGATACATAGATAGATATTTTTTATTATACATAGAAAACACCCAGACCAACGGAACAAATTTCTGCAGACCGTACACAAATTTGTTCCGCGGCGGGAATCGAACCCGCAACCTCTTGCGTCGCAGGCGAACTCTCGCCCGCTGCGCCACTGAGGTCATCAAATCTTATTTCCAGACTTGAAAAAGTAGAAGAAGGCAGTGAGATGGTGAGCCGAGTGAATCGGTTCATCACAAAAACATATCGCACCAAAGGCTCCCCGCTCAGCTACTTCCACCTTGTCTTGGATCCTGATAGCTTCAGCCGTTCCGTTGAGAATATCTACAATGTGTCTTTCCTTGTTCGGGATGCTATGCTCAAAGTGGATTTAGGTGAGCAACAATTTGTATTCATTAAATTGGATGAAGTTGCTACTTCATCCAATTTTAATGACAAAGCCTATATTCTGTTCCGGCAGGCTGATTACGATACTCGCGACAGGTTTGCAACAGGCGTAAATCTCGCAATTGGCTATTTGACAATAGTAACGATAACATATTTAATATATTAGATACATTAGCTTATAGGTTCACAATACTCATACAATATGTGTTTTGCATTAAAATTAATTGTAAATGTATCGTTTTTGAAAAATTCATTTGAGTTTTTTTGTCCGTGGATTTCAAAAGCCGAAACGCGGGCGGCCATGCTTGACCATCGCGTGACGTCACTTCTCTAAGTGTCACAGTAAAATGCATCTCAATGGTAAAATGTCGTGTGTTTTATCGTTGGCAGTTTGCTGAAAAGATTTACTCTAAAATATTTTAATTTGTGTTTGTGAGAAGTTCCACAAAATGGAGCCAGGCTATAGGTATAAAAGCTGATAGTGCAAATCAGCCAAAAATCGATTCATTTAAGGTTGTAAATTTATTTGCATGTAATCCTAACTTTTGCTCAGCTGAGTTTCAGAATGTGAGTTTCGGACATTTAGGAACGCGTATAAACAATTTGTCAGGATATTTAATTGTAGTACTTTTACACAAAGGCACGGCACAAGTTTTTTAGCTTGTCATTTTTATAAAATACTAGCTTTCGCTCGCGGCGTTGCCCGCGAAGTACCTACATTAAATATACCCTATGTTCATCCTGAAAGTTCATTCTACACATTGGTGAATTTTTTTTTGAAATCGTTCCAGTATTTTCAGAGTCTATTCAATGCAAACAAACAAACAATCAAATCTTTCCTCCTTATAACATTAGTAAGTATAGATAGTATAGATAATCACACCTCTCGTCAAAAAGTCCATATAAACTTTGACACCGCTTTTTTCCCTTTGTGAGGGTTTTTTTCGAAAACCCTTAAAATGCGTGTACATTTATTTTGCCTATTAAGTATTTCAACGGAGTTTCAAACAAAACACACCTCTCGTCAAAAAAACTTTGACACCCCATTTAACCCTTTTTGGAGGATTGTTTTGAAAAATCGATATATACGTTTTAAATTATTTTGCATTTAAAGTATCCAAACCAAGATTCAGACCGATCGTACCACCCCTTAAAAAGTTCCCATATAAACATTGAGCCCCCATTTTACCCCGTTTTAAAGGTTATATTGAAAAATCTTGAAACACGTGTACATTTGTTTTGTATTTACATTACACAAACAAAGTTTCATGAAAATCGCACAACGCGTTAAAAATTTTCATACAAACGTTTTTAGCCTTTTTCACCCCTTTAAAAGTGGAATTTCCAAAAATCCTGTCTTAGTGGGTGCCTACATGCCAAGACAAACATACCCTCCAAATTTCAAGTCTGTACGACCAGCAGTTGTATCTATTCAAATCAGTCAGGACTTATCCTTTTATCCGACCGAGACCCGTGACGTCACAGTCAGAAATGTCACGTGACCGGCTGTTTTCGCGCGAGTTGCAAATCACTGGTGGAAAATATATTTTTTTTCTGATAAATAACGCTTTTTTTGAGGAAAAGATAATTGTAAGAGGTTTAAAATAAACTTACGTATATTTATAAGTATCTTTTTGAAAACTGTCAAATAGCCAATTATAGTTGTCAAACGTCAATTTTGTATTAGCTAACAGGCAACTGAACACTATGTCTCCCTCTGCCGGACAATCGGTGAACCATATTTGTTTCCACCAATTGCTGTTCCGTCGCTAGTGGCGCTAGTGTTCAAAGGCAATGTGCATTCAGCAACAACTTAGCGATAGGCGGGTGACTGCCTTCCGTGATACCGTTTATGGTAACAACTTGCAACCGATCGCGTAGCGGTCGCTGTCGCTTTGCTGCTGCTGTCGCTACTGCAAAGTTTTACATAATAACCCTGCCGGTTATGATATGGCCACCTGTGAAAACTATTATGAAAATCATAATCACTATTGTTATCACCAGACTTATAAGAATACTAACCTATTGCCTTGCTTTTTGAGATTTCCGTTCGCTCACTCTTCTTCTTCTTCTTATATATAAAAATGAATTGCTGTTCGTTAGTCTCGCTAAAACTCGAGAACGGCTAAACGGATTTATCTTATCTTGGTCTTGAAATGTTCGTGGAGGTCTAGGGAAGGTTTGAAAGGTAAGAAAAAATCGAATAACTGCCGGGAAAACCCTAAAAATAGCCCTTTTCTATTTCCCATACAAACGTTTTCTAAATAAGTACGAAGTCTGCCGGGTCAGCTAGTCGCTTATAAGAATACTAACCTATTGCCCTGCTTTTTGAGATTTCCGTTACTTGTTTCTAGATCCTGATACCGAGTTGCCTTTCATCACTCCGATCCCGCAGCAGCCCGAGGGCCGTGATATAGCTGAGGAGAACCAGTTTGTTGTCTCACTGGACATGGCGAAATGGAGGGTAAATAATAATAATAATAATTTTATTTCAGGCAACACTAGTCTAATCAGTAAGAGATGGAAATTCTTACTAAAAAACTACGGCCCATCCACCTAATATTATAACCGCAAAAGTTTGTATGGATGTACAGGTCATCCAACGGATCTAGGCATTCGTGAAGTTAGCCACAGGTGCGAGTTTGCGCATGTGCAGTTCCTTCCCCCTCCTCATACCTCCAATTGCTCCAGAAAAACGATACTGCGCAGCTCTTGCGGCTAACTTCACGAATGCCTAGATTCGTTGAGCTAAGTATCCCCTATGTTTGTTACTCTTTCACGCTGAAACGGCTGAGCGGATCTGAATGAAATTTGGCACAGATATAGATTATAGCCTGAAATAACACATAGGCTACATTTTATCCCGAAAAAGCACGGTTTCCGTGGGATAGATTTGTTTTTGTTTTTCACGGTACCACGCGGGCGAAGCCGTGGGCGGAAGCTAGTTACAATATAAATATTTTTTTCAAAATATAATTTCTTTTTTTTTTTCAGGAACTAATAGAAGCTTTTGACATTCGCAAACCAATGATGGTGCTGAAGAGACATTGAACTTAAACAATTGACAAATACTCTTTATTTTTTTACTATACTATGATATGGACGTGCCTCTGACTACCCTTAGTTATCCTCAAAGATATAGAGATCTGAAAAGTCTACCAAGGCAGGTGGCTATCATGTACTAAGCCTTCTGAAAATCACGTTTTTTAACTAAACTGATATGGGCGAGCCTCTGACTACCCTTAGTTATCCTCAAATATGTAGAGATCTGAATCTACCAAGGCAGGTGGCTATCATGTACTAAGTTTTCTGAAAATCATGTTTGTTAACTAAACTATGATATGGACGTGCTGACTACCCTTAGCTATCCTCAAAGATATAGAGATCTGAATCTACCAAGGCAGTTGGCTAGCATGTACTAAGTCTTCTTAAAATCATGTTTGTTAACTAAACTAGGATATAGACATGCCTCTGACTACCCTTTGTTATCCTCAAAGATATAGAGAAAATTTTACCAAGGCAGGTGGCTAGCATGTACTAAGTCTTCTTAAAATCATGTTTGTTAACTAAACTATGATATGGACGTGCCTCTGACTACCCTTAGTTATCCTCAAAGATCTGAAAAGTCTACTAAAGCAGGTGGCTAGCATGTACCAAGTCTTCTGAAAATCACGTTTTTTAACTAAACTGATATGGACGAGCCTCTGACTACCCTTAGTTATCCTCAAAGATATAGAGATCTGAATCTACTAAGGCAGGTGGCTAGCATGTACTAAGTCTTCTTAAAATCATGTTTGTTAACTAAACTAGGATATAGACATGCCTCTGACTACCCTTACTTATCCTCAAAGATCTGAAAAGTCTACTAAGGCAGGTGGCTAGCATGTACTAAGTTTTCTTAAAATCATGTTTGTTAACTAAACTAGGATATAGACATGCCTCTGACTACCCTTAGTTATCCTCAAAGATCTGAAAAGTCTACATGTACTAAGGAAAATCATGTTTGTTAGTATAAAAGCATTTAGTGCTTGTAATAACCTGTGATGTATAAACTAAATAAGAACTCATTAAGTAATAATTTAATTAATAAACGTTCTTTTTTTATTACACAATGTGTTTTATTACTTAACTGCGAAGTGAAGGAGGGTATTGTGTTTGGGTTATATGTATGAGTGACTATCACTGACTGACCTATTGAGAGACAACGCAAGGCGATTCTCCTTAACAGTTTTATCATTATTCTCACTATTCTTCATTGTCCGCAACAAACAATTTTGATTATCTAGTTTGTGGGTTCAAACCTGGTCATGCACCTATGAGATTTTGTTATCCTACTAATATTATAAACGCGAAAGTTTGTAAGAATGTATGGATGTATGTATGTTTGTTACTCTTTCACGCTGAAACGGCTGAACGGATCTGGATGAAATGTGGCACAGATATAGAATATAGTATGGAATAGCACATAGGCTACTTTTTATCCCGGAAAAGTGTACGGTTCTAGGGGGATATATTTGTTTTTGTTTTTCAAGGTACCACGGGCGAAGCCGTGGGCGGAAGCTAGTTAATTAATAATTAATTATGAGTTTGACAAAGTATTTCTATTCGAAAAATATATGTGCGCAATGCAAACTAAGTGCTCTTAAACGGTGAAGAAAAACATCGTGAAGAAGCCGGCAGACCCTAGAACCAGAAAAACGAAGGTGTGTGTATAGGTTAGTATTCTTATAAGCGGCGATGGCCTTGCAACCTGTTACGTACGGAATACTTAGCCACTGCAAAATGTGGTCATATGCCAAAATATCATGTTTGGATGTACCTCTAACTCTCTTTAGATATCCTCAAAGATCTATGTTACTAGAGATCTGAGGAGATATCTACCGAGCCTGGGGATTAGTCGACAAGCTTCAAAATGGCAGTAGGTACTTACCTACCTATACAAGCATAGCGGTTCGTTGAGCTTATCTCGACCTCAAGAAAGGTTTTTGAGTGACCTATCTGGTTTTACTTCACGCTACGCCGCAGAATCTATATCCTACTAATATTATAAAAGTGGAAGTTTCAATGTAATATGTACCTATGGATGTTGATGAATCACAGCTAAGTACCTACACATTTTGACTTTCATCCCCCCACCCAAGGGAACCGTGCTGAATTCCGGGATAAAAAGTTTCATATATCGTATGAACTTAAATCGTGCCTTTCATATGATTTCATTCAGTAGTTTCGGCGTGATGCGCGGCCCAGATACAGATAGGCAAAAATGAAAATAAATATTATTTTGGCTTCAGTACCAATAATAAAGTGCCCTCCAAAAAAATATTTTTTACATAAATCTTCAACGTAAATACCTACGGAATTTGACAAACACAAGTGGAACCGCCGGCAAACAGATGAGTAGCTGGTTTGGTTAGATACCTCCTACCTATATAAAATTATTAAGAGGAAATCAAAAATAAAAACACCTTGTCTTGTCTTCCTTACAACTTCTCACTAGTCTATAGTTAATATTGCGTGGCGAGTGACGCATTTAATTAAAATCGAATAATGTTGTGTTGTGTTTTATAATAGGTACTGTCTAGTTATTTTGTTTAAAAATGCTTATTTATCATGAAAAATGTTTAAGTGCTCAAATCGTTATTTTGTTTGTTTTCATTGCGGCCTGCGCTAAAGCCCAAGGTGATTATTTATAATTATTAAATACATAAGTAGGTACTTATATTATAACTTCCTTAAACTAAAGTCTATTTCAAGGTCTTTCATATCTAACAAGGGTTTTAGAACTTAAATTGTAAATAAATTATAGGTTGCCATTCGTTAAATTCATATTGTAATACTTAGATAGGTAACTATGATTTTTTAAAAACCAATTTCTATATTTCTTTAGTAACTATTACATACCTATCACTGCAGATAGGTAGGTACTTACTGCTGATTAGATAGTAAACTAATAGTCGACTGGCCTCACAGCTCAGCTGGTATTAGTATCTAGTAGCTCTGCTTTCTGCGCTGCAGGTTGTGGGTTCGATCCCCACCCAGGACAAACCTTTGTGTGTTGAACGCAGATGTTTATTCTGTGTGTGGGTGTTATGTGTTTTAAGTTTGTATTTACAAAAAAAAAGTCTATAGGTAATTAATCTATCAGCTATCTGGATTCCCATAGTACCTACAAGCTTTGTTTAGTTTGAGGCTAGATGGCGTTGTGTGAATTGTCCAAGAATACCTACTTATTTATATTTAGCTTAGAGAGACAAAGAAAACTACATAGTTTTCGTAATTTTTAAGCCCATAGGTACCTACTAGGGGCAGTCAATAGTCAATAGTCAATATAGGTAATATTCAGTAATATCACAGGGATCATTTTGAATCGTCTTACATACTAGGTGAGTCTAGGTGCCAATTCCAGTCCTATCCCCAGTCCGAGAAGAACTGACAAGAAACTCGCTGGGCCCTAGCGCTTTTTGTATGATCCTTGTTGATTTTGTTAGGGACACCTAACAGAGTTGGAGTGTACAACCCGGTCACATTATCTCGAGACCTCACTGGAATGCGAACCTCCCGCACCGTTCTCCTTTCACCTCCCCGCGCTCGCCACGGCGCCGGCGCGTCAGTACCTACGGTTAGCACTTTCGTTGCCGACGCGACGTGACGTCATCGACGCCAGGTCTCGAGATAATGTGACCGGGTTGTAAAGACATTGGTGTAGTGTAAAGAAACATCTTTCGTTTATAGAATGCGGAATAGAATCGGCGAAAGGTAAAGAAGTACCTTGGCAAGCCGGGATCTATAGCCAAGCACCATATTACAACTGGAGGTGTGGAGGATCTCTCGTCAGTCCCAAGGTTGTAGTCACAGGTATCAGATCAATTCAAGAATAATTTAAAATAAATAAAATAAATATGATCACGACTGTAATCCCCGGGCTCGGTAGATATCTCCTCAGATCTTTTGAGGATATCTAAAGAGGGTAGTCAGAGGCACGTCCAAACAGAAAATTTGGTACATGCCCACAATTTGGACAGTAGTTAGTATTCCGTACGTGACAGGTTGCAAGCCCATCGCCGCTTATAAGAATACTAACATACGACACACACCTTCGAATTTTTCGTTCCACGGTAAGCCGATTTCCTCACGATGTTTTCCTTCACCGTTTAAGAGACTGGCATTGCGCACAATTTTTTTTCGAATGGAAAATCTCATTGACGTGGTTTTCATCCCTCCTCATCACGTGTCCATACCATGCTAATCTAGCACTTCTCATCTTTTCAGTAACAGGCGCCACTTTCAGACTTCCCCTGACATACCTACTCATTCCTAATCTTGTCCAACCGTGTCACCCCACACATCCATCTTAACATCCGCATCTCAGTAGCATGCACCCTTCTTTC
Organism: Cosmorhoe ocellata; assembly: GCA_963675405.1. Lineage (NCBI taxonomy): Eukaryota > Metazoa > Arthropoda > Insecta > Lepidoptera > Geometridae > Cosmorhoe > Cosmorhoe ocellata. The sequence goes on along the minus strand of OY776271.1, from coordinate 3,874,926 downwards.
ATCCGTCTTCTTCATTGCCCAACACTCTGATCCATATATCGCGACAGGTCTGATTACCGTCTTGTATATTTTCCCCTTAAGCTTAAGGGGTATTCGTGGGTCACTTAGCGTACCTGAGAACTATACTTCTACTTTATTGAACCAGTAGGTCTACCATGAGTTTTCACAATCTACACTCGCTAGCGACTGTAGTTACAAAAATGTATGAAAATATTGTACAGTGCCTCTAGCGGATAGTTGGGTACTAAAACCTCACGTAGCTAACTATCCTACGTCACAGCGTACTACAGCGACTGTATTTTGTTCGCTCATTAATTTGCTTAGAATTAGGTACCATGAGTAACAATTTCGACAGATGTCATAGTTACGAAGTATTACTACTGTAGTAACGTCAGCTGATCTAAATGTGACAACTCATGGTAGACCTACAGATGTCATAGTAACGTAATATTACTACTGTAGTAACGTCAGCCGATGTTTAATTTGGTATTTGCAGCCGCGCATTTTTTATGGCAGTATATGTCAGCTGAGAGGCAAGTCCGAGCGTCGTCTATCGTTGTGGCAGTCGGGAAACTTTCCCGACCGTGGACTGACCCCGTGGATGAAAACACTCAGAAGTCCGATGTAAGTACGAGTATTATTTGCTTGGTGCATCTCAATTATAATTTAACTAGCTGGCCAGCGCGCAACTTTGGGGGTTTTACCTAACAATGACGAATAGAGAGCAATGTTAAAACTGTAGAAGAGAATCGTCCGGGTTTCCCGGGTTTTCCGGTAAAACCCGTTTTTGAATAATAATAATTACTTATAAGTAAGTTATAATTTTAATGAAAAAAAAAAATAATGTTGGTAATTTCAATTAAAATTTTTTTTCGTAATTTTTTCAGGTAAAAGAACTACATCTAGCCCCTGGATTTCGCCAGCAAGGGTAAGAAACTTCAGGAAATATGCCTGAAATACTTAGATTTTATACTAGCTTCCTCCCACGGCTTCGCCCGCGTGGTGCCTTGAAAAACCAAAACGCTGTGACGTAGAATAGTTAACTACGCGACGTTTTAGTACCCAACTATCCGCTAGAGGCGCTGCACAAGTTTTCATACATTTTTTTACCTACAGTCGCTAGAGTGTTGATTGTGAAAAGCTATGGTAGACCTACTGAGCTGTGAGTAATTTCTCTGCAGAAGCGGCGCAATTCCGTACTTCATGGATGACATCGCTGTAGTGATAACAATCGAAGCTTTCAAATACAACGACTACATTCGACCCGTGTGTATCGACTTCGATTACGACTTCGAGGAGAGACAACTGCAAACAAGAAGTAGGGGAAAGGTAAGAGTTATCCTGGCTTTACTTATTCTTCTTCTTCAATTATGGCATCTGTCTCTTAGAGAACAATTTTGTCAGTGTCAAGTGTATTTATATATAAGTATTGTCGACGTCACGAGTCATAGTCAAGTTGTCAAGTCAATTTTAAACAAAAGATGGCTGTTTTGTTAAAAATTCGCGGGATTTCCTCCGATGGATTTTGAAGGAAACTATTCTAAATCTAACTAAACTTTAATTCAAATATTTTACACTCGCGTCAAGAACCCAGGCTATTGGAAAAATAACCACCAAAATTCCGCAATAAAACTCAAAATAACACGAGAAAAAATATAAAAACTAAAGAGACGTAGGTAGTTGTCAGTCAAATGCACCGCAGGAAATCTGCTTTACTTATTACAGTCACATACTATAGAGTCATAGATAGAGCTAAAGCTAAAGGATGTCATTAATTTTGGGCCCAAAATGCCAAGTGACGGCCATCAAAATAAAACCGGCCAAGTGCAAATCGGACATACAGCGCCAAATCACCCTACTTGCCACAGATTTTCGCTTGCTTCGCTCGTCAATCAATAAGATTGTTATTGTGACAGGCTGCGGGATGGGGTAATCCGGATCTGGAGTCACCGCCGCCGTACGTGAAGATACTGCATTACGTTGACTTGGAGTCGTGCGCCGCGGACAAAGCAACGAACAGTTTTTATGCGTCCAGCAAACTATTCACCTTGGCCATTAGCGACAAGATATGCGGCGATGCGAAGAATAGTAAGTCACCACTGACTGCTGAATATAAAGCTGTAGCAAACCGTATGTATTCGGTATTGAGAAACGGATACCTACTGCATTTCGAATCGAATCTCGGTTAAGCTCTTATAATTAAGTAGGTATAGTATAGAATAGATACCATTCGAAAATTATTCTGCACCTTTCTTCTTCTTCCTTCTCTTTTCCCACGCTATGTCGGCACAACACGTTTTCTTCTTCCATTTCTCTCTATCACCCGTCATCTCATTACTCACACCTTTCTTACCCATATCATCTTCCACACAATCCTTCCATCGTTTCTTCGGCCTCTATCTCTAGCCCTATCCATTCACATTCATACCTAGCACTCTCCTCGTCACACACATGACGTTCATGCCTCCACGTAACAAGCCCATACCACGCTAACCTATCACTCCTCATCTTTTCCGTTACCGGGGAATTATTCTAGCGCCAAAATGACAAAAATGTAGGTACCTACACTTAGATACGTACTGTCATTAAAAATACGTAAGTGTACATTTTTGTCATCTTAGGGGTGATCGCAAATATTTTCCGTGTGTGATGACGTACCAAACTAGGTTTCTTTTTATTCACCATATAGCAAAATTTTAGTTGCTGTGCCCTATTCGGCTTAGTTGAAACAATGTTGAAATAAATAAGTGCAAAAAACATTTTGAATTCGAATTGGAATATTTGGACGTTTCTTTGACTAACATCCTTTATAAATCCTCAAAAATTGGTAGAGATCTATGAAGATGTCTAATGTCTATTTGGTAGTTAGTTCTTATAATTTTTTTTCTCGCTTATTCTAGAATTTTTAGAATGAAGTCGCTGTGTTTGCGTATCTTGTTCAACATTATTTACAACTGACGAATATACAGGTACATTTTCTTCTTAGATGAAAGTAAGAAAGGTATGAGTAGGTACAGTTCTTCCAACCAACGGATCTAGGCATTCGTGAAGTTAGCCACAGGTGCGAGTTTGCGCATGTACCTACTTACAGTCCCAGTTCCACCGCCTCTCTCCATACCTACCTCCGATTGCTCCCGAAAAACGATACTGCGCAGCGCTTAGCGGCTAACTTCACGAATGCCTAGATTCGTTGGGCCAACTGGTCCTAGATGATGAGGAAAGATGACGGCTAAAAGAAGGAAAGGGATAAAGAAGACATGTTGCGAGCCCACATAGCGAGAGATAACGGCAAAGAGATGATATTATACATTTCCTCAGATAACTCTGCCATCTGCAATGGCGACAGTGGCATTGGCCTAGCATTTCCCGACGAGACGAATGGTATAAAGCGATACTACCTTCGCGGCGTACTCTCTGGACCACTAGACGCTACTAAGACCTGCACCATTAATACTTACTACGGTTTCACATCGCTAAGAAAACACGAGAGCTTTATCAGAAAATATTGGAATGAAACGGTGGAGGAAGTTCCGTAAGTTTAAAGTCCGACCTTTGTATCCTTGTATTACTCAACCATTATTACGCAATACGCACCGCGCTCTCAATTAAAATTCCAATGGTAGATATAAATAGCATCCATTTTGTATATTATGTACGGTATTAAAACGTTTTTATATTACAATCTATGCTATTGTATAAAACTTAATTTCATTTAGGTATTCAGTAGGTAAAAGTTTTTTACAAATTACTTAAGTTCATAGTTAATTTATCATTTAGGTAACATAATTTTTATTATTATAACAGTACAACATAATACTAACATTAATATTAAACAAAACAGGCGTACCTGAATCAACAATTATTATTGCCACAATAATCAGTTTTTCGCGTAGAAAAGCAGGCATTTTCGCGTATTCTTAAAAAGCTTGGAAACAAGTGCGCAAAGCCTCTATGAGGCGCACTACAACCCTTTCACTGGAATAGAAATACAAATAATTAGTACCTATAAGAATCATTAAAATTTAAAAATTCCCTCCGTTAATCACTTTTATTTTTCTAGAAAACAAATTGGCAAGTGCGTTTTGCCGCAGTATCCAGAACATGGTTCCTACGCTACAAACGTGACCCGCATAGCCAACGTGTCTGGAGGCGAGGAGACTGTGCTGGTAGCTCTCACCGTGAACTGTGACCGAGGGTATGGCGTGATGGGCTCCAACGTCGTAAACTGTTACAACGGCTACTGGGCGGAGAGCATGCCCACATGCGTCCGTGAGTTTTCAAAGCCATTTCATCTCTCTCCAGCTTATGCTGTGTCTTCCGCTGGGGAAGGAGACATATTCATGTCAGTCTAACTGGTTTAAATGGACCAATTGTTCTATTCAATCGACTAATTAGTCTCCATCCAGGTTATCTATCTATGAACCAAATTTCATCGAAACCTAGTTCAGCTGTCACGACGTCATTGAGCAACATCCAACCAGACATCTCAAACCATCTGTCACGTACGGAATACTAACTACTGTGCAAAATGTGGACATGTACCAAATGTCATGTTTTGACGTGCCTCTGACTAATCTTTAGATATCCTCAAAGATCTAAGTCAATAGAGATCTGAGGAGATATCTACCGAGCCTGGGGATTACAGTCGCGATCGTGTTTCCCCAGGAACGTGTGAGCTGAAGGCGCATCCGTCGGTGGAGTACCGCTGCGTGGTCTCCGGCCAGGTGGTGGGGTCCCGCGCCTGCGCAGACTACGAGGCGAGCGGCACCGTCGTCAGTCCGCTGTGTCGCCAGCACTACTACTCCAACAACAACGCCTTCATGCGCTGCAAAGAAGACGGACAGTGGGATCAAGTTATACGGTGCTCACCAGGTGTGATACACAATTTTTTATATATCTAAAGATATTGTTATAATGGAGGCCTTTGGGCGGCCTATAAGCTTTATCATTAGGGTTCACCACTAGCTTGTACGACCTTACTTAAAACAAAACACACTTAGCATCAAAACGACGGGTCGTACATATTTGTCATTTTGGCATTAAAACATTGAACGGAAAATTAAAGTGACTAGTCGTACATGCTTGTCATTTTAAGAGTTAAATAGACTCAAATCTTAGAATAGCAATGTTAAAAATATTGTGATCATGATTTCAGATTGTGGAAGGGTAACTCCGGACGGGAAGGGGCTGGTGGTCGGAGGAACCGCTGTGAAGAGAGGCGAGCTGCCGTGGCACGCCGGGGTATACAGCAAGAGCACGGAGCCCTACATGCAGATCTGCGGAGGCTCCATCATCAGCAACAAACTCGTCATATCAGGTAGTTCCTGACTGCACGACTATAAGAAGACGAAGTCTAACCAGCATCCTAAAATATAATTGCAGTTTCCATCAAAACACCGCATCTGATATGTGGTGATTTAAGACGAATTGAAGTCGTAAGCCAGTAGTAAGGCCTCCACGGTGAAACTTCCTAACACGGTTAAAGGAAGACAGTGGTGGTTTTGGTTTTAGCCGCTCATTGCTTCTGGACTGACCTGGAGAAGCAGCTACCAGCTTCTCGGTTCGCCGTGGCCGTCGGTAAGCTTCACCGCCCTTGGAACGACCCAGTGGACGACGCACAGAAGTCTGATGTAAGTAACTTACTTAAGTAACTACTCTCTACTTTAGGTTCTTAGATATCGAAATGATGTATTGTATTTATAGTTGTAGCTGCTATCGTCGGAAAACAATTTTATATTGTTAGTAGAATCATACGTAGCGTTAGGCTCGGTTTCCATCAAAGCAGAGAGGAAAGGAGTCGAAAAGAGATGTGCTGCAAAACTGGCAGGTTATTTCCACCAAAGCGAAGAGGAGATGAAATTGTATGACAAGTCTATTTACCCGACTGCAAACTTAAATGACATAATTAATGTGTTTGTGGTGTATGTATTGCGTATGCACTTTGGCTGTCGCTGGAGTCCGAACGAATTGACGGATTTTGACAAATGATGGTGTCTTCCGTCTTCATCCGTCTGGTTTATGTCAAAAATAAAATCATTATATCCAATATTGCAGCAGTAAGAACATATTTTCTACTACTTTCGGTCGGGTTTTATGAATTTGTAGCATTAGTTTGAATTTGAATTGGGGTATGATTTACACAGTTTCATTTGTCCAGGTCCAAGAAATCCACATCCCCAAGAGGTACCAGGGCGCAGGTGCGAGCTTCCAGGACGACATCGCCGTGCTCGTAGTGAGCAGCGCCTTCGTCTTCAAGCCCTACGTGCGACCCGTCTGTCTCAGCTTCGATCTGAACTTCGACAGACTCCAACTGCAGACTGCTAACAAGGGAAAGGTATCGAAGTGGTTCTAACATTTTTCTATGATGGTGAATCCACCCGTAACGTCGCCAAGTTTTTTTGATATTTACAATGTTTTAATTTCCTTTACCTGCATATTTCGGGAACGTAACACTTTAAGGTACCATAACTTGATTGTTTTTTGTTTGTTTTTATCCTTTACCTCTATCCATTTATACTACAGTGCGCGGAAATATTGAAAAAAATGGCGGTGGGTAGATTGGACATGCCGCAATGGTTTACCTTTTTTAAAATTTAATATTTTTAGCATCAAAATAACACATGTAGATATATTTTATATGTTATAGTAGTTTTTTATGATTTTGGAGGAAAATTAACTATAATTCTATACTTTTTAGAATTAAAAAATAAAATAATCATAAGTAGGTACTTTTCTGTCATTATGAAGGTAATTCCAGAATTTATGGACAAAATATTCTATTATTTTGTGTAAGTATAAAATATGTAGGTACCCACCTAATTTTAGAAATTATTGATTGTCATTATCATTTTTAAAAATAGCATAACTGTAATTTGATAATCAATAGTCTCATGTACTATTTTGTCATTAAAAGTTAAATCATGGTAAAAATTTTAAGGTTTATGGTCATTATGGGGGTAAAATATCTCTCAATAAAATAACTATAAACCTAAGTCTATACATGGCTCATGTATTTATCTCGTATATTGGTGCAGGTGGCGGGATGGGGCCTGACGGCTGCTAACGGCAAGGCGTCGCCCGTGCTGCAGGTGGTGGAGCTGCCCTACGTGGAAGTGGGCACCTGCATCGCGGACTCGCCCAAGGACTTCGGGGAGTACATCACCAGCGACAAGATCTGCGCTGGCGTTAAGGACTGTACGTTTTTTTGCATTGCCAAAAAAAGGAACGTAAAGAATTTATAATTATGGCAACCCTGTCTCACAGACTGGCAACACCGCCCGCAGTACTGCGGTACTGCCACCCTAACGCTCCGTCCGCGTCCGGCGCGCTGCGCTAACTGACAACTCTTCCCAGTTCCTGTCTTCTCTCTCTCTCTGGCGTGTGATGTCATGCGGCACGCCCGCCATTTTCTTCTTTATTCAGAATATCTGTCTTTTTTTTTAAATCAATTTTGCCAGTGTCAACCATAGAGTAAAGTTATTTTGACTTTTACATAACACATGTTGTAGTATGTTGTTGAACACTCGTGTCCCGCAGCGAGCACGGCGCTGCAAAGGCGACAGCGGCGGCGGGCTCGCGTTCCCGGCGTCCGAGCGCGGCGTGGAGCGCCACTACCTGCGCGGCGTGGTCTCCACGGCGCCCCGGGGCTCCGACGACGTTGACATAACACAATTAGTTGTCCCGCAGCGAGCACGGCGCTGTGCAAGGGCGACAGCGGCGGCGGGCTGGCGTTCCCGGCGTCCGAGCGCGGCGTGGAGCGCCACTACCTGCGCGGCGTGGTCTCCACGGCGCCCCGGGGCTCCGACGACGCCTGCAACACCGCCACCTACACCAGCTTCACGCAGCTCCTCAAGCACGAGCCCTTCATCAAGCCCTTCTTGACTGAATTGTGAAAATATACTGATAATTCAGTTAAATTCAACAGTCTTTCATTTTTCTAACTATAAAACTATACCTCTTTATAATTATTGTAGATAGTGTAGGTAGATGTAGATTATTATAAAATAACCTATACTATCCTATCCTATCCTACTAATCCTACTTCCTACTCCTACTAAACTTACTTCCTACTCCTACTTATCCTGCTCCTGCTAATCCTACTTCCTACTCCTACTAATCCAATTATATCATATCATACTTTCTATCTTATCCTATCCTACTCATCTATAGGTACATGTCTATGAATTTTATCTGACTGACTGATTCATCATTGCCGCGCCGAAACCGCTGAAGCTCGAATTGAAATTGAAGCTGAAAATTGGAAGGTGGATCCTTATAATAATAAAAGCTCCCACTAGGGCGGGATTTTTGTAAATTTCACAAAAAGGGTGAAAACTTTTTAACGGGTGGTGCGATTGGTCTGAATTTTGGTTTGGATACTTAAATTCAAAATTAATGGATACGTACTTATAGATATTTCAAAATAACCCTCTTAACAGGGTAGAATTCGGTGTCAAAGTTAGTACTTCTGGAATTTTTATGAATTGTGTGTTTGTTTGAATCTCAGTTTAGATAGAGGTTAATTTAAGTGAACGAAGTGGCGAGCGGGACAGCTAGTATTTTATATGCGAAAGTTTGGATGGATAAAATTCTCAATAACGCTGAAATGGTTGAACGGATCTGGATGAAATTTGGCACAGAGATACAATAAAGTACCACGCGGGCAAAGCCGCGGAAGCTAGTGCTATATAAAATACTTTGGCGTGAGTCACGTTTGCTTTGGTTTTTACGTGACTATTGATAGTATAAGTTGATTAAGTTGATTCTGTATTTGACAAAATGACCACTAATTTTAGAATATCAGGTTTTTAAAGGTCGCTGAACGGTGTAGGTTAAACATTATTATTTAGAAAATGAAGTTTGAAACACATTCATAGTTGACACGACCGGTTTTGTGTTTGTCCTTGTTCTAATCCTATCAACTTACTAGTAGTCTGCTTTGCCTAGTATTTTTGGCATGACAAGTGTGGCATACATTTTTTTTAATAAAAAAAATACGTACCTATTTATTATTTTGTCGAATACTTGTTTAATAAAAATGAGTATAAATAACCGTGATAGATGTTCTAGATCGTGTGTGCGAATTGTGGTTTTGTTTGTTTTTACTGTGACACTTCCCGTTCAAGCCCAAGGTAATTCTACTTAATCTCCTACTAATAATATCCTTCTCCTACTTCTGCTTTTTGATTGTGCCCCTTCTTCTAAGGGTTGAACGGATTTCAAACTACCGCCAGTGCTGGCCAACAAAAAAAATAAGTAGATAGGTAGGTACCTACCTATGACCACATTTCGGAAGTCAATCCGAATCTTTTTCATTAGGGTACCAAGTCTACAGCTATTCCTTCAACTAAACCATCTTTTTAAAATAGTGCGTTCTATTATTGACTCCCCAGCCTTCTTGCCTTAACATTAAAATCAGGCCTAGGCTACGGCCTTTCAACATACGTTCTATCTGCAAGTGTACCTAAATAATATGTCGCAATACAATCCTATCTAGGTATTGAATTGTTAATATGTATGTATGTAATAGTAAAAGTTTAGATATTTTTAACAAAGAAATCGTTCGCTTTAAGAGCGAATGTCTACCTATTTTCTAAAGAATGAACTCTAAACGAAATGCAGTACCTACCCCTAGTATGAGCTTGAAATTTACGCATTCTATATCGTCTTTCGTTGTCTCACTAAACTATTAGTTTACTATCTAATCGGCAGTCCCAGCAATGATAATATTTTGTGTAATTATCTTCTTTTTTGTCCCATTTTCTTTCCACCTTTCACTTTATTTATTATCAAATTGATTTATTTTGTTAAGTCTCTTTTTCCCCTTCTTGTATCGTAATTGTAACACAGAACTGTCAAGCCTTGATTTTGTTATCACGCTGTGCACAGTGCTTATAGATACAATAATACCTACATATAGTTTTTATTTTGTGATATCTTATGTGTGGACGCAACAAGGTGTCCATAGTGTCGAGAGTCTGGCGAAGTGCGCGCAATTAACGCTCGTATTTTAAACTCACGCGACGCTTGTGGACTCTGTGTATTGGCATCAAGTATCACGCTAACGCGCGTATCGATTTGCGATGATTTCGCCCTTTCTGGACAAGTTCTTATAAGTTCCGCTTTGTCTGCAGAATGCGGAACAGAATCGGCGGATGGCAAAGAGGTGCCGTGGGAAGCAGGGATCTACAATCGCGTATCCGACCCTCCTTATTTAACCTGGGAAATCGGAGGATCGCTGATAAGCCGCAAAGTTGTCATTACAAGTAATTACAAAATATCATCATACGCTTGATTCTCACTAGACCAAAGGCCCTTAGCATGAGATTTTTCAGTGTTTTACTCTACGGAAAAGAAGACATGATTTGACCAAACAAAAATGTCACATAAATGATTCCCTTCATTTCATCGCTGTAGTTACACCTAATGATCGTAGCACACATATTAACTTGGAAAGGGATCGACACCGTATCGCCTCGCCGCCCCGTCAACCAGGCGTCAACCTAACGTAAGCGCGTAACCAAGCGACCAGCAACTCCGAGTCGACTCGACTACGGCTAGGCGACGCCGCGCTCACGGCTCGCCGGCCGCTAGTTGACGGCTAGGCAGGGTGCCTTGTGAATGACAGCACGTTCGTCATGGCGGCGCAGGCAACGGAGAGTCGTAAGACAGCGTACGGAGAGTCGTAAGACAGCGTACGGAGAGTCGTAAGATAGCGTACGGTGAGACGTAAGCGCAGGAACGGCAAGTCGACCACGCACCGTTCCGCGGTTCGTGAGCTTGTCCCGGCGAGGCGATTACGTTACGATTCCGATTAGTGTGCGTTACAGTAGGGAGTGACGTTTACGTTCCGATAACGATTTGATATGTGTGCTATGACCATAAATCATCCGAAATTGATGCAAAATCGATGATTGTAAGTGCCTAACTGGTTCTTTACGTCCCTTTAAGATGTTTTCGTTGATTTTTCTTTCAGCTGGCAAACTCGTAAAGGAAATAAAAAACATTCAGGAGCAACTGCAAGGCTCTCCCGGCCTTGTGGTAGCAGTCGGCAGACTGTCCCAGCCGATGGCTGAACCCACGGACGAATCCACGCAGACTTCGGATGTGAGTCTACCTACCCCTACATATCTACTCATGTGATCTTATTCATTCCATTTCCATCTATCATTCGTCATCTCAGTACCTACTCACTCCTTTTTTTAGATGGCAAAAAAGCTTGGGACGAATCAGCTCCAACTCTGCTAGGTGTCCCTAACAATGTTAACAAGGATCATACATACATACATAAAATTTTCCCGACGGGGTAGGCAGAGACCACGGATCTCCACTTGCTACGATCCTGACATACCTACTTCTTTTGCTTCATTCACTCTCATTACATTCTTCATACATACGCGTCGGTTTAGGGTACTCTGGACCTGGCCTTTCTCTAAAACGTCCCAAATTCCCCAACAAGGATCATAATACAAAAAAAGCGCTAGGGCCCGGCGAGTTTCTTGTCAGTTCTTCTCGGACTGGGGATAGGACTGGAATTGGCACCTAGACTCACCTAGTATGTAAGATGATTCAAAATGATCCCTGTGATATCACTGAATAAATGATTATTGACTATTTCTTACTCATGTCATTTTTCACACAGTCCATCCATCTTTTCTTCGGCCTACCTCTATCCCTGTATCCATCCACATTCATACCTAGCACTATCCTTGTCACATGACATTTCATCTCTTCTCATAACATACCCATACCACGCTAGCCTATTACTCCTCATCCATTACAAATACTGAAAAGGACGGAAATATCTAGTACCTACTTTCCCGCTAAACTATTATCAAATGAGCTTAACACAAAGTCAAATATAAATTCGACACGTGTTTCGCTTCTCCACGAAGCATCCTCAGGATCATTGACTCGCTCCGTACTGGTGTTGCTCCACCGACCACCGAGCGCCGAGTATAGGAATTTACTAAGTATAAATCTTTTTCAGATCAAAGAAATCATTGAACCTCCATTGTTTCATCAGCCAGGGTAAGTTCGACCACATCGATACTTCGGAAAATCTGCCCGAATTGGATGCTGAATCCGAGAGGAGAGAGTTACCGTGAATGATGGGTCACTTGTCGTATTTAATACTAGCTTCCACCCACGGCCTCGCCCGCGTGATACCTTGAAATACAACAACAACTCTATCCCACGGGAACCGTACATTTTTCCGGGATAAAAAGTAGCCCATGTGCTATTCCAGATTATAATAAATAACGGTGCCAAATTTCATCCAGGTCCGTTCAGCCGTTTCAGCGTGAAAGAGTAACAAACATACATCCACACATCCATATATATTCAAACTTTCTCGTTTATAATATAAGTAGGACTAGCTTCCGCTCGCGGCGTCGCCCGCAAAGTACCTACATAAAATATAACCTATGTTCATCCTGAAAGTTCATTCTACACATTGATGAATTTTTTTTTAAGTAGAATACTAATACGCTATGACAAATTTCAAATCCAAGATGGCCGCCACTACAAAATGGTGGGCAAAATTTGTGTCGAGAGTTTTTTTTTAATTTTTATTTTAATTTAACTTGTAGACTTAGCATGGTAACGTTGGACGAGAAAATCAAATCTGCAATAGCCTTAATTATAACGGTCGAAGAGTTCAAATACAACGACTACATCCGGCCCGTGTGTGTCGACTTCGACTTCGACTTCGAGGAACAGCAACTTCGAAAGGGAAGTGTGGGAAAGGTAAGAGGGTATACAAAATCCCAACAAAAAGTTGCAATGACGCCAAGTTCGGTGCAAACGGCGTTTCGGATTGACGCTTAAAAAAAACATAAATATGATCACGACTTTACAGTACCTAGATAATCTACTCAGATCTCTAGTTAGGTACTTAGATCTAGATCTACTTATATCTCTAGTTTCTCAGATCTCTAGTTAGATCTTTAAGGATTTCTAAAGGGGATAGTCAGAGGCATAAGAAGGAGTAGTAGTTCTTTCCTAAATCCATCGGATGAAATCTCATGTGGCACTTCGCAGACTGCTGGATGGGGAAATCCGGAGCTTCGTGAAAAATCGTGGCATTTAGAGCATTACGTGAAGACCCTGGATTACGTAGACTTCCTGACGTGCGCCGCCACTTACCTCAGCCTCAATGACACCGACCGCGACGATCTGCCACCCTCTGTTTTTGTACTTACCCTCGCCCACATGATCTGCGTCGACGCTAAACAAAGTAAGAATCATGGCAACACCGAGGCATGAACTGCAAACATTCTAGAATAAAGCCGCGTTTTCACTAGGGGACATTTCTTCTGCGACTGTGTCGCTCGACTCGAAATAAGGAACGAGTTGGCAGCGGGCGACGTGAGGCAGCGTCGGACGACGTGTCGCGGCGACACTACTGGTTGAAGGAGGAACCAACTGAATGAAGCGTCTGCAGTCGGGTTCGAAATCATGACTGCACTGACAGGACGTAACTACGTGTCGCGGCGACAGGAAACGATGACACGTGGTCGGCCGCTGCCTCACGTCGCCCGCTGCCAACTCGTACCTTCACGTGTCCTTAGCGATGTCGCCCGACATCGCGCGGGACACGTGAAATCATGACTGCAGTGCCAGGACGTAACTACGTGTCGCGGCGACATGAAGCGACGATACGTGGTCGGCCGCTGCCTCACGTCGCCCGCTGCCAACTCGTACCTTCACGTGTCCCGCGTGATGTCGCCCGACGTCGCTTGGGACATTTACGGGTCGCGCAACTTGTCAATGCTCTGCGACTTCTGCGAGCGTCGACACGCGCGACCTTCGTGTCCCTCGACAGTCGCCGGATAGTCTTTGAGTAGTGAGATCGTGTGTCGCTTTGTGTTCTGTAGGTCTACCATGAGTTTTCACAATTTACACACGCTAGCGACTGTAGTTAAAAAAATGTATGAAAACTTGCCTACAGCGCCTCTAGCGGATAGTTGGGTACTAAAACCTCACGTAGCTAACTATCCTACGTCACAGCGTACTACAGCGACTGTAGTTTGCGCTCATAATTTGCTTACAATTTGGTACCATGAGTTACAGTTTTGACAGATGTCATAAGTAACGTACTATTACTACTGTAGTAACGTCAGCCGATCTAAATGTGACAACTCATTGTAGACGTACTGAAAATGGCAGTAGTGTGGTCCAACGAAAATAGTTTAGGTACCTCCATTAGATACGCGACATACTGATCACGACTGGCTAATGTCATTGCACTTTTTATGAATAAAAAGCTGACTTCATCTGATGTTCTATGACCATCTTGTATGATATAGTTAGGTACATTGTGTACCTATTTATATCGCTCCAACTTTGGTATCTTTCTTGAGCTAAATTGAGTGATAATGGTGGTGATTCCATCTGTTGTTCCGCGGACTAACTAAAAAATTCTAAAAAAATGCTGAACTAAACACGAATTTATTTTGTTCACATCAAATACTAAATTAGCGTAAACATTTTAAATTACAATTCTAAATTTGACTAAACATACGTATGATTGACGTGTTATAGCTTATTTTAGAAGCCATGTGAATTGGTGTTGACTCAAGCTACGTGAAAATGGTGGAAAATTAATTAAATTAGAATGATTATGTCAATTTTAGATCTTTTTAAAACTGTCATTCAAAAATGTTACGCTAATTTGGTCTTTATAGTAAGCCAAATAAGATCGTACCTATGGTAGCATTTTTTAAGTTAGTCTGCAAAACAACCGAATTACCACCTTTGTGTAATTTTGGTGATAATTTTTCAGACTATAGGTACCTACTATTCATTTAAATACTTGACACTGGCAAATTTGATCTCGAAAGAGACAGATGACATAATAGGTATGTCATCTTATCTCTTCTTCTTTTTAAACATATTATTGGATTTTCTGCGGTGCATTTGTCTGACAACTACGTCGCTCTGGTTTTTATATGTTTTCTCGTGTTATTTTGAGTTTTATTGTGTAATTTTGGTGGTTATTTTGCCAATAAAGCGCGGGTTCTTGACGCGAGTGTAAAGTATGTGAATTAGAGTGAATAGTTCTCTTCAAATTCCATCGGAGGAAATCCCGAAAATTTTCAACAAAACAGCCATCTTTTGTTTAAAATTGACTTGACAACTTGACTATGACTCTGTGACGTTGACAATACTTATAAATAAATACACTTGACATTGGCAAAATTGTTCTCTAAGAGACAGATGCCATAATTGAAGAAGAAGAGAAGAAGAGTTACCCATTCGATTAACACTCAAAATAAATCTCCTTTTCGGAAGTTGGTGCATAATGACAGTCCATACATTATCGTCATTTTAGGCAAAAAATTACTCATTCTAATATTAGCGAAACCACTATTTAAAAACAACCTGTACGTCTACCATGAGTTGTCACATTTAGATTGGCTAACGTTACTACAGTAGTAATAGTACGTTACTATGACATCTGTCAAAATTGTTACTCATGGTACCAAATTCTAAGCAAATTAATGAGCGCAAACTACAGTCGCTGTAGTACGCTGTGACGTAGGATAGTTAGCTACGTAAGGTTTTAGTACCCAACTATCCGCTAGAGGCGCTGTACCAAGTTTTCATACATTTTTTTAACTACAGTCGCTAGCGAGTGTAGATTGTGAAAACTCATGGTAGACCCTCTGCTGGGGTTAGCTTAACTAGGTATGTAGATAGGAACTTAACATTTTACGAGATAAGAAAAAAATGTTTGTTGCGAACAATGACCAAACCATTGAGTAGAAATGACCAGCAATACCAACATAGATACAGTGAAAACTGCATTCAATTAGGTTCAGCCGTTGTGGAGATTAGCGTGCACAAACGCACAGATAAACAGACAATTTCAAAAACTTGTTTTAGGCTAAATAGCGTGTCCCTTTAGGTAGCTCTAATTTTTATTTAAAAATATCAAATGTACAGACATGGCTTCACAACGATTTTATTAATGTACATTATGTATAGAAAGAAATAGATATTACTTAAATAATACAATCAGTGAACGGACAATACATGGAAGTATTCTTTGAGCTAAAAAATGACCCTACATAAATAGAGCCTTGGTGGGCGTGACTTGTCAGATTTGCCTAAGAAATAAATCAAAAATTTATAGAAGCTTATTAATCGTCACACGGCATCAACCAAATCTCGAGGGAATAAAGTTAACATAAACAATTTTTGGCAAATCCACGAAAGAGTTTCGATGTGTGAAATTTGGTGTCATGTTTCCCTTGAAGAAATGCTTCTATGTTTTTTCTTTCTCTGAATCATCATCTGTCTGCCCTTTTCCCCACGTTACGTGGGGTCGGCACAACATTTTTCTTTCACTGAGTACAGAGGTATGTACATCATAATATTTTCTTCTTAGATAACTCTGCAATTTGTCATAATGATGGTGGCATTGGAATCGCATTTCCCGCCACCAGGAATGGCGTAACACAGTACTATCTTCGCGGCGTGCTGATTGGAGCGATAGTAGATGAATCAAAAATTTGCACCACTGACACTTTCTACTCTTTTTCATCGATACGGAGTGACAATAGCTTCATCAGCAAATACTTGGATGAATCGCCAGACAAACCTCCGTAAGTTTTGAGTACTTTATAGTCTATATACCAGTGAACGGAAAAAAACATGAAAGCATTAGGTACTTCAAGGAAAATGTCCGCGAAACTTGACACTAAAATTCACACATCTAACCTCATTCGTGGATTTGCCATAAATTATTTAATATTTGGGACGCACCGTCAAAAGTCGCCTTTATCTACTCAATTTCTTCAACGCCACCCGGGATGATAATTATATGATTATGATGATAATATTCACCCCAACTACCAGAGCTCATATTTTAGCTCATTGCTTCCATGTATATTCCGTTCACCGGTATATACTTACCACTATGACGCAAAGAACTTCTCGTTAGATCAGTTTTTTCTAGGAAACAAATCGGAAAGTGCTTAATGCCGCAGTACCCGGAGCACGGCTCGTACACTACAAACGTGACCCGCATAGCCAACGTGTCCGGAGGCGAGGAGACCGTGCTGGTGGCGCTCGCCGTGAGCTGCGACCGAGGGTACGGCGTGGCGGGCTCCAGTGCCGTCAACTGTTACAACGGCTACTGGGCGGAGAGCATGCCCACCTGCGCCCGTGAGTTCTCAAAGCCATTTCATCTCTTTCCAGCTTATGCTGTGTCTGCCGCTGGAGAGGGAGACACATTCATGTCAGTCTAACTGGTCTAAATGGACCAATTGTTCTATTCAATCGACTTATAAGTCTCCATCCAGGTTATCTATCTATGAACCAAAGTTCATCGAAATCTAGTTCAGCTGTCACGACGTAATTGAGCAACATCCAGACATCTCAAACCATCTGTCACGTACGGAATACTAACTAGGTACTGTGCAAAATGTGGGCATGTACAGGTCATGCAACGGATCTAGGCATTCGTGAAGTTAGCCACAGGTGCGAGTTTGCGCATGTACAGTTCTTTCTCCCCCTCCTCATACCTCCAATTGCTCCCGAAAAACGATACTGCGCAGCTCTTGCGGCTAACTTCACGAATGCCTAGATTCGTTGAGCCAACTATACCAAATGTTATGTTTTGACGTGCCCTCTGACTGCTCCTTAGATATCCTCAAAGATCTAAGTCACTAGAGATCTGTGGAGATATCTACCGAGCCTGGGGATTACAGTCGCGATCGTGTTTCCCCAGGAACGTGTGAGCTGAAGGCGCATCCGTCGGTGGAGTACCGCTGCGTGGTCTCCGGCCAGGTGGTGGGGTCCCGCGCCTGCGCAGACTACGAGGCGAGCGGCACCGTCGTCAGTCCGCTGTGTCGCCAGCACTACTACTCCAACAACAACGCCTTCATGCGCTGCAAAGAAGACGGACAGTGGGATCAAGTTATACGGTGCTCACCAGGTGTGTAGGTACTCTTCTTCGACCAACTAAACAAAGACATCAATGATTATGATTTTCTTTATTTATTTCAAACTAGGATGTGGTGAAAATCTATGGACTGAGTTGGACGACGGCATAGTGTTGATGACAATTTAATTCAGATATGAAATTTATTTTTTTCTGTGACTGTAGCACCAAATGGACGGGCCTACATTATAGTAAGTATAATAATACATTATAGTCATTTTGGAAGTTCAAATAAATTAATTTTAGCATTCAAAGCGACATAATTGTCATTTTCACGGTTAAAATAATTAATTTTAACAGTAAAATGACAGATCGTACATATCTGTCATTTTGAGGTTTAAAAATATATTGTGTTATAATTACAATAATAATAATAATAATAATAATAATGCTGGACACTATCACACAGCATCATGTAGCCCCAAACTAAGCAGAGCTTGTATTATGGGAACCACATGACTGATAAGCTACATAGATATACTTTTTGTTTTTTTTGTAAATACATACATATTATACATAGAAAACACCCAGACCTGAGACAAATATCTGCAAATAATGCAAACATTTGTCCCACGGCGGGAATCGAACCCGCAACATACCTAATGATGATAAAACGTAGTGATTATAATTCTCTTTGATGATGATTTCAGATTGTGGAAGGGTAACTCCGGACGGAAAAGAGCTGGTGGTTGGAGGAACCGCTGCGAAGAGAGGCGAGCTGCCGTGGCACGCCGGGGTATACAGCAAGACCACGGAGCCCTACATGCAGATCTGCGGAGGCTCCATCGTCAGCAACAAACTCGTCATATCAGGTAGTTACTGCATGTACAACTATAAGAAGACGAAGCCTAACCAGCATCTTAAAATATAATTCCAGCTTCCATCCAAACACCGCATTTGATGTTGGTGTTTTAAGACGAATTGAAGTCGTGAGCCAGTAGTAAGGCCTGCACGGTGAGACTGCCTAACACGGTTAAAGGAAGACAGTAACGGTTTTGGTTTTAGCCGCTCATTGCTTCTGGACTGACCTGGAGAAGCAGCTACCAGCTTCCCGGTTCGCCGTGGCCGTTGGTAAGCTGTACCGCCCTTGGAACGACCCAGTGGACGACGCACAGAAATCTGATGTTAGTAAATCTTATACTATTATTATTTCACTGAAAGTAATTGAAAATAGCTTCTTACGCCGCTAAAAACCACCGTCAATTATGGTTACTTTAAGCTTTTGTCCCACAGCTGGGTCTCACAAAGGTCTCCCCCAAATCCTTCCATCGGTTATTTTTCATCCCGTAATGCTTCCCTCCACTGCTCTTTAACAATTCGAATAATAAATACAATGATTCTAGCAGTAAGAAAATTTAGTAGTTTGATTAAGAACTAAATGAAGAATACAGGGTCACCTCGATTTTTTTAATGAGAAGTCTAGTACAATTGACACAGATTCATTTGTCCAGGTCCAAGAAATCCACATCCCTGAGCGGTACCAGGGCATAGGTGCGAGCTTCCAGGACGATATCGCCGTGCTCGTGGTGAGCAGTGCCTTCGTCTTCAAGCCCTATGTGCGACCCGTCTGTCTCAGCTTCGATCTGAACTTTGACAGACTCCAACTGCAGACTGCTAACAAGGGAAAGGTATCGGAGTGACTCGAACCAGTGAACGGAAAATACATGAAAGCATTCTTTGAGCTAAAATATTATGACCCCACAAAAGATGTGATGCGCTTAACACACAGGGCTTGACAATTATGCCAAAAATTATATCAAAAATTCACATAAGCTACACGTTAGATGGCAATTTAAACGCAAACCGAAAATTCAAAAATAAATTATATGGTACTATTCTGTCATTATGAGGATGTTTCCAGAATTAATGAAAAAAATCAGACTATTATTTTAAGTATAAAATATGTAGAAGGTACGTACCTAATTTTGGAAATTAATCATAGTCATTTTGAGAATAGCATTACTATAATTTTATAATTGATATCAATAGTCATAAGTACTATATTGTCATTAGAATGTAAATCAATTGTAAAATTGTAAAGTTGATTAAGTTTATGTAATTATGGGAATAAAATAACTCTAAATCTAAATTCAACTCTTAAGTCATACTCTGTCAATTTTAGGATAAAATAATTAAGATTATTTTTTTAAATGGCTCATGTATTTATCTCGTATATTGGTGCAGGTGGCGGGATGGGGCCTGACGGCTGCTAACGGCAAGGCGTCGCCCGTGCTGCAGGTGGTGGAGCTGCCCTACGTGGAAGTGGGCACCTGCATCGCGGACTCGCCCAAGGACTTCGGGGAGTACATCACCAGCGACAAGATCTGCGCTGGCGTTAAGGACTGTACGTTTTTTTGCATTTCCAAAAAAAGAGAACGTAGAGAATTTATAATATGGCAGCCCCGTCTCACAGTCTAGCAACACCGCCCGCAGTAGTGCCACCCTACGCTCCGTCCGCGTCCGGCGCGCTGCGCCAACTGACAACTCTTCCCAGTTCCTGTCTTCTCTCTCTCTCTGGCGTGTGATGTCATGCGGCACGCCCGCCATTTTCTTCTTTATTCAGAATATCTGTCTTTTTTTTAAATCAATTTGCCAGTGTCAACCATAGAGTAAAGTTATTTTGACTTTGACATAACACAAGTTGTAGTATGTTGTTGAACACTCGTGTCTCGCAGCGAGCACGGCGCTGTGCAAGGGCGACAGCGGCGGCGGGCTGGCGTTCCCGGCGTCCGAGCGCGGCGTGGAGCGCCACTACCTGCGCGGCGTGGTCTCCACGGCGCCCCGGGGCTCCGACGACGCCTGCAACACCGCCGCCTACACCAGCTTCACGCAGCTCCTCAAGCACGAGGACTTCATCAAGCCCTTCTTGAATGAATTGTGAAAATATACTGATAATTCAGTTAAATTCTATGATCTTTCACTTTTCTTACTTTAAAACCTCTTTATAATTTAGTAGAGATAGTGTAGGAAGATGTAGATTACTATAAAATATCCTACTTCCTACTCTTACTAATGCAATTATAATATCATATCCTTCTTCCTATTTTATCCTATCCTACCTTCTATGCCTATATTTTATAATAGCTTAATCTGACCAAAGCTGAAATTTGGAAGGTAATTTCCTTTTATAACAAAAGCACCCAATAACGCCTTATTGGGTGCTTTTGTTAAAAAATGGATTTTTGGAAATTCCACCCATAAGATGGTGAAAAAGGGTGAGAACTTTAAAATGAAATTTTAACGCGTGGAGTGATTTTCATGAAACTTTGTTTGTGTACTGTACCAAAATGATTGGACACGTGTTTCAGGTTTTTTCAATATAACCTTCAAAAATGTTTGTATAGAATGTTTGTATAGAAATGTTTGTATAGAAACTTTTTAACGGGTGGTGCGATTGGTCTGAATTTTTGTTTGGATACTTTAAATTCAAAATAAATGTATCTTTATTTATAAGAAATGAAACATCTAAAGGTAACTCGAGCATAGCATGAGTAAAATAGCTTTTTTCAAGTTGCAAATCAACAGAATTATTTACTCGTTACGTCTTTGTACACAGATACCTAATTACATTTTAAAGCATAAACCTAATTAGTTCTATTCTTGAGTAGTCTTAGTATCTAGGTACATACAATTACAATTAAATTTGAAAGGAAAACTAAATATTTAGTAAGTAGTTTTATTCATTAGACTAGTCATGTATTTAAAATACCTACTTACTTATATTAAAATAAATAAACTTCAATAAGTAGCCATAGTATTTTTTATTTTATATATTTTTTACCTAGTCTAAAATGAACTTAAACTCATAAATTAATTTAAATTTAAATCAAATTTTAGTACATAATAATGTCAAAATAAAAACATAAAAGTAAGGAAAAATATCCAAGAACTGGTAACATTCTGCACACATGGATTAGTCGAATCAGTCAGTCAATCAGTCAGGTTAAGCTCTTATAGATGAGTAGGATAGGATAAGATAGGAAGTAAGATATGATATTATACATACATACATACATAAAATCACGCCTGTTTCCCGACGGGGTAGGCGGAGATCACGGATCTCCACTTGCTACGATCCTGACACACCTCTTTTGCTTCATTCACTCTCATTACATTCTTCATACATGCGCGACGGTTTAGGGTACTCTTGACCTGGCCTTTCTCTAAAACGTCCCCAATTCGGTCAAGGTACGTACGCCGAGGTCTTCCCCTATAATATTATAATTGCATTAATAGGAGTAGGAAGTAGGATTAGTAGGATAGGATAGGATATTTTATAATAATCTTCATCTACCTACACTATCTACACTAATTATGAAGCGGTAAGTATAGTTTTATAGTTAGAAAAGTGAAAGATCGTAGAATTTAACTGAATTATGTATCAGTAGGTATATTATCACAACTCAGTCAAGAAGGGCTTGATGAAGGGCTCGTGCTTGAGGAGCTGCGTGAAGCTGGTGTAGGTGGCGGTGTTGCAGGCGTCGTCGGAGCCCCGGGGCGCCGTGGAGACCACGCCGCGCAGGTAGTGGCGCAGGTATTTTTTCAATTGATTTACCTTTTAATGACAAAATAGTACATAGGACTATTGATTGATGACCTAAGAGTTATTTTGAGCTTTAGATTTAATTTACCCCATAATGACTAATAATATCTCATCAATGTTTCAATTTTTACAATTGATTTTAATGACAAAATAGTACTCAATTGACAATTATAAAATACAGTAATGCTATTCTCAAAATGATAAAAAAGATCAAAACAATCAATAATTTCCAAAGTTAGGTAAGCACCTACATAATACACAAATTAATAGAATGATTTTTTCATAAATTCTGAAATTACCTTCATAATGACAGAAAAGTACTTAAGATTATTTTGTTTGCTAATTCTAAAAAGTATAGAATTATAGTTAATTTTACTCCAAAATTATAAAAAAACGATTGTATCTACATGTTATTTTGATGCTAAAAATATTAAATTTAAAAATGATAAACCATTGCGGCATATCCAATCCACCCGCTGCCATTTTTTTCAATATTTCCGCGCACTGTAGTATAAATGGATAGAGACAGTGGTAGAGCACACATAAACAAACAAAAAACAATCAAGTTATATGGTAGAGTCTGCGCAAAAAGAGAAGCGTCGTCGTAGGAATTGAGGTCGCCTGTGTGCCCTTTTACTAATTTTGTTGCGTTGACAACACTGCTCTGTTATTACCAGTACGCTTAAAAGTGTTTGATACTTGGTAGACACAAACTCAATGTTCATCAGTACTCGCTTGTTACCAAGCACGTAGTAGGTACCTACAATTTTAAAATCTTATTTTTAGTTCACCGTACCGCCACAACGGTTCTCTTTTTGCGCAGACTCTAGGTACCCTTAAGTGTTATGTTCCCGAAATATATAGGTAATAGGAAATTAAAACATTGAAAAAATAAAAAAAACTTGGCGACGGGTGGATTCACCATCATAGAAAAATGTTCGAACCACTTCGATACCTTTCCCTTGTTAGCAGTCTGCAGTTGGAGTCTGTCGAAGTTCAGATCAAAGCTGAGACAGACGGGTCGCACATAGGGCTTGAAGACGAAGGCGCTGCTCACCACGAGTACGGCGATATCGTCCTGGAAGCTCGCACCTATGCCCTGGTACCGCTCAGGGATGTGGATTTTTTGGACCTGGACAAATGAACCTGTGTAAATTGTATGTACCTACTCAAACTCAAAATATACTTCTCAAAAAAATCGTGTCCTCTCTGCAAGTTTTTTACATGGTTTTTCATCAAACTACTAAATTTTCTAACTGCTAGAATCATTGTGTTATTCAAATCTTATGGGCTAGAAAAGAACCGATTGCGTTAGTAACACCACGCTGCGCTCCTTGACTGGTATTGCCGACTTGGACTGGACGTGCTTCGACCCTCCGTAGTAGGGTCACGGCAGGAGAGTCGGGGGACTCTCCTGCCGTCTTGCATGGCCCTACACGTCTGTGGGGTGATTCTGGTGAGCGGAATCACCCCTCCAAAGGCCGAGGCCCAAGGGCCTACCGCCGAAGTAAGACGGTGAATGCTAACGCGAACCCATCTTGCCCCACCTCGGCAAAGGGCTGCTCACGGGAGGATTTTTAGCGGGTTCGAGCCCCACACAAACCCCTCCGCCACCCCCGTGACGAAGGGGCAGTGCGACGGAATTTTCCTTCCCTCAAAAAAAAAAGAAAAAAAAGACGAGGCACGAGTCTGCTGAATGCCTCCTGACAGGCGAGCGACCATCTCCACACCCTGGATACCTGAGGGGATGCGGCGTTGAGGTCGGCCGAGGAAACGTTGGCGGGATGACCTTGGAACGTTTATGAAGGATGCAGCCAAGAACAGGAATGACTGGATTTGGGGGAGATCTTTGCCAAGCAGTGGGACAAAACCTTAAACTACTCTTAATTGACGGTGGTTTTTGGCCGTAAGAAGCTATCTTCATTCACTTTCAGTGAAATAATAATAGTTTATAAGATTTACTAACATCAGACTTCTGTGCGTCGTCCACTGGGTCGTTCCAAGGGCGGTAGAGCTTACCGACGGCCACGGCGAACCGAGAGGCTGGTAGCTGCTTCTCCAGGTCAGTCCAGAAGCAATGAGCGGCTAAAACCATTACGGTCTTCTATTAACTGTATTAAGGAAGTCTCATCGTGTTGGTCTCACTAATGGCTTACGAATTCAAGTCGTCATAAAAAACCACATATCAAATGCGGTGTTTTGATGGAAGCTGGAATTATATTTTCAGATGCTGGTTTGTCTTCGTCGTCTTATAGTTCTGCATGCAGTAACTACCTGATATGACGAGTTTGTTGCTGATGATGGAGCCTCCGCAGATCTGCATGTAGGGCTCCGTGCTCTTGCTGTATACCCCGGCGTGCCACGGCAGCTCGCCTCTCTTCACAGCGGTTCCTCCGACTACCAGACCTTTTCCGTCCGGAGTTACCCTTCCACAATCTGAAATCATCATGTATTTATGTATATGCACAATAATTTGAACATAATAATAATATAATTCTAGCACGAGAGTTTATTTAACTCTCAAAATGACAATTTATTTATTTATTAAATTTAATTTACACGGATAATACCAATTACATTAATTAAATTAATACAGTTTAAAATTATTACTTTTTAATTATAAAAGTATGTACGATCTGTCATTTTAATTTTCCGTTCACTATTTTAGTGCTAAAATGAATTATTTGAACTCCGAAAATGACATGTATAGGTATGTACGACCGGTTATTTTAGTACTAAAATTAATTATTTTAACCTCCAATATTTCAAATATGTTAGGCCAGGACTCCACCAAAGCGGAGACGAGACGAGCGGAGAAGAGATGTTTTTTAAACAACCAGTAGAATTGTGTTATTGACATAAATAAATAATAAATAAATAATTCTCGCACAGCACACAGCACACCGCACGCATCTCTGCTTTGGTGGAGTCCCGTCATTTTAGTGCTAAAATGAATTGTTTAAACCTCCATTAGGACAAATACGTACGACCTTTCATTTTAGTGCAAAAATAATTATTTTAACTGCCAAAATGACAAATATGTACGACCCGTCATTTTCGTGATAAGTGTGTTTTAAACGTTAAGTTATGTGAATGAAGGGCGTTCCAGATTTTATAACGGGCAATAATAAAAAATACAAAATTGTAATTAATTATGTACCTCTTACATTCTAAGTACCTTATCTACATGTAGGTACCTACTCAAGAAGCAATAAAATAGTTAAAAATGTAAGTAAGGTCGTACAAGTTTCTGGTGAACCCTAGTGATAGAGTTCATGGGCCGCCCAAAGGTTTCCATCACAACACAACCTAAATTTAAAAATATTAAAAAATGTGCAATCACACCTGGTAAGCACCGTATAACTTGATCCCACTGTCCGTCTTCTTTGCACCGCATGAAGGCGTTGTTGTTGGAGTAGTAGTGCTGGCGACACAGCGGACTGACGACGGTGCCGCTCGCCTCGTAGTCTGCGCAGGCGCGGGACCCCACCACCTGGCCGGAGACCACGCAGCGGTACTCCACCGACGGATGCGGCTTCAGCTCACACGTTCCTGGGGAAACACGATCGCGACTGTAATCCCCAGGCTCGGTAGATATCTCCTCAGATCTCTAGTGACTTAGATCTTTGAGGATATCTAAGGAGCAGTCAGAGGCACGTCAAAACATACATTTGGTAGAGTTGGCTCAATGAATCTAGGCATTCGTGAAGTTAGCCGCAAGAGCTGCGCAGTATCGTTTTTCGGGAGCAATTGGAGGTATGAGGAGGGGGGGAAGGAACTGTACATGCGCAAACTTGCACCTGTGGCTAACTTCACGAATGCCTAGATCCGTTGGATAACCTGTACATGCCCACATTATGCACAGTAGTTAGTATTCCGTACGTGACAGATAGTTTGAGATATCTGGATGTTGCTCAATGACGTCGTGACAGCTGAACTAGATTTCGATGAACTTTGGTTCATAGATAGATAACCTGGATGGAGACTTATTAGTCGATTGAATAGAACAATTGGTCCATTTAAACCAGTTAGATTGACATGAATGTGTCTCCCTCTCCAGCGGCAGACACAGCATAAGCTGGAAAGAGATGAAATGGCTTTGAGAACTCACGGGCGCAGGTGGGCATGCTCTCCGCCCAGTAGCCGTTGTAACAGTTGACGGCACTGGAGCCCGCCACGCCGTACCCTCGGTCGCAGCTCACGGCGAGCGCCACCAGCACGGTCTCCTCGCCTCCGGACACGTTGGCTATGCGGGTCACGTTCGTAGTGTACGAGCCGTGCTCCGGGTACTGCGGCAAAACGCATTTGCCGATTTGTTTTCTAGAAAAAAAACTGTGATTTAGGAGAAGTTTTTGTCTTTGCATCATAGTGGAAGTATCTATATATACCGGTGAACGGAAAATACAATGCGTGTTCCTTGAGCTAAAAAATGGGCTCTGTTAGGCGGGGCTTGTCAATTATGCCTTGAATATCATCATAATTATCATATAATTATCATCACAGGTAGCGAGGGGGCGTTGAATTGACATAAGCTATCCAAAGATTTAAATCGGAGATGTGCCCGGACGCCAAAAACTGTGGCACTGTTTTTACTTGTGTGTGTTAACAAAATGCCGATGCAAGCACACTAATGATTAGTAAAAAATGAACCAAACAGTTATTTCTCCATTTATTGTGCAATTATATTGCACGATCTTTCGTAAAAAAATATAATTATTCCTTTTGTACCATGAAATTGAAAATATTTGGTGTGCCAAATGAGCGAGCTATCTCATTTCGTGTGGCAACAAAACGGCGCGGTCTCAGTACTGTACGGGCATATCTACGATTTAAATCTTTGAAGCTATCTACACGTTACACTGCAATTTAAACCCAAAACATCGATGTAACAAAGGCCACTTTTAACGGTGAGTCCCAAATACAGTGATCTGTTATAGTTACCTACTATGCCCAAATATTAAATAATTTATGGCAAATCCACGAATGAGGTTAGATGTGTGAATTTTAGTGTCAAGTTTCGCGGATATTTCCTTTGAAGTAGATAATTCTTCCGTTCACTAGTATATAGGTTACTCTACATAGGTTATAATTTAGGTTAGCCTACTCTACAATTTATTTAATAAGTATTTATTATGTTGTACCTACTCAAAACTTACGGAAGTTTGTCCAGCGATTCATCCAAGTATTTGCTGATGAAGTTATTGTAACTCCGTAGCGGTGCAAAAGAGTAGAAAGTGTCAGTGGTGCAAATTTTTGATGAATCTACTATCGCTCCAATCAGCACGCCGCGAAGATAGTATTGTGTTACACCATTCCTGGTGGCGGGAAATGCGATTCCAATGCCACCATCACCATCACAAAGAGCAGAGTTATCTAAGAAGAAAATATGATGTTCTGTGGGTACCTACTATAATATAACAATGTAGGTACTACCTATAATGTACTTTAGTACCTATCTATATCTATAGGTAAATATAATAAAATCGTTGAGAAGCCGTAGACCTACGGCTTCATAATTAGCATAGTGTTTTGTTTTGATTTTGACATAGTAAATAATAAAAATCAAGTTAAATACTGCATTAGATTTATAAAACAAAGTCTAAGCAACAATACTAACTAATTTTTGCCATTGTACGACCCCCAAATTTTTTTTATTTTAAATTGAATCCGTGAGCACAATTTTGTGTCACAATGTACAACTTTTTTGAAAATGACTCAGGTACCTTTGATATTTTCAAATAAAAAATAGTGCTACCTAAAAGAGACACGCTTTAGCCTAAAACAACAGTTTTTGATAAAGTTTTGTCTGTTTGCCTGTTTATCTGTGCGATTGTACACGTTATTCTCCGCAACGGCTGAACCAAATTGAATGTAGTTTTCACTTATGTATTGAAATAAGTTTGGATTAAAACTTAGGCTTTGTTTCATCGAGATCGATTGACAAATAAAAAAGATATGCTTATTTTACGCTCGCGCATGAACGCGTAAAAGTAGGTATCTACTCTAACGCGTACGAAATCGCGGGGTAACAGCTAATGCTATACCTACCCCATAAATATACCAGCTGACCCGCTCTCAATACTTCCTATCTAATTGTGATTAATTTAAGAATTTCTAAAATCTAAATAATTCGTTAATATAGTTTCCATTTTCAGATGGTAGGTACCTATTAATAGTAGTTCGGCTAGTTCTAAATAGTGATTTTTGCCTAAAATGACGATAATGTATGGACCAGTGATCTGTTATAGTTACTAAAGTTATTTTCTCTATGTCTTTTTGTCATTATGAACCAACTTCCAAAAAAGAGGAGCTTAACAAATCGGCTGTATTTTTTAACTGTACCTATGTACTTAGCTATGTTAGGTACTCGATATCTCTTCTTCTTCTTTTTCTTTATTTATGTCATCTGTCTCCTTTGAGATCAATAGTGTCAAGTGTTTAAATTAATATTAGTAATTGTCAATGTCACAAAAACAAAAGATGGCTGTTTTGTTCAAAATTCTCGGGATTTCCTCTGACGGATTTGGAAATTTTTAATTCACATATTTTACACCCGCGTCAAGAATATGGGCTTTATTGGGAAAAAAAACACCAAAATTACACAATAAAACTCAAAATAATACGAGAAAATATATAAAAACTAGAGTGACAATGTTGACAGTCGAATGCATCACAGAAAATCCTTAGTAGGTACTTACTCTGGCAAAATTGATCTCAAAGAGACAGATGCCATAAACAAAGAAGACGATATAGGTGTTAATAATATTGGTGCATAATAATAAATAACTCTAATTCTAGAATGTTTGCAGTTTGTACTCAGTCATCGGTGTTGCGATGATTCCTATTGTTTATTGTACAGTAGGTAGGTACCCATTGTTAACACGATTTTTTAAAAACCAATTAGTTAGGTAGAGGTACACACAGTGTGTGTACCTGTACCTAGGTACAGGTACACACAGTGAACGCAATAATCAAATAGATTTCAAACAGGGAACACTATAAACATGGAAGTATGACCCGACCGTACAGAAATAGAGCCCTGGTGGGCGTGGCTTGTTAGTTTTGCCAAAGAATTAAGCATATCAAAAAATTACACAAGTTTATTCACGTTACACGGCAATTTAACGTCGAAAAATAAACGTCGAGGGAATAAAGTCAACATTCATTAATTTTTGGCAAATCCACGAAAGAATTACGATGTGTCAAACAAATTTGGTGTCATGTTTCGCGGATATTTCCCATGAAGAAATGCTTCCATGTTTATATGCGTTCACTAATTTCGAACAATGAGGCGAATAAATAAATTAATTGAAATAATAAATAAGATTTTTATTAAAGGTACTTAATTAAATGATAAATACAAATTTAAAAAATATTATTATCAAAACAAAAAGCATTCTTACCTTGTTTAGCGTCGACACAGATCAACTCTGCGAAAGCAAGCACATGTAGGGTCGACGGTAGTGCGTCGGCCTCATTGAGGCCCTGGTGGTAGCTGGCGGCGCACGTCAGGAAGTCTACGTAGTGTAGTCTCTTCACGTGATGCTGTAAAGGCTCCAGCATCGGATTTCCCCATCCCGCAGTCTGCGGTAAAATAGCGATTGGTCGTACTTAGGACATCTTGTACTAGGGCTTGCAAGTCCACCTTACAATACCTGATCCAAATACCAGGGTTCGAATACTTTCAAAATATTTTTTGCAGATTGATCATAATATACTCGGCCCTCTTTGTTGTGAAATATAAGTTCCGTTGCGCATATTCAAAATACTTTCATAGAAAAATGATCTGTACTAACTTACATTTATACTATCTGCTTAATACCTTATCATCGAACAGCGTGGATATTTTCTTTAATAACCTGCCGAAACTTCTACAAATCGCTCAGGTGGTAATTGAAACTAAATGTCTACCTTAGTTTAATATTATGTTTAGTCTTATATTGTTTTACCTACTTACATGTAACATCGAATTAGGCTTACCTGTTATGATGTTATATTGTCTTCTAAATAAATAAATAAATAAATAAATTTAAGAAGCATAATTGCGAGAATATTAAGGCAAGCCATCCATACTAGTAAAATAATTTCACAGAAAATGATCTGTGTTCCCACATGTTTAAGAAGCATTATTGCTTTTGCAGAAAAAATATATCTAAAACATATAAAAACAGTCCGAGTGCGGCGCCATCCACCGCGCCGCGCCCCGCTAGCCAAAATACTTTGAAAGTCTTGCGAGTATTACGTACGAGGTTAGCGTACTCGCAAGTAAATAACTGGTATAAATACCAGGTCGCGTAGGTACCTAAATACGTTCCATCCCTACGGTAAAACTGCGACAATTTGCGACAGGTAACGTGTTTCATACTGTTTGTTATTTTAGTAACTATTTATATCGATGTTTTGTACAGACAGAACGACAGCGGTTGATTATTTACATATTCCGAGGTTTTGTAATGCCCGCCTTCCACTAAAAAAGGCTAGTGAGTGGAAACTGAGCTAATGATCTGTGTCATTCACAGTGGAAGCACTCCTATGAAGAAAGGCGTTGCGAGTTAAACGGGGTCCGTACGGAGCCCGCTCCGCTCGCAGTGGAAGGCGGGCATTAGTTGGGATTGTGTACTACCTACCCCTCTTACCTTTCCCACACTTCCCTCTCGAAGTTGTTGTTCCTCGAAGTCGTAGTCGAAGTCGACACACACGGGCCGGATATAGTCGTTGTATTTGAACTTTTCGACCGTTATAATTAAGGCTATTTCAGCATAGACATTCTTGTCCACCGTTAGCATGCTAAGTCTAAAATGTTGTTTTGCAACTTAGAAAAATGCTATTAATAAGTACGATCTTATTTGGTTCATCAGAAAGACCAGATTAGCGTAATATTTCTAAATGACAGTTATAAAAGAAGCTAAAATTGTAGTTTTCGTCTAAATTGAAATAGTTTTCCACCATTTTCCTTAATTAATTATACTAACAGCTTGTTAAAAAGTTGTTTTGTGTTCCACCATCATAATATTTTTTTTTAAACTTACGCGATCAGAACACATTATTATTAGTATTACCACAGTATTACCTAAACGGGTATTTATCGCGTTTTATTTACCTGTTTTTCCCGAAGTTTCGACGGAATGTCATCCCGTAACCACGACAGTGTGTAAACCTTTCGAAACGTCTCGGGAAAAATAGGTAAATAAAACGCGATAAATACCCGTTTAATACAATTAATAATGAGTTCAGATCGCAAAGGTTTAAAAAAATATTATGATGGTGGTGGATGGAACACAAAACAACTTTTTAACAAGTTGTTAGTTTAATTAACAGAGCATGGTGAAACTATAGCCCATAATGATAACCTATGCTAATTTAGACTTTGGGCTGAACAAATGATCGTGCATATTTCAACATTTTTTAGTGTAGGTAGATCAGTACCCCTAGTACCTATGAGTTTCTGATAGTTTACGAAAACTTTTTCGAATAGTAGGTATCCTTTCATAATACATTTACCTACCTACCTCCATCGGAAATGTTAAGGAATTAAAATAAGGTCGATATCGTGAAAACTTGGTTTGAAAATCATTGCTGGGACTGCCGATTAGATATTTTAGATATTATCGACCATAGGTATTTTATTTCCTTAATATTTCCGATGGAGGTAGGTAAATGTATGAAAGGATAATATTCGAAAAAAGTTTTTGTAAACTATCAAAAACTCATACTAGGGGTACAGTTAAAGAGTGATTCCAAAGATGGAGTTCCTCTACTTTCACACAGTGTTTTTTATCTACGGAAAAATGGATAAAGAAAAGTGTCATTGTTCTTTTTTTTCTCCTTCGTACAGAAAAAGCTGTCTACGGAGCTCACTATAGGTAATATAAAACAGGTATTCTACATGTTGTTTACAACTGTTTACATCTATTGTTTACACCTGAAACAAGTTGGGAGAATAAATTTAAATAAAAAAATAAATAAATATGATCACGACTGTAATCCCCAGGCTCGGTAGATATCTCCTCAGATCTTAGAATGAATGTACCAATTTATATAAAAATTGTAGAAAACATGTAGCTACCTAGACTCAAAAATGTTATTACACGCATTGCGCACAGAAATTTTTCGAATAGAAAAACTCATTGGTGCTCGACCAGGTTTGAACCCACGACCTTCAAATCGTGAGGCTATCACTACGCCACAATCGAATCAACTGTAGGTATATATTTTTGCCTCTTATTTTTAAACTTCATCATCATCATCATCTTCCTGCACTTTTCCAAGTTTTTATTTTTTTTCATTTTTAAACTTATTTAGTGGAAAGTGGTTCCTGAAATAGAGCCCTTTCTTGGACAGTCCAGCAAAATGAAATAAACTCATGAAACTTAGCTGAATAATAGTCAGAGTGAGTGAACGGTCACCTTTAAATGTTTAATTTCTTCTAAAATAAGAGTATAGAGGAAGCAAATCTATTATTATTAGGTAGGTACCTATAGGAAGCAAATGGGAAGCAATTTTTGGATAGCATTTTAACGTGGCTCATCATATCTAATCACTATAACTAACTCTCATCCTCTCAGGTTCAGCATCTAATTAGGGTAGATTTTCCGAAGTAAAGGGAGGAATTCACTGTCAGACTGCCCGCGGGCCGCCCGGCCCGGCCCAAGTCTGTCACTTGCCCGTATTGAGAACACACATAGCGGGCCATCATTGTAGGTACAGTTCGGTCAACTGTATCAAACAATTCAAAATATGCGAAACAAACATGCGCTCTGTCGAACTCTGATGCGTGAATGCAGGCGGGCTGCCCGGCGCGACCATTCACGTTCAGAGTTGTCTGTGCCCGCGCAGACAAAATGCGATTCTCCGGGCAGGCGGCGGGCATGGCCGACGGGTTTGCCCGTGCCCGTTGCCTAAGCATTCACGTGCAGACATGGGACAGACTTGCCCGTCGCGGGCAATCGTAGTGAATTCCCCGCTTAAGTAACGATTTGTCCCAATTAACTTACCCTGGCAAATTATACAATGGAGCTGCAACGATTTCCTTTACCTGAAATAGATTTAGGTATACTTAATAATAATCAGGAGGTTGGTAACTAGCTAGGTAGCAATTAACGAACAGCATAAACCAACTGATCGAGCGAAGCCAGCAAAGATCTTAGTGGCAATATGTATTTGGAGTTGTATGTTTGTGTGTTTGAACTTGAAAGGTCAAACATTGTGCTAAGAAGATATGCTGGGAAATATAGGTACTTACGAGCTTAAGCTGTGAAGGGGTTGTCAAGATATGGTTAAAAAACTTTTTGGGGTATCAAAAGGCATTATTTGTACATAGATACCTACCAAAATGTTTTTTTGAGATTGTTGAGTATTGATTTGATGAGTTTTGATGAGTATTGTAAAGTATCGATGTCTTTGTAGTTCAGGCGAATACGTAAGTACCCAGGTAGGTAGGTTTTTACCTTTTGAATTGTATTTTGGAAAGTTTATTGTTATTATATATTGTTTAATTATATTATTCGTTTACCTATTGCCTTAGGTAGGTACCTATATTGTTTGTAGGTAAGTATCAAAATTACGTAAATAAATAAAATAAAATAGTAAGTACTTACTTAATCTTTTTTTTTTACTCCTACCTACGTACCTACTCATAGTTCAACCTTTGATTATAATAGGTACCTACCTAAATGTTTGAAACATGTTTAATTTTGTGACAAAATAGTTGAATACGTTGGCGTGGTATGGGCATGTTATGCGGAGGGAAGAAAGTCATGTAAAAAGAAGGGTGATGGATTTGAATGTGGATGGATATACCTACCTAAAGATAGAGATAGACCTAAGAAAAGATGGATAGACTGTGAAAAGAAAGGAGATGACGGATGATAGAGTGGAGGAAGAGAACCTGTTGTGCCGACCCCACCTGTGGGATAAGGGCAGGGAGATGATGATGATGTAATTTTGGTTTTTAGTAGTAGTTAGGTAGAGGTAGGTAGACTCACATCAGACGTCTGCGTGGTTTCGTCCGTGGGTTCGGCCATCGGCTGGGACAGTATGCCGACTGCTACCACGAAGACGGAGCCTTGCATTTTCAACTGAATATTTCTAAATTGGTTTACAATTTTGCCAGCTGAAAAAAAAATCAACGAAAACATCAATTGATGACACCTACAGCCACGAGCTTTAACTTGGGACCCATTTCCTTGAAATGTTCTGAAAACACTTAGATTGCAATAAGGTTGAAAGTTTAGGCCAATAATTGTGATTAAATGTCAAATGTAGACAGGAGACATTAAATACTTATCTTACTTATTGAATTTATTGACGGTTTAGAAATGATAACATAATGTTAAAGTGATTACATGATTATTCTTTTAATGTGTCAGTGTTGAAGAAGAAAGTCATAGTGACAACATTCAAAGCGATAAATTTATAAAATATAAGTAATTTGAAAAAGAATAACATGCTCAAGTTGAAATGACAACAGTCGGTGACAATTGATCGGAGGAAATAATCGTGTCAGCGTTCTATCGTAGTTGTCAAATAGGTGCACATCAAAATTAATAGTTCTTACAGTAAAAAAAATACGATATTCCATCTTAATTGGGTCCCGAACTAACGATCGTGACCGTACAGAACCAGTTAGGCACTTACCTTACAACTAGTTTTTGCATCAGTTTTGGATGATTTAGGTGTCTACAATGATCATTTTAAGTGTACCTACCTAATTTTTGTTTGGCCAAATCATGTCTTCGTTTCCGTAGAGAAAAACACTGAAAAACCTCATGCTAAGTAAGGGCCATATGATGAGAATCAAGCGTAGGATGATGTTTTGTAAATACTTGTAACGACAACTTTGCGGCTGATCAGCGATCCTCCGAACTCCCAGGTTAAATAAGGAGGTCTGGTTATGCGATTGTAGATCCCTGCCTGCCACGGCACCTCTTTACCATCCGCCGATTCTGTCCCGCATTCTGCAGACAAAGCGGAATTGGTAAGGGTTGGTCATGATTTACCAAAAGGCAATAGAACGCCGCATCCTCGGTATACAAGCTCTACGTGAGCATTCGCCATTGCCGACGTGGGCAAGATAACAGCCCGCTGTTTATTTGTAGGTACAGTAATAAGACGATTTTTAAAAACCAATTAAGAAAGTAACATAATTTATTTAATAATATGTAAAAATTGTGATTTATAAAATTAATCAATAAAGAAAATATCAAACATTGAAAAATTACTCAATAGATTTCGAACAATGAGGCAGATAAATCAATTCATTGAAATAATAATAAATAAATAAATATTGGTGGATAGTAGTTCACACAACTCCATCTAGCCCCAAACTAAGCAATGCTTGTACCTACTATGGGAATCAGATAGTTGATAGATTAATTAAATACATTTTTTTTGTAAATACTTATATACTTAGAATACATAATAACACCCAGACACAGAGCAAACATACAAATGTTACCCAGGGCTAACATTTGTTCGATGAGCACAGGCTCGCACAAATGTTAGTCCTGGGTGGGGATCGAACCCACAACCTGCAGCGCAGAAGGCGGAGCTACAGTACCAACAGAGCTGTGATACCAGTCCAGTACGTCTACCATGAGTTGTCACATTTAAATCGGCTGACGTTACTACAGTAGTAATAGTACGTTACTATGACTTCTGTCAAAATTGTTACTCATGGTACCAAATTCTAAGCAAATGAATGAAGCGCAAACTACAGTCGCTGTAGTACGCTGTGTCGTAGGATAGTTTACTACGTGACGTTTTAGTACCCAACTATCCGCTAGAGGCGCTGTACAATTTTTCATACATTTTTTTTACTACAGTCGCTAGCGAGTGTAGATTGTGAAAACTCATGGTAGACGTAGGTACCTACAGTAAGAACCTGGCCGCCGGATGGAAGGCGAGCTCGCGGTCAGCCATGCAAGCTTAGAGAGATCATCTCTAAACCTTGGAGGGCGGATGGTGGGAGGCGTCCAGGATAGAGTCATCGTCATCTTCCTGCCCTTTTCCTCTTTCGGCACAACATGTGATCTTCTTCCACTTCTCTCTGTCACTTGTCATCTCAATACTCACTCCTTTCTTACCCATGTCAGCACAAAATAAGTAGGTACTTACCTACAACTAAATAAAATCAGAATATAAGAAATCACAAAAATAAAAACTAGATTGAATCTATAAGCATGCGTAGGTAGGTAGGTATACTACATAAATCTTTTTTTTTTTAAATTAAATAAATAAGGCTAGACAGTACCGTGCTACAATTACAATACAAGAAGAGGAAAAAGTGTCATAACAAATCAATTTTATAATAAATAAAATAAGAGGAGAAAAAGAAAATTCATTAATTACACAAAATGTTTTATTACCTATTACTTATATCGTTTAGAGTTCATTCTCTATAGAGAATGGCTAGACAAGTGAAGCCAAGTCAGACCTTAGGCATCAATATAGGTAATTGGGTCGTTCGTTAACTCGCACCAAAAATTTCGTATCTAGAGTCTGCGCAAAAAGAGAACCGTTGTGGCGGTACGGTGAACTAAAAATAAGATTTTAAGATTAAAGGTACCTACTAAGTGCTTGGTAACAAGCGAGTACTGATGAACATTGAGTTTGTGTCTACCAAGTATCAAACACTTTTAAGCGTACTGGTAATAACAGAGCAGTGTTGTCAACGCAACAAAATTAGTAAAAGGGAACACAGGCGACCTCAATTCCTACGACGACGCTTCTCTTTTTGCGCAGACTCTACCTACCAAATGGTGTAATTCTTAAAACGCAAAAATAATATTCCGTTATCTATAAGATTATGTGATATTTTAAATTGTTACAAAATATTTCATATTGTTTTAAATAAATTTCTGGAGTGACCATTGAACTGGGCACTCGTTTAGATCTCACCTCTTTTGTCGTTGAAGTCAACAACCAATACATAATATTATTGAACTTGGCTCTCATTTCACA
This sequence comes from Cosmorhoe ocellata, assembly GCA_963675405.1. Lineage (NCBI taxonomy): Eukaryota > Metazoa > Arthropoda > Insecta > Lepidoptera > Geometridae > Cosmorhoe > Cosmorhoe ocellata. The sequence goes on along the minus strand of OY776271.1, from coordinate 3,837,472 downwards.
TTTATGTTTATGATGGGATTAAAGAATACTCGGATTGACTTCCCAAATGTGGTCATAGGTCATCTACCTACTTTTTTGTTGGCCGGCATTTTGGCTTTTGGTTTAAATCCGTTGAATCGTTAGGTGCAGAGGTATAGGGGCACAATAAGTAAGCAGAAGTAGGAGAAGGATATTATTAGTAGGAGAAAGTAAAATTACCTTGGGCTTGAACGCGCAGTGTCACAGATAACAAAAACAAAAGCATAATTGGCACACACGAACAATAACATCTATCACGATAATAAATATGCATTTTTATGAAACAAAAGTCAATTATAAATTATTAAAAAACAGTAATACGCTACATTTGTCATGCCAAAATCACAAAGCTCAGTAGACTACTATCTAGTACCTAAGTTGATAGGATTCGAACGAGGACAAACACAAAACAGGTCGTGTTTACTAAGAAATTTCGAACTTTATTTTCCTCATAATATGTTTAACCTAGACCTTTCAGCGACCTTTTTAAACCTGATATTCTAAAATTTGTGGTCATTTTATCAAATACAGAATCAACTTAGGTACCTAAACCAGGATAGGTTTAGGTACCTAATTGATAGTCACGAAAAAACCAAAGACAAAGTGACTCACGACAAAGTATATTTTATAGTACTAGCTTCTGATCGCGACTTCGCTCGCCTGGTACCTTATTTATACCTCTGAGCCAAATTTCATCCAGATCCGTTCAGCCGTTTCAGCGTGATTGAAAAACAAACATCCATCCAAACCTTCGCATATAAAATATGAGCAGGATAGGATAAGATAGGAAGTAGGATAGGATAGGATTAGTAGGAGTAGGAATTAGGATTAGTAGGATAGGATAGGATATTTTATAATAATCTACATTTACCAACAGTATCTACACTAATACTATAAGACGGTAAAGTTTGTTTGTTTGCATGTAGGAGTTAGTTCTCATAAACTATTCATGATATTTATTCACTTCTCAAAAGATTTATAATCACGGGTGAGAAACAAAATATTCTTATTTATCTATTGTTAGTAGTTCGGTACGAGCAAATAATCAAAATAATGAGGGTAGTTAGCAAAAATACTGTAGGTAAGAAAAAAACAAAATAAGGGCACGAACACATTGATTCAACAATTGTGAATAAAAATATTTTAAGTTCGACTACTTTTTGGAACAGCTTTGAAAAATGTGGCATTTAAGGTGAGTTTTAAATTGAGCTGGTGTTTTGAGGTCTTTGATATTTTTAGGCAGGCTATTATATAAACCAGGGGTCGGCAACGCGCGGCCCGTGAATGTTTTTTATATAAGTTAAATATCAAGATAAATGCATGAACAAACCACGATCGACCGTATACGCGTGTGGACCCAGCCTTAAAACGCGCTTCGCTCTGACCGCGAACGAATAAATGAGCGAAGCGCGTGTTCATTACAATTTTTGGTAGCACTTATAATTTATGCAACAAACTTTTTCAATTGTCAATTAAAGAAAAAATAAATAAGCTTCTCGTCTCACAGATGAGCATTTGAGAGCCATATTTTGAGCTTCTAGGGTTAATATCACAAGTGCGGCCCGGCCCGCCTCTAGTTTATTTTGCCACTTTGTGGCCCTTGTCTGCCAAAAGGTTGCCGACCCCTGATATAAACTATTCATCCGATTTCAAAACTTATTTCGCCGTTGTTTTGAATTAACTTTCAGAATGAACAAAGCCCTTCTGTAGGTAGGTACCTCGAAGGCGAATGAAGGGCGGAAGCTGACTGGTATATTCAAATTGTGTAATTTATATTTGGTGGACTCTTAGTCCTTCAGTAGGTACGAAGAGTGAAAGATCGTAGAATTTAACTGAATTATCAGTATATTTTCACAATTCAGTCAAGAAGGGCTTGATGAAGTCCTCGTGCTTGAGGAGCTGCGTGAAGCTGGTGTAGGTGGCGGTGTTGCAGGCGTCGTCGGAGCCCCGGGGCGCCGTGGAGACCACGCCGCGCAGGTAGTGGCGCTCCACGCCGCGCTCGGACGCCGGGAACGCCAGCCCGCCGCCGCTGTCGCCCTTGCACAGCGCCGTGCTCGCTGCGGGACAACTAATTGTGTTATGTCAACGTCGTCGGAGCCCCGGGGCGCCGTGGAGACCACGCCGCGCAGGTAGTGGCGCTCCACGCCGCGCTCGGACGCCGGGAACGCCAGCCCGCCGCCGCTGTCGCCCTTGCACAGCGCCGTGCTCGCTGCGGGACACGAGTGTTCAACAACATACTACAACTTGTGTTATGTCAAAGTCTAAATAACTTTACTCTATGGTTGACACTGGCAAAATTGATTTAAAAAAAAAGACGGATATCGTGAATAAAGAAGAAAATGGCGGGCGTGCCGCATGACATCACACGCCAGAGAGAGAGAGAAGAAAGGAACTGGGAAGAGCCGTCAGGTCAGTTAGCGCAGCGCGCCGGACGCGGACGGAGCGTTAGGGTGGCAGTACTGCGGGCGGTGCTGCCAGACTGTGAGACAGGGTTGCCATTATTATAAATACTTTAAGTTCCTTTTTTTTTTGGCAATGCAAAAAAACGTACAGTCCTTGACGCCAGCGCAGATTTTGTCGCTGGTGATGTACTCCCCGAAGTCCTTGGGCGAGTCCGCGATGCAGGTGCCCACTTCCACGTAGGGCAGCTCCACCACCTGCAGCACGGGCGACGCCTTGCCGTTAGCGGCCGTCAGGCCCCATCCCGCCACCTGGAGCAACATACAAGATATATACATGAGCCATTTAAAAAAATAATCTTAATTATTTTATCCTAAAATTGACAGAGTATGACTTAAGAGTTGAATTTAGATTTAGAGTTATTTTACCCCCATAATTACATAAATTTAATCAACTTTACAATTTTACAATTGATTTACATTCTAATGACAATATAGTACTAATGACTATTGTATTGATATCAATTATAAAATTATAGTAATGCTATTCTCAAAATGACTATGATTAATTTCCAAAATTAGGAACCTTCTACATATTTTAAACTTAAAATAATAGTCTGATTTTTTTCATTAATTCTGGAAATATCCTCATAATGACAGAATAGTACATATGACTTGTTTTTGAATTTTCGGTTTGCGTTTAAATTGTCATCTAACGTGTAGCTTATGTGAATTTTTTATATAATTTTTGGCATAATTGTCAAGCCCTGTGTGGTAAGCGCAGTACATTTTTTGTGGGGTCATATTTTAGCTCAAAGAATGCTTTCATGTATTTTCCGTTCACTGGTTCGAGTCACTCCGATACCTTTCCCTTGTTAGCAGTCTGCAGTTGGAGTCTGTCAAAGTTCAGATCGAAGCTGAGACAGACGGGTCGCACATAGGGCTTGAAGACGAAGGCGCTGCTCACCACGAGCACGGCGATATCGTCCTGGAAGTTCGCACCTATGCCCTGGTACCGCTCAGGGATGTGGATTTCTTGCACCTGGACAAATGAACCTGTGTCAGTTGTACTAGACTTCTCATAAAAAAATCGAGTTGACCCTGTATTCTTCATTTAGTTCTTAATCAAACTACTACATTTTCTTACTGCTAGAATCATTGTATTTATTTTTCGAATTGTTAAAGAGCAGTGGAGGGAAGCATTACGGGATGAAAAATAACCGATGGAAGGATTTGGGGGAGACCTTTGTGAGACCCAGCTGTGGGACAAAAGCTTAAAGTAACCATAATTGACGGTGGTTTTTAGCGGCGTAAGAAGCTATTTTCAATTACTTTCAGTCAAATAATAATAGTATAAGATTTACTAACATCAGATTTCTGTGCGTCGTCCACTGGGTCGTTCCAAGGGCGGTACAGCTTACCAACGGCCACAGCGAACCGGGAAGCTGGTAGCTGCTTCTCCAGGTCAGTCCAGAAGCAATGAGCGGCTAAAACCAAAACCATTACTGTCTTCCTTTAACCGTGTTAGGAAGTCTCACCGTGGCGGCCTTACTACTGGCTCACGACTTCAATTCGTCTTAAAACACCACATATCAGATGCGGTGTTTTGACGGAAACTGGAATTATATTTTAAGATGCTGCTGTGTGATTCTGTAAGACCTCATTCTAAACTTCGAATCTGAATCCGCTGTGAGTTTCTTGATTGGCATTCTAAAAGACTCGGTTGACAATTCGATTTTACACTAGCGCCACTCTTGCGAGCGTGTCAGCGAGTTGAACTAAATTGACGGGGAGATATTTACAGACAAAGTATGAGATAACGTAAAAAGAGCATTCTATACGGTAATTCCCAAGTCACTTCGACGCTCGCTTTGCACTCGAATCCGATTCAAAGCGTCAAATAAAAAGGTCAATGTCAAATGTCATTTTGAACCCTAGGCGAAGTGAGAGTGGATTGCGATGTGAGATGCGAGATGATGTTTGAATTTTACAGAATCGACGTAGGTACTGGTTAGGCTTCGTCTTACAGTTCTGCATGCAGTAACTACCTGATATGACGAGTTTGTTGCTGATGATGGAGCCTCCGCAGATCTGCATGTAGGGCTCCGTGCTCTTGCTGTATACCCCGGCGTGCCACGGCAGCTCGCCTCTCTTCACAGCGGTCCCTCCGACCACCAGCCCCTTCCCGTCCGGAGTTACTCTTCCACAATCTGAAATCATCATCACATATTTTTAACATTACAATTCTAAGATTTGAGTTTATTGAGCCCTTAAAATGACAAGCATGTACGACTAGTCATTTTAATTTTTCGTTCACTGTTTTAATGCCAAAATGACAAATATGTACGACCCGTCGGCGTCGTTTTGATGCTAAGTGTGTTTTGTTTTAAGTAAGGTCGTACAAGTTGGTGGTGAACCCTATTGATGGAGTTTATAGGCAGCCCAATGGCCTCCATTGTAACAATATCTTTAGATATATAAAAATTGTGTATCACACCTGGTGAGCACCGTATAACTTGATCCCACTGTCCGTCTTCTTTGCAGCGCATGAAGGCGTTGTTGTTGGAGTAGTAGTGCTGGCGACACAGCGGACTGACGACGGTGCCGCTCGCCTCGTAGTCTGCGCAGGCGCGGGACCCCACCACCTGGCCGGAGACCACGCAGCGGTACTCCACCGACGGATGCGGCTTCAGCTCACACGTTCCTGGGGAAACACGATCGCAACTGTAATCCCCAGGCTCGGTAGATATCTCCTCAGATCTCTAGTGACTTAGATCTTTGAGGATATCTAAAGAGCATTCAGAGGCACGTCAAAACATAACATTTGGTAAATAGTTGGCTCAACGAATCTAGGCATTCGTGGAGTTAGACGCAAGAGCTGCGCAGTATCGTTTTTCGGGAGCAATTGGAGGTATGAGGAGGGGGAGAAGGAACTGTACATGAGCAAACTCGCACCTGTGGCTAACTTCACGAATGCCAAGATCCGTTGGATGACCTGTACATGCCCACATTTTGCACAGTAGTTAGTATTCCGTACGTGACAGATGGATGATTTGAGATGTCTGGACGTCTGTTGCTCAATGACGTCGTGACAGCTGAACTAGATTTCGATGAACTTTGGTTCATAGATAGATAACCTGGATGGAGAATTATTAATCGATTGAATAGAACAATTGGTCCATTTAAACCAGTTAGACTGACATGAATGTGTCGCCCTCTCCAGCGGAAGACACAGCATAAGCTGGAAAGAGATGAAATGGCTTTGAGAGCTCACGGGCGCAAGTCGGCATGCTCTCCGCCCAGTAGCCGTTGTAACAGTTGACGGCACTGGAGCCCGCCACGCCGTACCCTCGGTCGCAGCTCACGGCGAGCGCCACCAGCACGGTCTCCTCGCCTCCGGACACGTTGGCTATGCGGGTCACGTTCGTAGTGTACGAGCCGTGCTCCGGGTACTGCGGCATTAAGCACTTGCCGATTTGTTTCCTAAATAAATACAAAATAAAAAAAAAAAAAAACCCCCCGACATCTAAACCTTACCCTAACAAGTCATATTTAAAGTCATAGTTACCTTACCATATACTTTCAATATCATTGAAGTAACATGGAACCAAATTTCGAATCGATAGGACATATGGAAGGTAGTCAGATCCTCTCATCAACTAGAAAAGAACTGATGGTCTTCAAACGGCTGAACAGATTTTCATGAAACATAGCTAAGAGCACTCGGGGTAAAATTATCTATGCTACAAAAAAAACTAAACGAAAATCGGTTCATCCGTTTGGGAGCTACGACGCCACCACTGACAGACACGTTAAACTTATAACACTCCTCTTTTTTGTCGGGGGTTAAAAAATAAGTTATTTCCATCATAGTGGTAAGTATATACCGGTGAACGGAAAATACACGGAAGCACTATAATATATTTAATATTTATTATGTTGTATTCAAAACTTACGGAGGTTTGTCTGGCGATTCATCCAAGTATTTGCTGATGAAGTTACTGTCCCTCCGTATTGTTGCAAAAGCGTAGTAAGTGTCAGTGGTGCAAATTTTTGATTCATCTGTTATTGGTCCAACTACCACGCCGCGAAGATAGTACTGTGTTACATCATTCCTGGTGGCGGGAAATGCGATTCCAATGCCACCATCATTATGACAAATAGCAGTGTTATCTAATAGGAAAATATGATGTACTCAGTGAAAGAAAATGTTGTGACGACAGGTGAAAATGGTAGGCTTATGTCACTAGAGTTCTAACATGGGCAATTATTATTTTCCTAAAAAATCAAAACTGATCACACAAAAATGATAGTATTGAAATTTTGTAATGTTACCTACGTGGTAGGTACTACTTACGCGTACGCCAAATTAAGTGGTACGTATAAAGTAATTTAAGTAGTATCCTTTCGTCAATTCTGTTCTGTATTATTTTACATAGCAACCTAACGAACCTACTGCTCGGGGTAGGGCAATTCAGTTCTGTATATTTTTACATAGCAACCTAACGAACCTACTGCTCGGGGTAGGGCAATTTAGTTCTGTATATTTTTACATAGGAACATAACGAACCTACTGCTCGGGATAGGGCAATTCAGTTTTGTATATTTTTACATAGCAACCTACTGCTCAGGGCAGGTCAATTCGGTTCTGTGTTTATTAATATAGGAACCTAACTAACATGGACAGTTCAAATTATTAGCACGTATCTACGTAGCTCAATGATGGTAGGTACTTACAATCTACTAAGTACAAATTAGATGAGACGGTTGGTAGTTACAACCCGGTCACATTATCTCGAGACCTCGCTGGAATGCGAACCTCCGGCCCCGTTCTCCTTTCACCTCCCCGCACTCGCCACGGCGCGTCAGTACGGTTAGCACTTTCGTTGCCGATACGCGTCGACTTGTTTTCGTGGTTTATTTTTAAACACGATACTTGTTTTGCGCACCATATCAGAGAGCCGACGCGACGTGACGTCATCGACGCCAGGTCTCGAGATAATGTGACCGGGTTGTACCTCATCATCATCATCATCAGCCTATAGCAGTCCACTGCTGGACATAGGCCTCCCCTAATGAGCGCCATTGCGCCCTGTCTTCAGCTCGACGCATCCAGCCTCCAACAGCAGCCTTTCGCAGATCGTCACTCCACCTAGCCGGAGGGCGTCCTACACTACGTTTGCCGAGCCGCGGTCTCCACTCGAGAACTCGTTTACCCCAACGGTTATCGGTTCTTCGACAGATATGGCCAGCCCACTGCCACTTCAGCTTGCTAATTCTCTGAGCTATGTCGACAACCTTAGTTCTGTGTCGGATAGTCTCATTACGGATTCTGTCCTTCAGAGAAACTCCGAGCATAGCTCGTTCCATAGCTCGCTGAGTGACTTTAAACTGGTGAACTAGCCGTACCGTGAGTGTCCACGTTTCGGCTCCGTATGTCATGACAGGTAGGACGCACTGGTTGAAAACTTTCGTTTTCAGGGTGACGAGAAGACTCGACGTAACTTTCCAAAAGCTGCCCAACCCAGCTGAATCCTCCTCTTAGCCTCCTTCTCAAAGTTGTCTCTACCTAACTGTAAAATCTGTCCAAGGTATGTGTACTGTGAAACAACTTCAAGAAGGTTGCCATTAACAGCGACAGGTCTCGGGTCAATTTGGTTATTAACCGTGACTTTGGTCTTATCCAAATTCATGCCGAGACCCATCATCCGCGAGGCTGATGCTAGGTCGTCCAGCATCAGTTGCAGCTCGTCCAGTGACTTCGCCAGTAAGACTATGTCATCTGCGAATCGTAAGTGTGAGATGTGCTCGCCATTTATGCTTATGCCCATGCCTTTCCAGTCCAAAGTCTTAAACATATCCTCCAGCGCGCTTGTGAACAGTTTCGGAGATATTACATCTCCCTGTCTCACTCCTCTGCGCAGCTGGATCGGCTTAGACTGCTGGTCCTGTACTCGGACACTCATGGTGGCGGCTTCGTACAGACATCTCAACACTTCGATGTAACGATAGTCTACTTGGCATCGCTGTAAGGATTCCAGAACAGCCCAGGTTTCGACAGAGTCAAAGGCCTTCTCATAGTCCACAAAAGCCAGACACAGGGGCTGATTATACTCTTCTGACTTCTGTATAATCTGCCTCACTGTGTGAATATGGTCTATGGTGCCATATCCTCCGCGAAACCCGGCCTGCTCCGGTGGCTGGTATTCGTCGAGTCTTCTGGCGAGACGATTCGTGAGAACCCGAGAGAACAGCTTATAAACGTGGCTCAAGAGCGAGATGGGTCTGTAATTTTTAAGAAGAGTCTTATCTCCCTTCTTAAAAAACAAAACCACCAAGCTCTCGTTCCACGCCTTTGGAGTTCTCCCACAGAGAAGGACGGAGTTAAAGAGGTTCTGTAGCTCCTGCACAACAGGAGCTCCTCCTGCCTTCAGAAGCTCTGAGGTCACTCCGTCTTCACCGGGGGCTTTTCCATTTTTAAGCTGCTTCAGGGCCAACATGATCTCGTCTTTGCTGATTTCCGGCAGGTCGTCGGTGTAGTGGCGGGTGAGGGTGGCTCTGGAATCGTGGCTGTTACGCTGGGGGCAAGGAGCATGTGCCGCATATAGCCGGCCATAGAAGTCCTCGATCTCTGACAATATCTCCGGCTTTGACAATACGGTTCGGCCATCGCGTGTTGTTAACTTCGTCAGATGGCTCCTGCCAAGCTGCTGAGTGAATACTTTGGACCCTCGGTTTCGCTCTATTGCCTCTTCAATGAGACGTGTGTTGGAGCTCCGAAGGTCGCGCCGTACCATCTTCGCAATTCGCTTGTTCAGGTCTGGCCTCTCTGACGAAGTGGCCTGAGTGGTTTCCCGTCTTTTTGTCATTAGCCGAAGAGTCTCATCCGAAAGTTTGGACTTCTTGCCTTTAGGCTGCATTTGGCAGAATTTGATGCCCTCGTCCCTTAGTGCTCCAACCACGTTTCGTAGGGCCTCATCAACGTCCTCGGTGGGTTCCGCAGCAACGAATCTATCACCAAGAAGCTTCTGAAACTTTTCGGTGCCCGCCATGATCTGGAGCAGATTGGGTCGGAGCGTGGACTTCATCAGACGGTTTCTTTCAAGCTTAAGATTGATATTCAGAGTGCCTCGGACAAGTCTGTGATCAGATCCGGTATTAAACCTGTTGATCACGGAGACATCTCTGAATATGTGCCTTTTATCCGTCGTAATGAAGTCAATCTCGTTTTTTGTCACATTGTTGGGGCTTCGCCACGTCCACTTCCTGTGGGGCTTCTTCTTAAAGAACGAGTTCATCAAGAAGAGCCCCTCCTTCTCTAGAAAGTTGACGAGCATTTGCCCCCTGTGATTTCTGCTTCCATATCCATGCGGGCCCACTCTGGATTCGTCACTAACTCGGACTCCCACTTTGCCGTTAAAGTCCCCCATAACAACGTTGAAGTGAGCCTTCGTGGTGTTATGCAAGGCTTTGGATATGTCCTCGTACATATCCTCCACCTCATCATCCAGATGTGCCGAGGTCGGTGCGTATGCCTGAATGATCTTCATACTATACCGCTTGGATAGTCGAAGGATCAGGTACGCTACCCTGTTCGACACACTGGAGATTTGTAGAACGTTGTTACAGAGGGCCATATTGACGAGAAACCCTACGCCACCCTGTGATTTTTGGTCACCCTCGCGGAAGTACAGAAGATGGCCCGAGTCTAGGGTAATGGTGTCCTCTCCCTCTCTACGCACTTCACACAATCCCAGGACATGCCACCTTATGTTCTCCAGCTCCACTTCCAACTGCGCTAGATGTTCGTCGAGCCTCAGAGTTCGTCCATTATACGTTGCCAGGGTCAGTTGTTTGAAGTAGCCTTCGGTAGCCCGGTGATTCTTAGCACCCCCTGTCACGCCGTTACCATGGCCGCTACCATGGCCAGGAATAGCGTGACGGCCGGGAACTGGGGGCCATTTTCTATTTGTACTTATCATAAGGGAGTTTATGCCCATAATCCCCACGCTGGGCAAGCGGGTTGGGGATCGCAGGACACAGCTTATCGCACCGCCAACGCTGCTACCCGTCGACGGCCAGAGTGTTTAGCTGTGCCGGTGTAGGCTGTGCTATGCCGCCATCAGCCGGCTGCCAGAGCCTCGTTTGTTGTTTAGGGTTGTACCTACTTACACATTTTTAAAATGTACCTGCTTAGCGTATTTGGTTCTAATTACCAGTACGTACCTTACCTAGCTACCTAGCTAACGTAGGTAGCTCTAGCAGAGTGTACCTACCTACCAATATAATAACTGATAAAAGAAGTTAATTGTTTTGGTAACGGTAGGTCTACCATAAGTTTTCACAATCAACACTCGCTAGCGACTGTGGTTAAAAACATGTATGAAAACTTTTACAGCGCCTTTAGCGGATAGTTAGGTACTAAAACCTCCCGTAGTTAACTATCCTACGTCACAGCGTAGTGCTTAGAATTTGGTACCATGAACTAACAATTTTGACAAAATATGTCATAGTAACGTACTATTACTAGGTAGGTACTGTAGTAACGTCAGCCCAAAGACATTCTATCTACTGACATGACATAGTAGAAAGTCTTTGCGTCAGCCAATCTAAATGTGACAACTCATGGTAGACGTACGGGTATCTACCTAATGTACCTAAGTACGTATCACTGTTTATCTAGAATTTTTGCAGTTTATTTATCTTATGCCTCGGTGTTGCGATGATTCTTACTTTGTCTAGCGTCGACGCAAATCATCTCGGCGAGAGCAAGCACGAATAAAGCGCGAGGTGGTAGATCTTCGTTGTCGTTGACGCTCGGGTAACTGGCGGCGCACGTCAGGAAGTCTACGTAATCCAGAGTCTTCACGTAATGCTCTAAAGACCCCGACCTCAGAATGCCCCATCCGGCAGTCTGTTAAGGTGTTTCTTTTGAGATTCAGTGAAAGTCAATCAAACTGTCAAGTCAATTCTAAACAAAAGATGGCGTTTTGTTTAAATTCTCGGGATTTCATCCGATTGATTTAGAAAGGAACTACTTTCAATGTATGGAGTTTACAAAAATGTGACGAATTTACTTTGTGTCAAATGTACAACAACCCCTATTAATCACTTTAACTCACATTTTTAGAATTTCGTCAAATTTGTGACACTGTTTTTCATCCTTTTTTGTACTGACAGAGCGACGACAGCGGTAGACCATTCTACTTGTATAGGGAGTATATTTTGAAAATTCCAAGTATTGTAGCCCTAAATAATCTAATACCGCTTACTTAGTAGGGTGGTGTGGTAGCCAATGAACCACCAAAAGTTTAGAGAGCTGTAACTTTTTTCCTGTTAGACATTTTAAGTATTATTTTAGCTGAAGCCCTAGAAAATTTTAATGACTTTCAAAGTGCTGTTGTGTTTTCAGCTTTTACCATATAGATAATAGACAATGAGACTTAAAAAAAATAATTGAAAATGGCTCAATTAGTACCCCTAGGAGTACACAATGAACCGGGGGGTGGGTATTCAGTGAATCGTGAGGTACACAATGAACCGTTGTCCTACCATATCATGATTTAAGCCTAGAAGGATGTTACATAAAACGGCAATTGGGTTTTTTAATAATTATTTGTTAATCAAAGGTTTCAAATTATATGGTTATCAGTCTTAATAATAATAAGTGAGGTATAAAAATGTCAAGTCTACATGCATTGCGCCTAAATTCTAGTAGGTACCTTAGTACAATAATAGAACACAATCATAGTAATTAAGTAGGTAACGTTAGGTAATTATTACCTGTATTAGGAACTATTCAACATATTATTATGTTACCTGTAATTGTAAAGTTATCACTTTATTATCTTCAGTTAATAATTAGCTTTAAATTAAAATAATGTGAGTTAGAGTGCAACATGACAGTAGGAACATTGCAATATCCTAAGATATGTTACCTATAATTATAAATTTCTCACTTTAATCTCAGTCCTAATAATTAGCTTAAAATTAAAATAACGTGAGTTAGAACTTTTGAAACTATCATGGTTATAATTTTTTTTACTTTTTACTTTACTTTTTTACAATGAACGGTTCATTGAGTACCCAAAAAAAATGATTCATAGAGTACCATACCCCTATTGAAATATTTAAAAGTTTTCCACAGCTAACAGGAACACGATTTGGTTCCAAAAATGAATTTAAACCATGCTTAATAAACTATTTTTTAGATCAAAATCACTTAACAGTTCCTAGGATAATCAAAAATTGAGTAAAGAAACAAATAAAATCAAACTTTTTCCTTCCTTTTTGCGCGGGAAAAGATAAATCTCCTCCTAACTCGTACGTTCCTGGCGGGAATTCGCTGACGACTGGCGGTAACAGGTTGGTGCTGGAGAGCGGTTCAAACGTGTAATAGGCACTAGCTGGCAACGTCGCGTTTAGGCTGTAGGCCCTGTGGTTCATTGAGTACACTTGGTTCACTGACTACCACACCACCCTACTTAGATCGACTTTAATACTTAGTTCTGCTACTCTCTTTTCTTCGTTTTTTTAATGATTATGAAAGCTGAGAGTCTGGAAAATTTTTAATATTTTTATAGATTTTTAATTTGAAGTTGAAAATTTTAGTCATAATTCACAGAATGTAATTATTTGACTTTACACCAACATTTTCATAGTTTTCATCAAAGTCACGTAGCTGGTTATTTTATGCATAAAAGAACAACTCATAACAATTCAGTAGCAAAAAAAATCTCAAGAAAGTTTTCTACTTTTTTTTAAAGAACTTTTTAAGTTGTTCAAGTCGTAAATTTTCAAAAATTCGGAAAAAAATTCATAACTCGAAAACTATAAAAAATCGCGGAACATACATGGGGGTGATTTGGGTACCCCAAGGGGTGTTCTCTCTCTGGACTTTCGCTTGACACTACTTTTTGGGACACCCTGTATATATCATGTTTGGACGTACCTCTGACTACCCCCTTTGGAAATCCTCAAAGATCTAATTAGCTAGAGATCTGAGTAGATTATCTAGGTACTGTAAAGTCGTGATCATGTTTGTTTTTTTTAACCGTCAATCTCAAACTACCGACGACCTCAGTGGCGCAGCGGGCAAGAGTCCGCCTGCGACGCAAGAGGTTGCGGGTTCGATTCCCGCCTCGGAACAAATTTGTGTACGATCTGCAGAAATTTGTTCCGTTGGTCTGGGTGTTTTCTATGTATAATAAAAAATATCTATGTACCTATATCAGTTATCTAGTACCCATAACACAAGCTTTGAGTAGCTTACTTTGGGGCTAGATGATGCTGTGTGGATTGTCCAGCATTATTTATTATTTATTTATTTATTATTACCGAATTTGCCGGCATTGCAACTTTTTGTTGGGATTTGGTATACCCTCTTACCTTTCCCACACTTCCCTTCCGAAGTTGTTGTTCCTCGAAGTCGAAGTCGAAGTCGACACACACGGGCCGGATGTAGTCGTTGTATTTGAACTCTTCGACCGTTATAATTAATGCTAGTTCAGGTTTGAGTTTCTCGTCCATCGTTAGCTTGCTAAGTCTACAAATTAAATTAAATTAAAAAAACCCCATACACAAATTTTGCCCACGATTTTGTGGTGGCGGCCATCTTGGTTTCGAAATTCGTCATAGTGTAAGTATTCTACTTCTCAAGCCCTTTTATTTGATACCTATATTGAGGGATTTGTGAAAAAATATGAACCTATCTACTTAATTATGGCGGCAGCCATCTTAGACCGATTTCCATCAAACTTAACTAAAAACACTCCCGACTAGTTCACCTTTCAAACAAAAAAACTAAACCAAATCGGTTCAAAACATGGTCAAATTAACAACAACCAGGTTTGAACCCACGACCTTTGGATCGTGAGGTAGGGGTGCTACCACAACACCACGAATTCTACTGTCAGGTACCTACATATTTTTGCGTCTTATTTTTAAACTTATTTATTGGAAAGGGGTTCCTAAATATGACGTTTTCTTGGATTTTAGCCCAGCAAAATGCAATTAAATCCTGAAACTTAGTTCATCTTTCATTAGAAGATATCTTTAAATGTTTAATTTCTTCTAAAACATAGAGGAAGCAAATCTATTATTGAAAGAAGAAAACGGGAAGCAATTTTCGGATAGCATTTGAACGTTAAATACGACAGGTGACTTATCATCCTCACGGTAACTCTCTCCTCTCGGATTCAGCATCCGATTTGGGCAGATTTTTCAAAGTATCCATTTGGCCCAATGAACTTACCCTGGCTGATGAAAAAATGGAGGTTGAATGATTTCTTTGATCTGAAAAAGATTACTGCCGATTAGATAGTAAATTAATAGTTTAATGAGGCAACGAACAATACATAGTTATAGTAATTTTTAAGCCCATACTAGAGGTACCTACTGAGGTAACTAAGACCTAAGTAGAGATGGATGGACTGTGTGAAAAGAAGAGAGTGACTACTGAGATGACGGATGATAGAGAGGTGGAAGAGAACCTGTTGTGCCGAGCCCACCTGTGGGATAAGGGCAGGGAGATGATGATGATCTACTTTTAGTTTTTAGTAGTAGATAGGTAGAGAAAAAATAGAAAAAATGGACGAGGAAGAGTGCATGCGGCGGAGGTGCGAATGTTGAGATGAATATGTGGAGTGACAAGGATGGATGAAATAAGGAATATATTAGAGGAAGTCTGAAAGTGGCACTGGTGACGGAAAAGATGAGGAGTAACAGGTTAGCGTGGTATGGGCATGTTATGAGAAGAGATGAATGTCATGTGACGAGGAGAGTGTTAGATATGAATGTTAATGGATACAGGTACGGGTAGAGGTAGGCCGAAGAAAAGATGGATGGACTGTGTGAAAGATGACATGAGTAAGAAAAAAGCTAGTACTGAGATGACGAATGATTGAGGGAAATAGAAGACGATCACATGTTGTACCGACCACATAACGTGGGAAAAGGGCAGGAAGATGATGAGTACCTAGTAGATAGGTGGAGGTAGACTCACATCAGACGTCTGCGTGTTTTCATCCATGGGTTCAGCCATCGGCTGGGACAGTATGCCCACTGCTACTACAAAGGAGCCTTGCAATTGCTCCTGAAAGTTTCTTATTGCCATCACTAGTTTGCCAGCTGAAAGAAAAATCAACGAAAATTTTAAATAGACGACCAAACCAGTTAGGCACTTACAACATTTTGCATCAATTTTGGATGATTTATATGTAACTAGAGATCGTAGCACACATATCAACTCGTAAACGGAACGTAAACGTCACGACTCTAGAGTTCAGTATTCTTTGTATAAAACTCAATACTGCAACGCACACTAATCGGAATCGTAATGTAATGGCCTCACCACAAGCTCGTGACAAGCTCACGAACCGCGGAACGGTACGTGGTCGACTTGCCGTTTCCGCGCTTACCTACGTCTCACCCTCAGAATACAGAAAGAACTTTCTGTATTCTGAGGTCTCACCGTACGCTATCTTACGACTCTCCGTTGCCTGCGCCGCCATGACGAAAGTGTCATTCACAAGGCACCCTGCCTAGCCGTCAACTAGCGGCCGGCGAGCCGTAAGCGCGGCGTCACCAAGCCGTAGCCGAGACGACTCGGAGCTGCTGGTCGCTTGGTAACGCGCTTACGTTAGGTTGACGCCTGGTTGACGGGGCGGCGAGGCGATACGGTGACGATCCCTTTCCGAGTTGATTTATGTGTGCTACGACCATTAGGTGTAACTACAGCGATGAAATGAAGGGAATCATTTATGTGACATTTTTGTTTGGTCAAATCATGTCTTCTTTTCCGTAGAGCAAAACACTGAAAAACCTTATGCTAAGGGCCATAAGGGACTGGTGAGAATCAAGCTTATGATGATTAGGTATGTTTAGTAAATACTTGTAATGACAACTTTGCGGCTGATCAGCGATCCTCCAAATTCCCAGGTTAAATAAGGAGGGTTGGATACGCGATTGTAGATCCCTGCTTCCCACGGCACCTCTTTACCATCCGCCGATTCTGTTCCGCATTCTGCAGACAAAGCGGAACTTATAAGAACTTGTCCAGAAAGGGCGAAATCATCGCAAGCCGATACGTTAGCGTGATACTTGATGCCAATACACAGAGTCTACAAGCGTCGCGTGAGTTTAAAATACGCACGTTAATTGCGCGCACTTCGCCAGACTATCGACAACATAATCATGGATGCCTTGTTGCGTCCACACATAAGATATCACAAAATAAAAACTATTATGTACTTAGGTTTTGTATCTATAAGCACTGTGCACAGCGTGATAACAAAATCAAGGCTTGACAGTTCTGTGTTACAATTACGATACAAGAAGGGGAAATCAATTTGATAATAAATAAAGTGTAAGGTGAAAAGAAAATGGGACAAAAAGAAGATAATTACACAAAATGTTATCATTGCTGGGACTGCCGATTAGATAGTACCTAAACTATTAGTTTAGTGAGACAACGAAAGACTATACAGAATGCGTAAATTTCAAGCTCATACTAGTGGTAGGTACTGCATTTCGTTTAGAGTTCATTCTCTATAGAAAATAGCTAGACATTCGCTCTTAAAGCGAACGATTTCTTTGTTAAAAATATCTAAACTTTTACTATTACCTACATACATTATTAACCATTCAATAGATAGGATTGTATTGCGACGTATTATATTTAGGTACACTTGCAGATAGAACGTATATTGAAAGGCCGTAGCCTAGGCCTGATTTTAATGCTAGGGCAAGAAGGCTGGGGAGTCAATAATAGAACGCACTATTTTAAAAAGATGGTTTAGTTGAAGGAATAGCTGTAGACTTGGTACCATACTGAAAAAGATTCAGATTGACTTCCGAAATGTGATCATAGGTAGGTACCTATCTAATTATTTTTTTTGTTGGCCAGCACTGGCGGTTGTTTGAAATCCGTTGAACCCTTAGATGCAGAGGTAAATGCCACGATCAGTAAGCAGCAGTAGGATAAGGATATTATCAGTAGGAGATTAAGTAGAATTACCTTGGGCTTGAACGGGAAGTGTCACAGTAAAAACAAACAAAACCACAATTCGCACACACGAACTAGAACATCTATCACGGTTATTTATACTCATTTTTATTAAAAAAATATTCGACAAAATAATAAATACGTTTTTTTTTAATAAAAAAAATGTATGCTACACTTGTCATGCCAAAAATACTAGGCACAGCAGACTACTAGTAAGTTGATAGGATTAGAACAAGGACAAACACAAAACCGGTCGTGTCAACTATGAATGTGTTTCAAACTTCATTTTCTAAATAATAATGTTTAACCTAGACCGTTCAGCGACCTTTAAAAACCTGATATTCTAAAATTAGTGGTCATTTTGTCAAATAAAGAATCAACTTGATCAACTTATTCTATAGATAGTCACTAAAAAACCAAAGACAACCTTACTCACGACAAAGTATTTTATATACTAGCTTCCGCCCATGGCTTCGCCCTAACTTACTACCTAACTCATCAGCGAAGGGTTTCAAGTTATTTGGACTTATTATTGAAAGTTGTGATGTCTGTAATTTCTAAGCTACAAAACAGATGACCCTGAATTTTTGAAGTGAAACTTCTAACAAGGTTGCGTTAAAGCACTTATTACACTACCCTGAATTCAGGGACCCTTACCCTAAATAAGAGTGGTGTAATAAGAGTTAGGGCGTAAGGCGTAAAGGCTAGGCGTTAGGCTCCCTTACTACCGGGCCCTGAATACCGTGTAGTGTAATACCCGTTTAAGCGTTTAACGCTGCCATGGAGGGGGTATGATAGAGACAGAGCGAGAGTGAATGTGTGGCACTCGCACGCATGCGCGTAGTATACTGTTACATACAGGCCAGCGCGAGCGTTAGCTACGAGAAGTTTCACTTACTCCGCGCGGAGAGACTTCACGCACTATTTTTTTACGGGACAATCCTTAAAGTACCTATTTGGTAAAATCCTTTCTAACAAACACAGAATTAATGAATAGGACTAAAGCAAAGTACACAATTTGACTTTAACTTCCTCTCCCAAGGGAACCGTGCTGAATTTCAGGATAAAAAGTATCCTATGTCCTACCTCGTAGTACGAACTCAAACCGTGCCTAGTTTCATTGGATTCCATTCAGTAGTTTCGGCGTGATGCGCGGCCCAGATACAGACAGACAGAAATTAAAATTCCTACAGTTTTGGCTTCAGTATTATAGCGTCTTCTTAAAAAATATCTTCAGCTAGCTTCCGCCCGCGGCTTCGCACGCAAGGTAAATAAATGTAGCCTTTGTTCATTCTGAAAGTTCTATCTAAACATTGGTGAAATAATTTTTCAAATTGATCCAGTAGTTTTGAAGCCTATTCAATTCAAACAAACAAAATTCTTTCCTCTTTATATGTAGATTAGCTGTCGCTCGCGGCTTTGCTCGCGAGGTACCTACATAAAATATAGCCTATGTTACTCAGGGGTAATGTAGCATTCTAATGGTGAAAGAATTTTTAAAATCAGACCAGTTTTTGAGTTTATTCGTTACAAACAAAAATACAAAAATGCAAAACTTTCCTCTTTATAATATTAGTATAGGTAAATGTACAGAATTAGACCCATTACAGTTTTATTAAAATTTTATCTTAAACTAGCTAACTCTAGCGCAGCTTTATCTGCGCGTTTTAAGTAATTATATATTATTCTTTCCCGTTTTTGCAACATTTTATCTTTGTACTAACCAAATTTCATGAAAATCGGTTCAATAGTTTAGGTGTGATTGCATAACACACAGACAAAGTTACTTTCGCATTTATAACATAAGTGAGGATTAACATTTCAAAACCGACAATACAATTACCATTTGGATTTGCCTCTGCCTACTAAAGTTTAGACTGTGTCCCAAAATCCTTATCCATAAAACTGATGACAGAACTAGCCAATCTTTCAGGGTTAGTGAAATGTACATCATGGCCGCCTTTTACTGTGACAATTTGATAATTCTTAACATTTTTATGTAAAAGTGTCAATATTTCAGTAGCTGCGTCTTTGCCCTTTGTATAAGGGCGACTGGTATCATCTGTAGCTGATATTAATAGGGTTGGGGGTGCGTTAAGTGAGAATAGCTTGTAATAATAATCTATGGGGTAGTTTTGAGGAGCGGGATATTTCAGTCTGAGGTCCCATGATAATCTGTAAAAGAAATAATTATTAATTATTCAAAAAAATAATAATACTGGTGTATTTCACGCAACGCCATCTAGTCTGAAACTAAACAAAGCTTATACTATGGGACCCAGATTGATGATAGATTAATTATATACTTTTATTTTTGTAGATACATAGAATAAATAATAACACTCAGATATGGAACCAACATCTGCATTCATCACGCAAATGTTAGTCCTGGGTGGGGATCGAACCCACAACCTGCAGCGCAGAAGGCAGAGCTACTACCAACTGAGCTGTGAGGAGAGTCAAAATGACAAATATGACCACGGTAGGTATCTCCTCAGATCTTTAGTTACTTTGATCTTTGAGGAATCTAAAGAGGGTAGTCAGAGGCAAGTCCAAACATGACATTTGGTAGATGCCCACATTTTGCACAGTAGTTAGTATTCCGTACGTGACAAGTTGCAAGCCCGTCGCCGCTTATAAGAATACTAACATTATTACATACACCTTCGAATTTTTGGTTCTTGGGTAGGTATGCCGGTTTTCTCACGATGTTTTTTATCACCGTTTAAGAGCTCTGGCATTCCGCACATAAACTTTTCAAATGGAAAAACTCATTGGTGCACGACCAGGTTTGAACCCACGACCTTCGGATCGTGAGGCAGGGGTGCTACCACTACACCACCAGCGCTCTTTACAATCACTTGATTACAATCAAAATGGATTGACATTTATTGTAAGCAGTACGTCTACCATGAGTTGTCACATTTAGATCGGCTGACGTTACTACAGTAGTAATAGTACGTAACTATGACATCTGTCAAAATTGTTACTCATGGTACCAAATTCTAAGCAAATTAATGAAGCGCAAACTACAGTCGCTGTAGTACGCTGTGACGTAGGATAGTTAACTACGTGACGTTTTAGTACCCAACTATCCGCTAGAGGCGCTGTACAAGTTTTCATACATTTTTTAACTACAGTCGCTATCGAGTGTAGATTGTGAAAACTCATGGTAGACCTACTGAGGTCCATAATCGCCCCACTGATGTCATACCTGAACTGGTCAGGTCCTACTGGATGCAAGTTACGGGATAGGATCATTTCTGCTTGGCTCTCGGTAAGGGCGCGTGCTCTGCTCACTGCCTTCACCGCCGCTCGCCGTGAATACACCTTAACCTGAAATCAAAATGGTGGTCATTTCACACAACGCCATCTAGCCCCAAACTGCAAAGCTTTTAGGAAACCAAATAGGTAATAGATTAATTATACAGGATGTTACCAGAATATTTCCGAAAACTTCAGGGGGTTTAAGTACCCATAAATAACTTTTTCTAAGAAACCAACACTGAGCGCTACAAAAATCTATCAAGACCAATTGGCTATTTGACAGTTTTCAAAAAGATACCTAAAAATATACGTAAGTTTATTTTAAACCTCTTACAATTATCTTTTCCTCAAAAAAAGCGTTATTTATCAGAAAAAATGTTTATTTTACACCAGTGATTTGAAACTCGCGCGAAAACAGCCGGTCACGTGACATTTCTGACTGTGACGTCACGGGTCTCGGACGGATAAAAGGATAAGTCCTCACTGATTTGAATAGATACCACTGCTGGTCGTACAGACTTGAAATTTGGAGGGTATGTTTGTCTTGGTATCTAGGCGCCCACTAAGACGGGATTTTTGAAAATTCCACTTTTAAGGGGGTGAAAAGGGCTAAAAACGGTTGTATGAAACTTTTTAACGCGCTGTACGATTTTCATGAAACTTTGTGTGCGTAATGTAAATACAAAACAAATGTATACGTGTTTCGAGATTTTTCAATATAACCTTTAAAAAGGGGTAAAATGGGGGCTCAATGGTTATATGGGAACTTTTTAAGGGGTGGTACGATCGGTCTGAATCTTGGTTTGGATACTTTAAATGCAAAATAATTTAAAACGTATATATCGATTTTTCAAAACAATCCTCCAAAAAGGGTTAAATGGGGTGTCAAAGTTTTTTTGACGAGAGGTGTGTTTTGTTTGAAACTCCATTGAAATACTTAATAGGCAAAATAGATGTACACGCATTTTAAGGGTTTTCGAAAATAACCCTCACAAAGGGAAAAAAGCGGTGTCAAAGTTTATATGGACTTTTTGACGAGAGGTGTGATTATCTATACTATCTATACTAATGTTATAAGGAGGAAAGATTTGATTGTTTGTTTGCATTGAATAGACTCTGAAATTCTGGAACGATTTCAAAAAAATTTTCACCAATGTGTAGAATGAACTTTCAGGATGAACATAGGGTATATTTAATGTAGGTACTTCGCGGGCAACGCCGCGAGCGAAAGCTAGTATTTTATAAAAATGACAAGCTAAAAAACATGTGCCGTGCCTTTGTGTAAAAGTACTACAGTTAAATATCCTGACAAATTGTTTATACACGTTCCTAAATGTCCGAAACTCACATTCTGAAACTCAGCTGAGCAAAAGTTAGGATTACATGCAAATAAATTTGCAACTTTAAATGAATCGATTTTTGGCTGATTTGCACTATCAGCTTTTATATAGCCTGGCTCCATTTTGTGTAACTTCTCACAAACACAAATTAAAATATTTTAGAGTAAATCTTTTCAGCAAACTGCCAACGATAAAACACACGACATTTTACCATTGAGATGCATTTTATTGTGACACTTAGAAAAGTGACGTCACGCGATGGTCAAGCATGGCCGCCCGCGTTTCGGCTTTTGAAATCCACGGACGAAAAAACTCAAATGAATTTTTCAAAAACGATACATTTACAATTTATTTTAATGCAAAACACATATTGTATGAGTATTGTGAACCTATAAGCTAATGTATCTAATATATAAAATATGTTATCGTTACTATTGTCAAATAGCCAATTATAACAGTAATACAAATTCTACCAATAGCACCAATTCAACCAGTAGAATCAATTTTAACAATAGTATCAATTTTTCCAATAGCTCCAATTATATCAGTAATAAGTACCAACTTTACTGGTATGTTTAAATATATACTCTCGGGACTTAATCGCGTATTGTGAAACATTCTATTTACCTCGACGTTTCGATGATATTACAATCACCGTGGTCACGAGTAGACTGAGGGCCGGCGTCCGCTCGCATCTTCAACTGACGAGACTACCCTCAATCAGTCATCACAAACTACTAGGGTCGCGACACACCACACTAACAATGTCCGGCGATATGTTAGACGATTTTTTACGATGCGAACACATTTTGATGACTGGATCCCACGTTGAAGACAGTTTGTAACCATTTTCCCGGTTAAAATTTTTGTGTTTCTTTATTTCAACCGCCTCACGCACAATTCTGCTATAATAATGGCGATCATTGGAAAGGACTAATGGTTTGTGCAGTTCTATCCAGTGGTTTAATCCTGATTCAAGCAAATGCTCCGCTATCGCTGATTTTTCCACCTGGCGGTTTTTGACAGCTGCAATATGTTCTTTGACTCTTTCAGCAATAGTCCGCTTCGTTTGTCCGATATAAGAACTACCGCAGCTGCAATCGATCTTGTACACCCCCGGTGTTTGATAGGGTATGGTGTCTTTGACTGTTCCTACTTGTGCTGCTATTTTGCGTAGTGGAGTGAAGACTGTCTTTATTGCAAATTTTTTAAGCAATGAACCGACTTTGTCTGTAACCCCTCTAATGTACGGCAAGTATGCTCGTTGTCTCGGAACATCAACCTTTCTTACCCTATTCGTACGTCTAGCACACATGTTTTTCACCCTGTAGCCGTTCTTCTTTAAAACTCCTTGTACATGAGATAGTTCCCCTTGCAGAAATTCCGGGTCACACAATGCATAGGCTCTGTCAACTAAAGAAGAAACTACCGATGCTAAATGCGTAGGGTGGTGGTGAGACATTGCATTTAAGTATTTGTCAGTGTGTGTAGGTTTTCTGTAGACTGTGTGTGTTAGAGACCCATCTGATCTCGCCATTACTTTTATATCCAGAAATGGTAATGTACGATTACTTTGCAACTCAAAAGTAAACCTTATCTTATGATGGATAGAGTTAAGATGTTCTAGAAACTGTTCCACTTCTGACTTGTTACCTTTCATTATGCAAAACACATCGTCTACGTAACGTTTCCATAATTTTAAACTAGATGGGAACTGTATCAGCGACTCAAAATGCTCCATCCAGATGTTAGCCATCACGGGTGCTACAGGACTACCCATAGCAACGCCATCTATCTGTAGGTAGTGTTGCCCTCTATACAAAAAATAACTCCCTTCTAAACAGTTTCGTAGCAAAGTAATGTATCCCTCTGGCATGGTGTTTTCAATAAGTTTACGTCTAATTAGGTCTACACACTCTTTCAATGGAACATTCGTGAAAAGTGACACAATGTCAAAACTCACCATGATGTCATCTGGTTCCAGCTTCATGTCCCTAATTATAGTGATGAAATGGCGAGAATCCTTTACGAAGGAAGACGTCTTTCCCACCAATGGTTGCAACACTTTTGCAACGTAACCTGCAAGGCTGTAAGTCGGTGAGTTTATTTGACTCACAATAGGTCGCAGTGGAATGCTCGATTTGTGTATCTTAGGCAGCCCATACAATTTTGGTGGTTGAACAATTTTAGGTTTAAATAGTCTGATAAAGTCATCTTCTTCCATAATTTCTTTATTGTCTCTAATTACTGCGCGTATACGTCGTGTCACTCTGGCGGTCGCGTCGTAGGACACAGGTTTGTATATGTTTGTGTCACTCAACAATTCACGTACCTTTTTATCATAGTCAACCGAGTCGATCACAACCGTAGCATTTCCGTAGATCAGATCTAGAAAAACTCCGGAAAAAGAGAGTGCGGTTGGAATCGTCATTGGCATTTTTAATAAAGTGTCGTGATACGGACACTATTCCAACGTGTGCGAGAATAAAGCCGCGAAACGACATTCTTTTTTCTGGAGGTATTCTCCGAAGTGCTAGTGTTCGTTTGCTAAAACAAATTATTAGGAACTCTTACGGCGAATTAGACAAAGTGAATCGTGTTTTATACGTTTTGCATTGTGAGTGTAGTGCTGTGCTATCCTGTGACAATTTTAATATGTGTGATCGTGTTACCTACCTACAAGCAGATCGGATGTATGAATTGTGTAGTGCGACACATGACCGTAAATATAATAAGTTTTATATTCGTCAGAAACGGAACACAATTCATGAGGAAGATGTTTTGTCTGTAGTAAACTTATCCAGTACAACATTAAACAGTGCAACCGAAAGTGTCTTATCGAAAGGCTTGAATTTTG
The DNA here is from genome assembly GCA_963675405.1 of Cosmorhoe ocellata. Lineage (NCBI taxonomy): Eukaryota > Metazoa > Arthropoda > Insecta > Lepidoptera > Geometridae > Cosmorhoe > Cosmorhoe ocellata. The sequence continues at coordinate 3,812,587 of OY776271.1, read as the reverse complement.
CAACTACCCCACAACAAATTCCGTACGAGAAAATTATAAGTAGTGTTGAGGAAGTCATAGTACGTAACAAACTACCTACCAGTGACTCGGAATCATTAAGACAGGATGTTTCGGTAATATTGCGCAGAGCCAAATTGCCGAAATGTAACATTTCTTCCGAAGAACGGATAGCTCTTAAGAACTTACGCGAAAACAAAGATGTATGTGTTCTTAAAGCCGATAAGGGAAATGCTACGGTTGTGATCGACTCGGTTGACTATGATAAAAAGGTACGTGAATTGTTGAGTGACACAAACATATACAAACCTGTGTCCTACGACGCGACCGCCAGAGTGACACGACGTATACGCGCAGTAATTAGAGACAATAAAGAAATTATGGAAGAAGATGACTTTATCAGACTATTTAAACCTAAAATTGTTCAACCACCAAAATTGTATGGGCTGCCTAAGATACACAAATCGAGCATTCCACTGCGACCTATTGTGAGTCAAATAAACTCACCGACTTACAGCCTTGCAGGTTACGTTGCAAAAGTGTTGCAACCATTGGTGGGAAAGACGTCTTCCTTCGTAAAGGATTCTCGCCATTTCATCACTATAATTAGGGACATGAAGCTGGAACCAGATGACATCATGGTGAGTTTTGACATTGTGTCACTTTTCACGAATGTTCCATTGAAAGAGTGTGTAGACCTAATTAGACGTAAACTTATTGAAAACACCATGCCAGAGGGATACATTACTTTGCTACGAAACTGTTTAGAAGGGAGTTATTTTTTGTATAGAGGGCAACACTACCTACAGATAGATGGCGTTGCTATGGGTAGTCCTGTAGCACCCGTGATGGCTAACATCTGGATGGAGCATTTTGAGTCGCTGATACAGTTCCCATCTAGTTTAAAATTATGGAAACGTTACGTAGACGATGTGTTTTGCATAATGAAAGGTAACAAGTCAGAAGTGGAACAGTTTCTAGAACATCTTAACTCTATCCATCATAAGATAAGGTTTACTTTTGAGTTGCAAAGTAATCGTACATTACCATTTCTGGATATAAAAGTAATGGCGAGATCAGATGGGTCTCTAACACACACAGTCTACAGAAAACCTACACACACTGACAAATACTTAAATGCAATGTCTCACCACCACCCTACGCATTTAGCATCGGTAGTTTCTTCTTTAGTTGACAGAGCCTATGCATTGTGTGACCCGGAATTTCTGCAAGGGGAACTATCTCATGTACAAGGAGTTTTAAAGAAGAACGGCTACAGGGTGAAAAACATGTGTGCTAGACGTACGAATAGGGTAAGAAAGGTTGATGTTCCGAGACAACGAGCATACTTGCCGTACATTAGAGGGGTTACAGACAAAGTCGGTTCATTGCTTAAAAAATTTGCAATAAAGACAGTCTTCACTCCACTACGCAAAATAGCAGCACAAGTAGGAACAGTCAAAGACACCATACCCTATCAAACACCGGGGGTGTACAAGATCGATTGCAGCTGCGGTAGTTCTTATATCGGACAAACGAAGCGGACTATTGCTGAAAGAGTCAAAGAACATATTGCAGCTGTCAAAAACCGCCAGGTGGAAAAATCAGCGATAGCGGAGCATTTGCTTGAATCAGGATTAAACCACTGGATAGAACTGCACAAACCATTAGTCCTTTCCAATGATCGCCATTATTATAGCAGAATTGTGCGTGAGGCGGTTGAAATAAAGAAACACAAAAATTTTAACCGGGAAAATGGTTACAAACTGTCTTCAACGTGGGATCCAGTCATCAAAATGTGTTCGCATCGTAAAAAATCGTCTAACATATCGCCGGACATTGTTAGTGTGGTGTGTCGCGACCCTAGTAGTTTGTGATGACTGATTGAGGGTAGTCTCGTCAGTTGAAGATGCGAGCGGACGCCGGCCCTCAGTCTACTCGTGACCACGGTGATTGTAATATCATCGAAACGTCGAGGTAAATAGAATGTTTCACAATACGCGATTAAGTCCCGAGAGTATATATTTAAACATGTTTCCAAGTCGCGATAGTTTAAAAAGTGTTCTAACTTTACTGGTAGTATCAATTTTATCAATAGTACCAATTTTAGCAGTTGTACCAATTATATCAGTAGTACCAATTTTACTAGTAGTACCAATTTTACCAATAGCACCAATTTTACCAGTAGTAGGTACCTACCAATTGTACCAGTAGTACCAATTATACCACTAGTGTTGCATACCATGCAATAAAAAGTTTTATTTGTATTTTAAGAAGATATTTTATTTATATTATTTTTACATGGCTTATTTTCCTAAAATCTTTGTTACAGCATGGACTTCTTAGTATTGAGTAAGTGAATTTACCGACCGTCTGACAGACGAATTCAGTCATAGACATTGATATTTTAATCTGTGTTCGTATTAAACAACTAGAATCAATTTTACTAGTAGTTGGTATCAATTATACCTGTAGGTCTACCATGAGTTTTCACAATCTACACTCGCTAGCGATAATAGTTAAAAAAATGTATGTAAACTTGTATAGCGCCTCTAGCGGATAGTTGGGTACTAAAACGTCGCGTAGTTAACTATACTACGTAAAAGCGTACTACAGCGACTGTAGTTTGCGCTTCATTCATTTGCTTAGAATTCGGTACCATGAGTAACAATTTTGACAGAAGTCATAGTAACGTACTATTACTACTGTAGTAACGTCAGCCGATCTAAATGTGACAACTCATGGTAGACGTACTGGTATCAATTTTACCAGTAGTAGGTATCAATTTTACCAGTAGCACCAATAGTTACCTCGTGGTTGTCCCTCGCGTAGTTATTGTAGTAGTCGCGGTAGAAAGTGGAATAGTACTCGACAGGATCCTGCACCTGCAGCCGCTGCAGCGAAGGACCGAAGTCTAGCAGCACAAACTTGGTGATCCGGTGCGGGAAAACAGCGTTGAAGAACAGACCTGCGAAAATATCACAATACCGGTGCTAATACTTTTGTTCTGCAGACTCATTAAAATCCTACTAATATTATTCGCAACAAATTTGTGTACGATCTGCAGAAATGTGTTCCGTTGGTCTGGGTGTTTTCTATGTATAATAAAAAAATATCGATCTATGTATACAATGTATTAAATATATCAGTTATCTAGTAGGTACCCATAACACATGGTTGGCATGGTTGGATATAACCAGCTAAAGGTTAGGAGAGAACTAGCACTGGTATTATACTTATTTAAGGTACTTAGGGGTCTGATACATAACAGCGATATTCTAAGCCAAATATTGATTTGTGTGCCGAACAGATATGTTTGGAGGCGGAGGCGACCGCCACTAGTGGGGATACCGCAAGCGCGGACTCATCTGCTGAGCGAAGCGGCCCTGACGCGCGCACTCCGCACCCTTAACATTGTCGCCACCGAGACGGACATTTTCTGTTGTACTATGAGTGAATTCACAAAAGTAACTCTATATGTTTTATGTTACAAAATTTAGTTGTAGATTAGATAATTTTGTATTATTAAGGACTACAATATCGTGTTAGGTATAGCCTGTAAAGATATTGTTAGTGTTTAAATAAATAAATAAATAAATAAATAAACACAAGCTTTGAGTAGCTTACTTTGGGGCTAGATGCTGTGTGGATTGTCCAGCATTATTTATTATTATTAGAAACTCGAAATTTTGTAAGAATGTATGGATGTGTGGTTCTATGGATGTCTGGATGTATTTTTATTACTCTATCACGCTGAAACGGCTGAACGGATCTGGATGAAATTTGGCTCAGATATAGATTATAGTCTGGAATAGCACATAGGCTACTTTTCATCCCGGAAAAACGTACGGTTCCCGCGGGATAGTTTTGTTTTTCAAGGTACCACGCGGGCGAGGCCGTGAACGGAAGCTAGTAAATAATAAATATTGGTGGACAGTTCATACAACGATAACTAGCTCCAAACTAAGCAAAGCTTGTAAAATGGGAATCAGATGGTTGATAGATTAATTAAATACTTTTTATATAAATAATAATAAGTACCTGGGTGACCGAGCTTTGCTCGTTTTTTTGGGGTAAACGACGTTTTATAAAAATGAAACCTAGCTAGATCGAATTTATCACCCACGAAACCCTCTGCATACTAAATTTCATGAAAATCGGTCGAGCCGTTTCCGAGATTCAGATTATTGCTCGTTTAAAGGTATAAGATAATGCTGGACAATCCACACAGCATCATCTAGCCCCAAAGTAAGCTACTCAAAGCTTGTGTTATGGGTATTAGATAACTGATATATTTAATACATTATTTATAGGTACATAGATAGATATTTTTTATTATACATAGAAAGAAAACACCCAGACCAACGGAACAAATGTCTGCAGATCGTGCATAAATTTGTTCCGCGGCGGGAATCGAACCCGCAACCTCTTGCGTCGCAGGCGGACTCTCGCCCGCTGCGCCACTGAAGTCGTATACCTAAATACTTACATAGAATACATAATAACACCCAGACACAGAACAAACATTTGCGTTCATCACACAAATGTTTATCCTGGGTGGGGATCGAACCCACAACCTGCAGCACAGAAGAGCTACACATACATACATACATTCAGAACACATTACCTTCACAGTCTGGTAATAACAAAATATTGATGGACATTTAACACAACTAATCTAGCCCCGACGAGGAAGCGCGAACAAGACGCGCTCACGAGGGAGGCCGGCGAGGATATGGAGCGACGATGTCGTGGAGGTTGCGGGGAGGACATGGACTCGAGAAGCACAGGACCGCCGACAATGGAATCGCATGGAGGAGGCCTACATCCACTTTTGGGTGCCAAAATAAAATAAATTGAACAAAATTTAAAAAAAAATTCTTATAAGTATTATAAAAAGTGTAAGTGAAATTTAAACAATTAATGAATTACGTAGTAGGTACTGTGAATTTGGAAATAAAGGCTTTATTTATTTATTTTAATCTAGCCCCAAAAATTATGGCCACCATGAGTTTTGTATACACAGTAGGAATTCTATGATCCCGCAATTTTCAATAAATAAATAATAATAAATAAATAAATAATGCTGGACAATCCACACAGAATCATCTAGCCCCAAAGTAAGCTACTCAAAGCTTGCGTTATGGGTACTAGATAACTGATATATTTAATACATTATTATACATAGATAGATATTTTTATTATACATAGAAAACACCCAGACCAACGGAACAAATTTCTGCAGATCGTACACAAATTTGTTCCGCAGCGGGAATCGAACCCGCAAGCTCTTGCGTCGCAGGCGGACTCTCGCCCGCTGCGCCACAGAGGTCGTCGATGGTATGTATGATAAGATCATTTTTAAAATACCTTGTTCACAGCCCAAAGAGTGGCCAATATAGATGAATCTATTCCACCCCAAATGCTCCAACACCACTTCCACAGCGGCCACGAAATGGAAACGTGACAACTTCACACCTAGAAATGAGAGACCTATTATGACCATAAGGAAATAAATAAAATAAAAAAGCCTTTATTCTACTACTTACTAAGCTTATCAGATTAACAAACTAAAGTAATTCTAATTTTTATATTTTACTAGTTGTCCCGGCAAACTTCGTACCGCCTGCCTATTTTATTTAGAAAACGTTTGTATGGGAAATAGAAAAGGGCTATTTTTTGAGTTTTCCCTGCAGTTATTCGAATTTTTCTTACCTTTTAAACCTTCCCTAGACCTCCACGAACATTTCAAGACCAATATAAGATAAATCCGTTTAGCCGTTCTCGAGTTTTAGCGAGACTAACGAACAGCAATTCATTTTTATATAGATAGATAGATAATAGATAATAATGAACACATTTTACATGACCCTAGGTATCTACCAAATAATGTTTTTAACTTATTTTTTTTCCCTCACATTTACAGCAAGGTATGAAAGAGTTATTCTACAAGTATTAACTGTCAAAAATGTAACACATTTCTTTATGTAAATGCAGGTAGGTAAGATTGTAAGTTAATTGGGTTACCTATCCAAAGGCTTTCTTAATGACCTAACATTACATAGGATTATTTTGATGATCTTGGACTCTCATTACCTATAGGAAAGGCATCAGATCTCCCGTTCCCTGGCATATCAATCCCCACATAATGGAATTTCTTCGGGAGGAGTTCTATCAGGGGGATGAAGGAAGCCAGACTGTCCTGCCGTCCATGGACTAATAACACCGGCTGTCCAGTTGGATCACCCCACGATACCACTGAAATAAATAATAAATAAATATGATCACGACTGTAATCCACGGACTCGGTAGATATCTCCTCAGATCTTTAGTTACTTAGATCTTTGAGGATATCTAAAGAGAGTCAGAGGCACGTCCGAACATGACATTTAAAATTATGTCTACATTTTGCACAGTAATTAAATAAGACTCCTTTCAGCTCAGTTGGTAGTAACTCTGCCTTCCGAGCTGTAGGTTGTGAGTTCGATCCCCACCCAGGAGTAACATTTGTGTGATGAACACAGATGTTTGTTCTGTGTCTGGGTGTTAGTGTGTAATTTATGTACTTATTTACAAAAATAAGTATTTATGTATATACTGGGGATAATGAAACTATAATGATTGATCTTCTTCTTCGTATCACTAGTCATCTCGAACCAGTGTTGAAAGGAATGATTCGTAAAAAACTATTTAACTTACCAGCGATTCTACCCCACGGCGCTGAGACGAACCATTCTTTGAGGAACTTATTCATTTTCTAAAGTGATTTTTACGAACGGACGAGGAAGATGCAGTCTACTTTAACGACCTATTTTTAATAGGTATTACTAGGTAAGTAATATTACTTTAACAACGGAGTTTCCTTTCCTTCATAATCTTATCTTCTGCCTTTATTCAAATGATAATTTGGTATTATTACAAAGTTTTAGGATAGAGGAAAGGGAACATTCGTCATAGCCAATAGCAGCACTGAATTTAATTTTAGTATTGCCTGATGCGCGTGCGCTTTGATAATTGGTAATTTATTTGTAGTAGATTTGAACGTTTATATTTTGTGCGTGAACAAGTTTTGTATTCAATTTTTACAGCACAGAATATCTAAGCCTGATAGTTATTATCAAAAAAGTAAAGTCCAAAGGTGTCCAAAGTTCAGTGCAAATTACAAAGTCCGACAAAATTAATGATAATCAACAATAGGTATCAAAAAATTATTAATCCTAGAATAAATAGTAAACACAAACAGCTGATCAGCTTTTATTCATTTTCTTAGTAGACCTATGGCATCTGTCACTTTTTAGATTAATTTTGCCAGTGTCATGTATATTTTTTAAAGAGTGTCAACGTCACATTTCATAGTTAAATAGTCATGTCAAGTGAATTTATAACAAAAGATGCATCTATTGTACTTTTTCTTATAAAAAATTCTTGGGACATTTTCCAATGGATGTACATAGAAAGGAATTATCCATTTTAATTCAAATGTTTCACACTCGTGTCAAGAACTTCGCTTTATTGGGAAAATAGCCACCAAAATTACACAATAGAACGAGAACTAAATATGAAAAATAGAGTGACATGCCCACAGCTATTAATTATTTTCTTGGAATAAATTTTATTCCAAGGAAACATGTCTTAGAGCATGACACTGTTTCATTTTTGCAAAATGATGGCGCCAAAACGAAACGGCGCCATTTTCATGCTTAAAGTATATACGAATGTTTATAGGAAACAAACATGACGTGGAACAAAACATTTATAGTGATGTACAAAAATACCCACATGATTTCAAAGAATGAACTTGAATGAAACTTGTGATCTGGATTCACGAACATCATGGTCTAGGATTGATTGATAGACGATAGTGTTAGCACATTGCTAAAAACAAACTTCTGGGTTTTCAGAGAAAATTAATTTATTATTGTGAGAAAAAAAAAAAATATGATCACGACTGTAATCCCCGGGCTCGGTAGATATCTCCTCAGATCTTTAGTTACTTAGATCTTTGAGGATATCTAAAGGGGGTAGTCAGAGGCAAGTCCAAACATGACATTTGGTACATGCCCACATTTTGCACAGTAGTTAGTATTCCGTACGTGACAGGTTGCAAGCCCATCGCCGCTTATAAGAATACTAACCTATGACACATACCTTCGAATTTTTGGTTCTAGGGTATGCCGGTTTCCTCACGATTATTTTTGTATGATTTTTAAATTAGACTTAGGTACCTATACCTAAATTTAGGCAGTATCTTCTTAGCTTTTTAAAAGTAGATAGGTATTAGGTACCTATGTAATAAGTACTGTTCAAAATGACACTGTACTTATGTAGTAGACACGTCGTATTGATTTAGTATTTTACCAAGGTTTTTTTTGTTATAAAATAAAACTTCAAGGTCGTTGTCACAGTATATAATTTATTTTTATAGTACCTATCTACCTAACATGATTTCGTAGTAAGTGTAAGTATAATTTCACAATCCTTAACCCAAAAATCAAAGTCTAGATTTAAAAATATTACTGCGCTTTTCAAAAGCCGTTTTCAACAAACTGTCAATATGCGGCACAAGTGACTCAGGACTCGTTATATGCACGTCATGGCCACCCGTGACGGTGACACGGTGGAAATGCGGGAGAGTTTCATCGCATTTATGCAGTAAGTTTTCAGCAAATCTCTTTGATCTTGTGTTATCTTTTGATTCGGATGCGTCTATCGATAAAGTTGGAGGCATATTTGTCGTCAATAAAGTGTAAAGTGTCTCTTCTGGGATTTGAACTGAGGCTATTTTCTTCATTCGTGGTTCCCATGATAATCTAAAAAGTAAAACCATTCATTCATATATCAATTTATTTTTCAGTGTTTGGGCCCTTTTACTCAATTTGATAATTTACCGTTATTTTTAAAACTTTTTGAACCTTGACTTTAGAGCTCGTCTTTCAAGCTGATAGCATGAAGATAGAGCAATAAAAGATTGGTTGATAATAAGTTATTTCACGAATGGTAGGTACATTTAAAATTAACTAATATTTTACGAGATAAACCAAATAGTTTGTTGCGAACAATGACGAAAGTGAGAAAAATTACGAAACCGTTGAGCAGAAAGGTCTGTTTACTTGTTGATAGTAACTTTTTTCAAATGTAGGTATTATGAACTGATAAATGTAGGATAGAAATTTTAAAAATTGATGTGTGGGCTTAGTTACAAAAGGACTTTTTCGACCAGCCAACCTAATCTGATGATTTATGCAAGTTTTAAAACGTGCATAAATCATCAGTACACTTAAAAATTTATAAAACACTGAACTTACTTGTACGAGTCAATGCCCATAGGTATCAGAGATCTGGAAAGTATGATCTCAGCTTGTTCCTCTGTCAGACTTCTGTTCCGAACCACTAAGCTAACAGCGTCATCGTACGTGTATAATCTGGGTTTTCGCGAAGTCCACCTGCAACATGGTTTATGTATTTTATCGTTCATTCCTCTGTTCTTTCAGCGTTAATGGACTTCCCACGATTTAATTCGCATTGTTTTTTTTAACATACAAACTATCCTCTCTCTGCATGTCTGCACCCTTTAGTTAGAGCATAGGTGGCCAAAGCCCAGCCCTAGCTTTTGATCCGGTCCGCGGAAAATTAAGAAACTGCTTGTTAATATTTTATTTTGTTTAGAGGTTCAAATTCGGGAATTAATTTACACTCAAAAGAAACCTGGTGGGAAAGAGCGCTGGTGGTGTAGTGGTAGCACCCCCGCCTCACGATCCGAAGGTCGTGGGTTCAAACCTGGTCGTGCACCAATGAGTTTTTCCAATATAAAAATTTATGTGCTCAATGCCAGTGCTCTTAAACGGTGAAGGAAAACATCGTGAGGAAACCGGCATACCCTAGAACCAAAAATTCGAAGGTATGTCTTAGGTTAGTTTTCTAATAAGCGGCGATGGGCTTGCAACCTGTCACGTACGGAATACTAACTACTGTGCAAAATGTGGGCATGTACCAAATGTCATGTTTGGACGTGCCTCTGACTACCCCCTTTAGATATCCTCAAAGATCTAAGTAACTAAAAATCTGAGAAGGTATCTACCGAGCCCGGGGATTACAATCGTGATCATATTTTTTTTTTTTTTTTCAAAAGAAACCTACTATTCTCAGCCCTCTAGGACTTATGATTTACATACGCTATGCGTTGATTATGTCAGTGTGTAGATCCAGAAACGATAAAACCACTTACTTTTGATAACTGCTGTAGTAATCATTGTATAAGTAATGGTACCAATAAGCCTCCTTGTAGCTGACATAATAATACATGGATAATGGCGGTAATGGGTCCAAAAATACCATTTTTGTTATTTTTCTGGGAAAAATATGATGGTACAAAAGTCCTGAAAAAATACGTAGGTGAGTATTAAAAAAAAATTGGGATTTGAATCATAAATAAGTGATTTCTTAATCAAAGTGCGCAAAGATAACTCTAAAAAACTTCCTCAGGCAAAGCATTTTGTATTTTTTTCTATTTAGTAACATTTTTAATTATTATTTTTGTATGAAAGACGTTCCGCCATAATAAATATTATTTACCTACATAGACCTTACCTATACTCAAAAGATTACTTACCAATGATGCAGCCCATAGAGTGAGCTAATAAAATAAAGTGTTTCCATCTCATGTGCTCCACCACACGCCTCACGACTTCCACTAAATGGGTTTGTGATATAATGAGGCCTGAAGGGAACGGGCATGACTTTCCATGACCTGAAAGAAGAACCAAAGAAAAATACCTCCTTTGTGAAGATAAAGGAAATAAGAATAAATTGCAATCTAGACTCAGAAAGGAATCTACCTTACAAGTCTTTTAATAAGGTAGAAAACAAAATTTTCGTCCTACTGTATAACATTTATGTTTACTGTGCCACCTACGCTGAGCGCATTTTTCTAGTGTGAATGTACGAGTATAGATGGCGTTATTATCAACTTGAATACTCAGTTCTGCTAATTTCCGCAAAAGAGAAATTGTCTCTGATTGCGACAGGGGGGCGAGGAAAAGGAAGTGAAAACTGAAGTCAGTGTGACAGTTTCCTGGGCCTTAATATTTCTAAAAGTTATGTCTGTCTGTCAGTCAGTTAGTTAACACACAAGTTTTAGTTATTTAGATGATAATGAGTACCTGGCATATCAACTCCAACATAATAAAAATCATCAGATAATTGATCTACTAAGGGTATGAATGTGGCTGCCGTGTCCATGTATCCGTGGATCACAAGTACAGGAGGATTGGCTGGATTACCCCAAGAAACCACTGAAATAATAAAATTATTAAGCGCCATTATTTACTTATTTATTAGCATCAAGTATTTTAAAAGTTATCATCATATTATTTTCTTCAATCATCATCATCTTCCTGCCTTTTTCCCACGTTATGTGGTCGGCACAACATGTGATCTTCTTCCATTTCCCTCTATCATTCGTCATCTCAGTACTCACTCCTTTCTTACCCAAAATTTTAATTTAAATTTTAATAAAAGTTATAAAAAAAATACATTACCTACACGCTCACTTATTTAATTAATTAATGCATTTCAAATGTCATCTTGAATATTGCATCAAACTATTTAAAAAAAACACTCACTGACGACATTGTCAAAAATATATGAAATATACTCATCCTAACGCGCAGTAAACCTAGGTAATCATTAATTACATCGACCGTTAAAAAAGTATTAAATCCGTTCATCTAATATTATATTATCACATAAAAACGTATTAAACATCATCTGTGTATCATACTTTTTTTTACAATAAAACCTACAGAACACAATGATCCTCGTCAACAACAAAATAAACCGAGTAAACTATTCAAGCTCATTCACTCATTCATTCACTGTCAGTTCATATTGTGATCAATCAATATTTTTAATCTGCAAGCACATCACTAGTTAGTTTGTAAAATGTTGTGAACTGTCTGAAACCTTGAACTTTTCGACTTCCTTCTTAACAATGACATTACCTCTAGTTAATTAAGTTGTAAGATTACTTACTTGCAATCTTTCCCCAGCGGGCCTTGACAAACCACTCTTTGACTTTCTTTGGCATCTTGTCCTATTTATTTATAGGTACGAAGGTATTTATTTACAAATAAGTGTGTAGGTACCTATCTATATACGTAGTAATGTACCTACTGCAAGCAGATAACTAACTAGACTCGGACGGAAAAGTTGTATCGTAATAATGATAATCACGGAAGCTTACGCACACCTTACGCACGTAATAAACGGGTTTAAATACAGATAAAATGGCTTGGAAATTAAGTACCTACAATAAAAACGACAGATGTGAAGAATGTGGAGATAAAAATGATATTAGCTAGACGTTTGTTAAGATATTACTGATTGTTGCGTTCATCACTCCGGCGGCGCAGTTCCATCTATCTCTGCGGACGGAGAGGGGCGGGGAAAGATGGGGGGGTCGGGGGGTAGACTAGCATCACACACGCACACAATATGGATAAAAGTAGGTAGGTAGGTATCTAGGTTTTTTACTTCTACGTTACGTACGGCTTCTACCATGGTAAGTAAAATAGGTAAGTACCTACATACCTATCTAGGTAGGTTACTAAAAAAAATGTAGGTAGTGTAGGTAGACTAAAGTTTAGATTTCGTATATTGATAAAATATATTATTTCCATTGTTCAAGATTTGAAATATCACATCGTCCTGGTTTATCGAAAAAAACTTCTTTATATTCGACCTTTGCGGTTCTTTGTTTTGAATTTGGAATCCGTGAACTAATAAGAATTGCCAGTTCAATGAACTCCTGTCAGAATGAGCGGTTAGTGATTCGGTTCGTTTTGCTTCTTCTGTTTTTAATCTGAAAATAAAAAAGTTAGGCAATTGAAAACAGCTTAGTACAATCTAGGATAGACTGAGTGTTTCCACTTTTAGGGATTTCCCCCATTTTTAGGGCGAAACTAGGTAGGTACCTACTTAGTTTATAAATAAATAAACTATTAGGGGATGGAAGACACAAGAGAGTGATAATTGTGATTTTCATATAACCGCTTTATTCGGTTGGGGCGTCGATAATAGTGAGCTAGTAACTTTCTTCATCTCAAAATAAAGGAGAGAAGTCAGCGAAAGCCTGCAACAGTAATGCTTCTTCTTCTGAGTTTTTCAAATGAATTATTTTTGCTTAATTTTTTTCGCATTAAAATATGCAAATAATATGTTTATGGTGTTTTTCTTTAAATAACCTATTATTCATGCCCCTAAATTCCATTAAGGAATTAAAAAAAAAAATAGGGATTTTTAGGGATAATTTCCAAAGAATTTAGAGCAAAAGCAAAATCCTCAGTGGAAACACTGCTAGGCCAATCCAAGTCGAAATCCGTCCAGCCTTTTGGACTTTTCCCGTAAAGAAAAACTGTCTTTATAGCTCATGCTGGGAGAGCTGTATGAAAGTTATTCCTGACATCTTGTGATAGGTACATATATAAGTAACTAAAACTTACATAATAAGTGTGTAATATAAAAATTTACCTTTTATTATAAAATCTTCTAAAACTAACCACCCAGTGATCAAAGTCTGTATAGAGTTCCTCCATAGACAAACAGCTTGTTGAATCTAAAAAAAATATAACCGATAATAATTATAAATTCGGGGAAATTATAGACACTAAGACACTCGCTAGAAATGATTTTTAAATTTGGAATATTCGTTCAAATACCCGAATACCTACGTCTCGTCTAAATCGGATTTATTTCGGTTCTATTCCAGCCATAAGTAGGTAGGTAAGTTATTAGTAGGTAGGTACCTATAGTTATAAAAATAAATAAATAAATAAATATGATCATACCTAAGTACCTACCTATATAATATTCTACCTATAGATTATGTTGTTCCGCTGACTAACTAAAAACTAACTAAAAAAAAATGCTGAAATAAACGCGACCTTATTTTTTTCACATCAAATACTAAATTAGCGTAAACATTTTAAATTACAATTCTAAATTTGACTATACTGACGTATGATTGACGTGTTTTAGATTATTTCAGAAGCCATGTAAATTGGTGTTGACTAAAGCTACGTGAAAATGGTGGAAAATTAATTAAATTAGAATGATTATGTCAATTTTAGATCTTTTTAAAACTGTCATTCAAAAATTTTACGCTAATTTGGTCTTTATAGCAAGCCAAATAAGATCGTAGGTACCTATGGTAGCATTTTTTAAGTTAGTCTGCAAAACAACCGAATTACCACCATACCTATTATTTTTTTTATTTATTTACTTATACTTTATTGTACACAGATTACATAACATGTGTGACAAAAGGAAGGCTTAATGCCTAGGGGGCATTTTCTACCAGCCAACCCATTCTGGTTTAAAACCAGGTCGGCGCACAAAAATAAATTTAAAGAATAATAATTTAAAACTAAAAACTAAAACTAATTAAATATTTCACAGAGAAAAAAAACAATAAAATACTAATATATGTATAATAATAAATATATAATAGGAATACAATTTAGGATTCTATTAATTTTAAATCATTGTTTACCAGGAACATTATATTCCAGAGAAGTTTATGGGTGGGTAGGTAGGTACCTAGAATAAAAACGTTTCGCAAAAATGAATTCCAAATACAAAATAATCACTTACCATTTTCAGAAATTAATTTATTTCGATCCATTTTCAAATGCACATAATACCTTGACGTTTCACAACACAGCCCGCATTCGCTTGTTACGATTAAAAAAAAAACAAAACAAAATTTCAATAATAATGTTGTTTTGACAGCGGTTTGTTTTATACTGAATGTCAACAAACTGGCGCGCCTGCGCTGTGCAGATAGTGACTCCGATGCAATGATCGCTAGTGATGTTTATTCATTAATATGTAGATATTTAATTATATTATTTACTAGCTTCCGCCCACGGCTTCGCCCTGATACCTTGTAAAACAAAAACAAATGTATCCCACGGCAACCGTACATTTTTCTAGAAACTAAAAGTAAGGCCGTGTACTATTCCAGAATATAATCTCTGTTCCAAATTTCATCCAGATCCGTTCAGCCGTTACAGCAGCGTGAACGAGTAACAAACATCCAAACCAAACTTTCACGTTTATAATAACAGTAGGTAGGATAGTTATAATAAGAGCACTACGACAGCATTTTAACTAAGTTAACTGTTTTGTCTCGCTCTTTCTTTTGCGAAAATGAGACAGCGTGCTCGGCAAATTTAGCCGTGGCTGCCAAGTTGGTTAATGTAGCTATACAAAGAATAAAGTAAGTACCTACTGTTTTGTCTCGCTCTTTTTTTTGCGAAATGAGACAGCGTACTCGAAAAAATTTGGTCGCGAGTCGCGGCTGCCAAGTTAGTCAAACCGAATAAATTTCTCGATTCTCGAGATGCAATTCATCGATACGGTCCCATCACTAGATGAAAGGTTGGTAAACGTCAGAGTAGTTATTCTGCAATGACTCGATATGGTACTATCTCTACTATGACAACACTACCTATGGGGCAATTCGGATTAGCTAATAGTAGAATTTAGTTATATAACATTGTTGCGTGATTTTAGTTAAGGCTTCTTATGAATTTACGAACGCAATATAGCTATTCTTGTAGGCTACCTATGTAATTTACATTTAGGTATACCTACCGAATTTCACCGAAATCTGTTCAGCCGTTAAAGAGATAACACATTTTTGCATTTACAAAACATATTAGAACGATTTCAAATGTTGCTTAGAGAATTATAAAATATATTATGTACCTACGTACAAGCTAGTTTATTTAAAAAAAAGTGTAAGCACCTAATTGGCTAAATCTGTTTCGTTCTAAGTTTGAAAGTGACATTCATTATTACCTACCTACCTACGATAAAGACATTATAAAAAAAGAAGTCAAGTCAAGTCAAAGACTAATAAAAAGAAAATCGATCGACTCCAATAAAATTACAAGGATAACTAAGCATTTAAAAAAAATAGTAATAAATCTTATTTTTTAGACACGAATATCCATAAATCAATTTAAATTTTATTAAAATAAATTGATTTTTTTTTACGGAATCATCAATCCCTAAGAAATCAAATTTATATTAGACCACTTCTGAAGTACCACCAAATACATTAGCATAGGTACATTACATTACATACATCAGCATTAGTACCTACTACCAAATACATACCTACCTACACCCCTTCATTCGCGGTCGGGCTAAAAATCCTACCAATGATAATAACAGATTGAAGATAAGGAAATAGCATTATAATCATGCACAACAGATTATAATTATGTACATAATTACGTACAAAATCAAAGTGCATTCAATGCTTAGGTACCTACCTAGTATACCTATCTATAGGTACCTAGTTAGCAGTGTTTCCACTGAGGATTTTGGTTTTGCCCTAATAAATTCTTTGGAAATTATCCCTAAAAACCATTATTGTTTTTTGAAATTCCCTAATTTAGGGCGCAAGAAAATAAACGCATCTTTTTTGCACATTTTGGAAGACTCAGAAGAGGATGCATTAGGTAGGTACCTTAGCAGGCTGACTTCTCTTCACTGACTTCTCTCCTTTATCTTGAGGTGAATTAGATACCTACTACTTATAGCTCACTATTATCACTCGTGTCTTCCTTCCCCTAATAGGGTAGAGCTATAGAGCAAAGAATACAAAGTTTTACCACATCATGCCGTTCCTCGGAATCGGCGAGATCAACACAGAGTCTGCGAGCCTAACTCAAAGACTACTTTGATGCGCAAAAGTATTTTTTGCATGGCTCCTTCCATTTATAATAAACTACCAAAATCACTTAGAGAATTACCACGTTCATTGTTTCAGAAAAAGTTGAAAGCCAATTTGGAAAGGAAATGCTATTACAGAGTAGGTAAATGATTTTATGACGGACAAATATTTTTTTGTTGGACAATAGTAAATAATAGCAACTGATCTAATATGTAATGCATTACGTTTTTTTTTATTGTAAATTTTATTTTTCTTAACTAATTTTCATTTTATTTAATACCTAATTAATTTTATTTTATTTTTTTTATTGACATTGACTGTACCTTAATTTTGCACGCCATACTGGTAGAAATACATTGTGTCATATTTAAGCATATACCACCGATGTACCTTATTTACATGTATTTGATGCAATAAACCTTACTTTACTTTACTTTACTTTATCAAGTAATCTTTACCCTAAAATTCCTTAAATCCGTGTCGCAATAAAAATAGCCCTAAGTCGTAGGTACATGAGCTAAATAGTTCCGCCCTAAAAAAGGAGAAATCCCTAAAAGTGGAAACACTGGTAGGTAGATACGTTGGCTGCACAACGCAAGGGCACAAACACGCCAAGGTCAAGAAAACGTAGGAAGGTTGTATCCTACCTGCTATACCTACACCTAACTTTCAATCCTATATAATAAAGCGGCCAAGTGCGAGTCGGACTCACCCATGAAGGGTTCCGTAGCAAGTAACATAATAAGTAGTTCCTTCCTTTATGTTCATGAATGTAGATGACTTATTATATTTTAGTATTTAACATTTTACCCGACGCGCTCATACATATGAAGAATGTAATGAGAGTGAATGAAGCAAAAGAAATATGTCAGGATCGTAGCGAGTGGAGATCCGTGGTCTCTGCCTACCCCGTCGGGAAACAGGCGTGATTTTATGTATGTATGTATGTAACATGTACTTTATTTGGATATTTAATTATGCATAACCAAAAACTCTTATTTATATTTTATTCATATTTAGTTACAATAACTAATTTATTAAATGTTTTTGAATGTAAATTGCGGTGTACGATTTATGACGTATTATAAAAATACTACTTACTAGATCTCGTTCAAACCAATTTCCGGTGGAAGTTTACGTGGTAATGTACATCAATCTTTCTTTTTAGTTGTATCATTCTCTTATTTTAGAAGTTATCTACAGGGGTGGGGACACATTTTACCACTTTGGAAGTGTCTCTCGCGCAAAATATTCAGTTTAAAAAAATATGATATTAGAAACCTCTACATCATTTTTAAAGACCTATCCATAGATACCCCACACGTATGGGTATGATGAATTTTTTTTTTGAGTTTCAGTTCTAAGTATGGGGAACCCCAAAATTTATTGTTTTTTTTTTCTATTTTTTGTAAAAATCTTAATGCGGTTTACATAATCTATTTACAAAGTTTCAACAGTATAATTCTTATAGTTTCGGAAAAAAAGTGGTTGTGACATACGGACGGACAGACAGACAGATATGACGAATCTATAAGCGTTACGAAACCCTAAAAATACCTATTGTAGGCATAGTAAACACAAAAAAATAATTTAAAACTTTTTTAATAATCATAATTATAGGTAATTAATTACTATAGGTACCTAGTAAGTTACCTATATATTTACATACGATTCATACAATAAAATACTTAGATTAAAATTATTAGTGCGATATTATACATATACTTACCTAGTTATTAAATATATAAAATTATCTAGGTATTCACCTACTGTTATTTACTACCAAGCCAATTAGACCTAGATTAATACCTAACTTATTTTTAAGTCATAATCCAGCACAGTTAAACTTACACAGAAGACGCATTGTTCAACAGTACCCCTAATATGAGTTTTTGATAGTTTACGAAAACTTTTTTCGAATAGTATCCTTTCATACATACATTTACCTCCAGAACAATAATACCTACCTAAGGTCGATAATATAGAAAATATCTAATCGTCAGTCCCAGCAATGATTTTCAAACCAAGTTTTCACGATATCGACCTTATTTTAGTTCCTTAACATTTCCGATGGAGGTAAATGTATGAAGGGATACTATTCGAAAAAAGTTTTCGTAAACTAAGTACCAAAAACTCATACTGATAGCAATTCATTATTTTATTTATAAACACTTTATTTTAATAAAATGTAATATTAATAAGAATTTACATCTAAACAATTAAGCGAAGAAGTGGCAGTGGGCTGGCCATAATATCTGTCGAAGAACCGATAACCGTTGGGGTAAACGAGTTCTCGAGTGGAGACCGCGGCTCGGCAAACGTAGTGTAGGACGCCCTCCGGCTAGGTGGAGTGACGATCTGCGAAAGGCTGCTGGTGGAGGCTGGATGCGTCGAGCTGAAGACAGGGCGCAATGGCGCTCATTCATTAGGGGAGGCCTATGTCCAGCAGTGGACTGCTATAGGCTGATGATGATGATGATAAGCGAAGAGAAGTTGCAGAGAGTTGGTGTTATCATAAAATATAGGTACAATTTTTTTTGTTGACCGGCATTTTTTTAGGCCCAATAAGAAGGACCATCTTTGATATACTTAAAATAATGAGAAAGAATGTTTAAATATTCTGTACACTAACGCGTGAATAATTAAACAAAATATAAACCTTTGTACACTTATGATAACCACAGCTAAGTTAAAATCATAACTTACTTATTTAACTCTAAAGTAAATTACAGATATTAACTTTAAACAGTTTAATATAAAAACCCACTTCAGCTTTTCAAATAAAGTCTTAGTCATTTAACAATTCTAATCACGCTAACATTGCCCAACATTTATAATGACACTTCCCTGATAGTCACAATGACACTTCCCCATGTTTCATGTATAGGTAGGTACTCACAGCTCACGATAACGCGTCCTTTCGAGTCACGACATTCCTTGGATCACGAATCATGATGACACTTCCCCGCTAGTATTTTGATCACACTTCCCCCGAGTCACTATGAATAACGTTCACATAAACAAAGAATATGCGTACCAAAGTTTTCATTCCAAAGCGGGCGGCACTAATCGACGCGAGTACTATCCACAAACTTCTTAATCCTCACGTATCACGATGACACTACCCCGTAAATCATGATGACACTTCCCTACGAGTTTACACTTCCTCGCGGGTTTCATGTGAGTGCCGTTGGAGTACTGCCAGTCGTTGCTGCGTCACTTCCAGATGATGCTTCCTCCATTTGATCCTTCTATTCTGGAACCACACCTTCACCTATTAAAGATAAAGTTCTGAGGTAACAAAGAAAAAAAATACAGTCGAATTGAAAATGGGGGAGCCATTTTTGAAGTCGTTTAAAAAGTGTCTAAAATTTCGACAAAAATAATAAATTGAGAAGTTCTACTCATACTACACATCTATAAACTTACGCGATCTGAACACATTACTATTTTAAGTATTAAACGGGTATTTATCGCGTTTTTGTCATCCCGTGACCGCGACAGTGTGTAAAACTGTCGAAACGTCGGTAAAAATAGGTAAAGACAACGCATTATAGACCCGTTTAATACTAATAGTACCTGGATGACCGAGCTTTGCTCAAGTTTTTTTTTGGTAAATAGTGTTTTTTGGAAAATCAAACCTAGCTAGATCGATTTATAGCCCTCGAAAGCCCCTGTATACTAAATTTCATGGAAATCGTTGGAGTCGTTTCCGAGATATATATATATATATATATATATATATATATACATATATACAAGAATTGCTCGTTTAAAGGTTTAAGATAATAAGGACTACACACCTGTGCTTCTGTGAGTTGCAAGGCGTGGGCCAGGTACAGGCGCTCAGGTCCCACCATGTACTGCTGTCGCTCGAACTCGGCCTCCAGCCTCTCCAACTGTTCCGGAGTGAAGATCGTACGGATCCTTTTACTCCGCCCTGAACTGAAATACCTTTATTATGAGCTTTGTAGATGCCGGTTCTCAACGGAAGAGAAGACCAAATTGACGTTTATGACAACAAAAGTGACCAAATCACAAATTACAGCCTTTTAAGGAGCACTGTAGACAGCGGTTCTTTACGGAAGACAAGACCAAATTGACGTTTATGACGACAAAAGTGACATTTTGTTTGGCATAATTACAAATTACAGCCTTTTAAAGAGCATTGTAGACAGCGGTTCTATAAGTAAGAGAAAACAAAGACGTTTATGACGACAAAAGTGTCATTTTTGTTTGGCCAAATCACAAATTAATGACGGAAATAAAAGAAGAAAAGACTAAGTGACATTTTTGACGTCAAATGTTACAATTTGTATGACAAAATCACAAATGAATATCGAAAATTACGAAGGTAGGTAACGAAAAATTTATATTTTTGACTTCATTTTTGTATGGCCAAATTACAAATTAGTGATAGAAATTACGGAAGGGAAAACCAAGTAATATTTTTGACGACGAAAGTGACAGTTTGTTTGGCCAAATAAGAAATTGATGATGGAAATGAAGGATGAAAAGGCGAAGTGACATTTTGACGAAAAAATACTTATCACTGCGCAAAATGTGGTCATGTACCAAATGTCATGTTCAAAGATCGAAGTAACTAGAGATTTGAGGAGATATCTACCGAGCCTGGGGATTACAGTCGTGATCATGTAACTGTTAAGAAATCAGTGCTACACGATTTAGCGTTTACTTCGCACGTTAAAAATTATTCAAAAATATTTAAAAAAGTTTGTCATGCAGCGAAATCTTTACATATAAGAAATAAAATAGAAAATTCATCAAACAAAATAAAAGCAACGTGGAAATTAATTAATAATGAAACAGGTAAATCGAAATCTCGCAATAACCAAATAAGTTTAAAAATAAATGATAACAATTATAACAAAAGAACAGGAAGTTGCAGACGCTTTCGATAATTTTTTCTCGAATATACCTAAAGTTGTGACACAATCGTTAAACTATTCAGTCTCTAATGCGTTTACTTTATTAGAATCTAATGTTGCTAAATGTGAACGTGCGTTTAACTTTACATATATAAACGCAGCTAGTATTGTAAAAGCATTCAAATTACTTAATATAAAAAATACGGAAGATCTATCGGGAATGTCTACAAAGGTGTTAAGTACTATAATTTTAGATGTTGCTCCTTGTTTAGCTTATATTTTTAATAGGTGCGTTGACGAAGGAGTTTTTCCCGACCTTATGAAACATAGTAAACTCATTCCTTTGTTCAAATCTGGAAGCGAAAGAGATCCCGCTAATTAGTGACCAATATCGATATTGCCCGCGCTAAGTAAAATCTTTGAAAAAATAATTCTTAATCAGCTATTATCTCACTTCAACGTTAACGGACTACTTCATAGTAATCAGTACGGATTTACCAAAGGTCGATCAACAACAGATGCAGGTATAGCTTTAATGAAACATATATTTGATGCGTGGGAGAAGTCGCAGGATGCAATCGGTGTATTCTGTGATCTGTCTAAAGCCTTCGACTGCGTGAGTCATGCAAACTTAATTTCAAAGTTAAAGTATTACGGCGTCCAAAACCAGGCCTTAGACCTTATACAGTCGTATCTATCGAATAGAGTCCAAAAAGTAGACGTTGGCGGTGAAAGGTCTTCAGGTTCAACTATTGAGATAGGGGTACCGCAGGGATCGATACTCGGTCCTTTTTTATTTCTAGTGTACGTTAATGATCTCCCATTTGATGTAAAAGATATTTGTGACATAGTTTTATTTGCTCACGATACTTCATTAGTTTTTAAAGTTGACAAAACCAATTCGAGTTGTGACTACGTAAATGAGTCACTATCATTGGTTCTGAACTGGTTCACTGTAAATAATCTTCTGCTGAATGCTAACAAAACAAAATGTATTAAATTCACTTTGCCCAACGTAGTGCATAGGCCAACTAATATTAAAATTAATGGGGAAGCAATGAATCTTGTTGATTCTACGGTTTTCCTTGGTATCAATATTGATGCCAAACTGCAATGGGGACCACAAATCGATAAACTTTCTGGTAGGCTTAGTTCCGCTGCATATGCAGTTCGTACGATACGGTGGCTTACGGATGAAGCTACAGCTAGATTAGTTTATTTTAGCTACTTCCATAGTGTTATGTCATATGGTATAATTCTCTGGGGAAAAGCAGCGGATATACAATCAGTATTCGTATTACAAAAAAGGGCAATTCGTGCCATTTACAAAATGAAACCGAGGGACTCTTTAAAAGAAAAATTTAAAAAAAATAATATTCTCACAGTAGCGGCACAATATATATACGAAAATTTACTGTACGCTCATAAGAATAGGGATAGACTTCAGAAAAACTGCGATGTACATGGAATCAATACTAGGAACAAACATAAATTATTAATCCCTAAGTTTCGGTTACAAAAAGTGAACGGGTCATTTATGGGGAACGTGATACGTTTCTATAATAAACTTCCTATAAATGCAACTAAACTTCCTGTTAGAAAATTCAAAGCCTTCATTAAAAATAATCTCTTAAAGAAAGCATATTATAATATAAATGAATATATTGATGATAGGAACTCATGGCCCGATGTCGCTCCGCCCTCCGACAGCTAACCAATTTGCAATGTAAACGTTGTCACCTAGCATGTAAGACGTTTCAAAGTGATCCTTGTGATTGTACTGAATAAATATTTTTCAATTTCAATTTCAGTTAAGGCCCAGAATACTCGTAACTCTATTCCTTACGTAAAAGTTACAAAAAAAGTGACATAGGTCCGTATAGCAACGCGGATCTCCGCGGAATCAGACATAGCACGAAGCGAAATACCCAAATGACAAGTAAGTAGAGTGCGGCATGATAATATGTCTGCTCTGAATTATATAACGAAAGCGACAATTTATAAAAAACATAAATATGTTCAAGTAAATAGCTTATTTCAAAAAAAGGGCTGGGTTGATTTGTTTCAAATTAACTGATTTACATTCATGGAAATAGAAATACAAAATACCTTACTGTTACTTACTGTTCTAGATAAATTAGGGAATTTCTGAATTTTCAGAGGTGTTTTTGACGTGATTTTTAACCAAGGTTTTCTAACTAATTCCTGTTTTAGCTCCGGTTGATTTATCACTTATTTTTTTTTTTACACTTTCAATGTACTTAATCTATTAAGCGGTAATAGAATGATTAGGGTTGCAATACTTGCAATTATCAAAATGCTGGGCCTTAACACTCACCTATTTGAGCAGGGTATAGAATGGTTCCTAGGTTTCAACTGGTTCATTTGTGGCCTCATCTCCGCCCTAGGACTATCTGCAACAAAACAATCTTAACACTAGTACTTTTATAATAAAACTAGTATTTATTGCAAAAAAAAACCCATTGACTGAACGCCATTGAAAATAACTTCTAACAGTCGCCATTTTTGACATCCTACTAATATTATAAACGCGAAAGTTTGTAAGAATGTATTGATTTGTGGATGTATGTTTGTTATGTACTCTTTCACGCTGTTTCAAGCCGAACGGATGTGGATGAAATTTGTCACAGATATAGTATAGTCTGGAATAACATAGGATACTTTTTATTCCGGGAAAATTACGGTTCCCGTGAGATAGATTTGTTTTTGATTTTCAAGGTGCCACGCGGGCGAAAAAATGGTAATATAACAAATTAAGTGGAATCGTCTGCTGCCAAGCATCCTGTGTTTTATAGAGAATATTAAAAAAAAACAATTAAAAAAAATATATAATCTGTGGTAGATAAGCTTGAAACAATGCGACGCCAAGAAAAAAAAATACGAATTTGAATTTGGAAGCAGGCCCCAATTAATTCCTTATATTTTAACCCTTTGAAGTATCCAGGGGTCTTTCTGGGCACGGAATAATTTATAACTGGGCCTTTATTGATAACTTTATACGAGTAAGTGACTGAGCTATCATGCTATTTATTGGCCTAGGTATAATTATATTCATTGAAAACTTGTCATTTCTGGTTTACCTTATTTAATCTGCAGGTACAGTTTCTATAGAATGAAAAAATAAGAATAATTACATATTTTTAAAACTTTATTTCGGGCTATTTAATCCGGCAAAATAGATAAAAAAAAACTATTAAAACTGACTACCCACATTTTTAGATATCGACAAAGATCTCAGTAGAAGTCTTGATCATATTTACACAATAATCAGTTTATTGTTTCATAAAATAATAATAAAAACATCATCTTACTCTATAATAAGTATTTATAATGGTCTACTTTGCAAAATGTGGGCATGTGCCAAGTACTTCTCCCGTTTAGATATCCTCAAAGATCTAAGTAATTGAGATCTGAAGAGATATCTATCAAGTCTGGGGATTACAGTCGTGATCAGGTTTATATGGTCTTGCTTACCTTGCATGCCCTAAAACCAAAAAAATCTAAGGTGTGTGTCATTAGTATTCTTATATGTGGCGATGGGCTTTTAACCTGTCACGTACGGAATACTAACCACTGCAAAATATGGGCATGTGTCAAATGGCATGTTTGGACGTACCTCTGACGCCTTAGATATCCTAAAAGATCAAAGTAACTAGAGATCTGAGGAGATATCTACGGAGCCTGGGGATTACAGTCGTGTTTTGCTTACCTTGCCGCAGCCCTGCTGGTACTCCCACCATACTCCTGAAGCCCTCATTGATCCTCTGCACATCATGACCCGCGTACAAGTAGTTCTGAAGCTGCCTCTGACTCTGCAGCCTCTCCACACTCAAATTCATCACATCCTCATCATTCGTCAAACCCAAGATGGCGGCGATCGTGAAAGATTTTCCCGCTAAATTTGTTCCTTTTCCTGTCAAATCGACGCCATATTGACTGCTGTCGCAATCGTCTAGCGTCGACACGGGTGATGAGGAACGATTTTCAAAACGGTCCGAGCTTTCGAAATTTGAGTTTTCAACGAACCGTTCGGTGTTTTCCGCGTAGTCTGAGCCCGGGAAATCGTGGAATTTTTCGTCGCCGTCGGACAGCGCGAGGCGTTCGGCGTTATGCTGGTAAGAAACGGCTAGTAAGTCCGTCAAATTGGCTGGATAAATGCTCTGCCTTTGTTCCATCATGATTGCTATTCACTTTACACAACACTTAGATAATTAATTATCATTTTCTCAAAAGTCTTAATAAAATCACTGTGTACATTATAGCCAAATCATATTATAACTTTATTAGCTATACTAATGAGGAGTCTTAAAGGTTAATTTCCGAACGAAACGCGAGCACTGGCCACCGAGACGTATTTGCGGTTATGATTTTGAGAGGCACGATTTAAAATTCGAATCCTGGGCGGAGTCAGACGTCATCCGATCGGTTTGGCGCGAAAAAATGACATCACAAACGGTCAATTGGGGGTGCATGATATTAGAATAGAGGGGGTAAGAGCTAGCGTTGTTTCATCGGAAACTGACTTGCCATAAATTTGAACCTTACCGCATTTGTTTAAGGTTCAAAATAGCTTTACGGAGAGGTATAAAATTTTATTATGGTATTCGCGCGGTTTTGTCAAATGATTTAGAGCTGCTGTTCACTAGCGTTAGATTTTAAAATTGCTTGGTTTATTAAGTGCCAACAATTTTGGTCTGTCTTTGAAATTAATCAAAGTACCTATTAAAATCCAAATTAATTCGATAATGTTAGTACAATATTGACATTTGATTGATGTGACCAAAATTTGAGAATATTGAAAATTATGACAAATTGAAATTAGTGCGATAGAGCGAGTATGATATTCACCGGACAAAATTCTAGTATATTTAAAAAGAAGACAATCCACTTAGTAGTAGTGTTGTGAGATGACGTCACACCATCACACTCATCGAATAGGTACGAGTCCGCATCGCACGTTTACTTCTCTAAATCGGAAACTAATTGACGAATCGAAGTAGGTAATGCTTAAACTTGTATTTTTTTATTTTTGACCGAGAATATGGAGAGCTAATATTCAAATTTTAAGTAGTTTACATTCTTCATTACATTATTTAAATTACCTACTTATTAAGTTGTGGACGTCTAAATAAATACGCGGTAATAAGACAAAAAGTATGTAAGTTTGAATCTAGTTAGAGATCTCAGTGAGGTTTCTATCTAATGGTAGTATTGTTTATTCTGGGGTAGGGGGTGACTTTGGCCGGTTGCGATTGGAGGGTAGGGCGCATGCGCGCGAGTGGGCGGAGTCAGATTTAGGGGGTGTGGTGGCGCAGTGATTTGCGGTCGGCGAAGCCTTTGATTGAGACAGGGTTGGATTTGAATCGAAATACTTAGATATTCTTTAGCTGACTTCAAAAAAATAATTTGTTCTATATTCGACTGTACAGGTCATCCAACGGATCTAGGCATTCGTGAAGTTTGCGCATGTATAGTTCCTTCCCCCCCCCTCCTCATACCTCCAATTGCTCCCGAAAAACGATACTGCGCAGCTCTTGCGGCTAACTTCACGAATGCCTAGATTCGTTGAGCGAACTATACATTATGTTTTTAGGGTTTCGTATCCAAAGTGTAAAACGGGACCCTATTACTTAGACTCCGCTGTCCGTCCATCTGTCCATCTGTCACCAGGCTGTATCTCATGAACCGTGATTGATAGACTGTTGAAATTTTCACAGATGATGTATCTCTGTTCCCGCTATAACAACAAATACTAAAAAATAGAATAAAATAAATATTTCCATAAATATTTATTTTTAATTAAAAATAAAAAAAATATTTATGGGCTCCCATACAACAAATGTGATTTTTTGCCGTTTTTATAGATAATGGTACGGAACCATTCGTGCGCGAGTCCGACTCGCACTTAGTCGGTTTTCTATTATGTATAACGTAATCATCATTCATCATTCATCATGTATAACATAATATGCACACAATATTATGCATATTTTATGTTAAGTCTCCGATATCTATGTCAATTGAAGATAGATTAAAAAAATATAGTTTTATTTGAAAAGGTATACTTTCGAAGCCTATTGAATCGAAATACTTAGATGAATAAAGCATTCATATCAATATCAGGTTTCAATATCAGTCAACTCCAAAATACGATTTTTTTAACTGGATAATAATGACGTCGGAGTCTCTAGAATCAATAGATTCACCCTTCAAAACAAGCCAAGTCCACGCCAAGTCTCTCCGAACAATATCGAACTAATCTAACTTTGATATTTCGTACCATGACCTATGAAATTGTATTGACAAGCATTGACGTTTCTGAAACATAATGGTTTGTAAGAGCTTATAGTAAGGCCCAAATACTCTTGAAAAGTTCTAAAAAAGAATAATTTTTAGATTACTACGCTAACCTCAGTCCATCCACATGTCCCCCCCCTTCCCTCACCCTCCCCCCCTCTCGTGAAACAATTTAATATCATAATCTGCGCCCGATACCTACCTGTAACGTAGAGTGAGGAATGTGTGGATGAACCATTAATAAAACCAAAACATATCTATAGATAGTTTAAAACGGTCTTTAGATAGCAACTGTGTCACATGTTACCCGACTGCGAAGAAAAAGGATAATGTTTGGGGTGTATGTATGTTACTTTGGCTGTCGTTAGAGAACAAACGGCTGGACAGATTTTGAAAAATAAGGTATCGTTGGATTCGTCTGGATTGCAAGAGTGACATAGGCTATACATATTGTATATGAAATGTATAAAAAATCAATATGGTGGCTATAAAAAGATATTTTCAATTACTTTCGGTCGGGTTTTTTAAATTTTTGCAACACATAGATATATAATACATTTTTGTGTAGTATCTATATTAAGAGCGCTGGTGGTGTAGTGTTAGCACCCCTGCCTCACGATCCGATGGTCGTGGGTTCAAACCTGGTCGTGCACCAATGAGTTTTTCCATTCGAAAAATTTATGTGCGCAATGCCAGTGCTCTTAAACGGTGAAGGAAAACATCGTGAGGAAACCGGCATACCCTAGAACCAAAAATTCGAAGGTATGTGTCATAGGTTAGTATTCTTATAAGCGGCGATGGGCTTTCAACCTGTCACGTACGGAATACTAACTACTGTGCAAAATGTGGGCATGTACCAAATGTAATGTTTGGACTTGCCTCTCTGCCGTCCTTAAGCTAAAATGCCGTTATCCAGCATTCGGTCAAATTCGACTTTTTTATGCCATCGTAATCAGGAAAAAAAGCTCTATCGACCAATCTTACCAGAACTCAAATAGCTCTTATAGCTTTCGAGTTATGAAAAGTAAAAAAATGCCGTTACCAGAATCAAAATTTACATCATTTCAATGCTTAAATGTTGTTAAGTGTTATGCTAAGCTTAAAAGTGGCTAATGGCTTTTAACTTTATTTTTATGTAAACAAAAATAGTCCTGTAGATTCAAAATGATCCTTGTGATATTACTGAATAAAGATTATTGACTATTGACTATTGACTATTGAGTAACTTAACTATTAATAACTTCAATAATACTAGGCTTGATTGCGGCAAAGTGACTTTAACTGCAGTTATATATTAATCGTGCTAAAATATAAATGGTTTTTCCCTTTTAATTCAAAAAGTGGATTTTGTATTTAACGGCATTCTAGCTTTAGGACGGCAACTCTGACTACCCCCTTTAGATATCCTCAAAGATCTAAGTAACTAGAGATCTGAGGAGATATCTACCGAGCCTGGGGATTACAGTCGTGATCATATTAATTTTTTTTTTTTTTTTTCTATATTAATAATTTCGTCAAGGGGTAGACTCTATCTATAGAAACCTTACCTGAATAATAAAACTTAAAAAAATAATGATTTCGATTCGACAACATTATTATATCCGCAAAATTCGGATTGTCTAATATTTTGTTAAATTCTAATGGTGCTGGGAGACAAATTGCAGTCGCCATATTGGCCACTCTAGCGAAACGTCACTGGCACCGGATGACATCTTGAGTAGTTAATAAAAACAAGTAATGAACAGTGCAACCAACCTTTTTGTTCAGATGACAGTTACAAATCATTAAAAAATTATCTACTGCACTACGTAGGTACTCATAAAATAAACTAACGCGTACGAAGTCGCGGAAACCAGCAAGTATTAACATAAATCTGTCTCAAACTTAATATATAAAACAAAGTTGGGTTTGTTCGAACAATAAACATCCTACGAATATCATAGGTAGTGGAAGTTTGTATGTATGTATGTATGGATGTATGTTTGTTACTCTTTCACGCTTAAACAGCTGAACGGATCTGGATTAAATTTGGCACAGATATAGATCACAGTCTGGAATAGCACATAGCCTACTTTTAATCCAGGGAAAAGGTAAGGTTCCCATGGGATAGATTCGATTTTGTTTTTCAAGGTACAACGCGGGTGAAGCCGCGGGCGGAATCTAGTATAAAATATAGTTTGTTCATCCTGAAATTTCATTCTAAACGTCAGTGAAATAATATTTGAAATCTGATGTGTGATTTCGCAAATTACCTCCTACATACAAACATACAAACTTTAACTCTTAAATATAACGTTTCGTAGACGGGCTACGAGATGTCTACGAGCTGTAGAGCTTGCCTACGGCGCGTAGTCAGCCTACGCTTAGCCTAATGCCTTCCATGTGATTCTGTAAGACCTCATTTTAAACTTCGAATCTGAATCCGCTGTGAGTTTCTTGATTGATATTCTAAAAACTCGGTTGATAATTCGAATTTACACTAGCGCCACTCTTGCGAGCGTGTCAGCGAGTTGAACTAAATTGACGGTGGAGATTTTGACAGATAAAGTATGAGATGACGTAAGAAGTGGCATTCTATACGATAATTCCCAAGTCACTTCGACGCTCGCTTCGCACTTGTACCCGATTCAAAGTGTCAAATAAAAAGCGTCTTAAGCGAAGTGAGAGTGAATAGCGATGTGAGATGCGAGTTAATGTTTGAATTTTACAGAATCGACGTACTTAGCCTGATTAGCTAAACTTCCTATAAATGCAACTAAACTTACTGTTAGGAAATTCAAAGCCTTCATTAAAAATAATGTCCTAAAGAAAGCATATTATAATATAAATGAATATATTGATGATAGGAACTCATGGCCCGATGTCGCTCCGCCCTCCGACAGCTAACCAATTTGCAATGTAAACGCTGTCCTTTTGTTTTATGTATTTATGTTCTGTTTTTATGTTACTATTATTAGACAATCTTGATTTCATTTTTTGTAAGAAGGATCATACAAAAAAGCGCTAGGATCGAGACGAGTTTCTTGCCTGTTCTTCTCGTACTTGGGTTAGGTTGGAATTGGCACATAGATTCACCTAGCATGTAAGACGTTTCAAAGTGATCCTTGTGATTTTACTGAATAAAATATTTTTCAATTTCAAATGAAATCACAATATTCATAGAATCTCTACAATCTGTTGACAAATCTTCCTTATTGTATCACTTATCCTTTCATACCAGTGCGGTGAAAGTAAGATACGATTTAGAGACAGGGACCATTCTGAGGCTTGCAACCTGTCACATACGGAACACGGAATATGCTATAGGTGGGCATACGCCTAATATGATAACTGTTTAGTGTTTAGTAAAAATTCGTCCTTCGATTCATCTGGACCAAAAGAGTGACATCTTACTAATATTATAAACGCAAAAGTTGATAAAAATGTATGGATGTATGTTTGTTACTCTTTCACGCTGAAACGGCTGAACGGATCTGGATGGAATTTGGCACAGATATATAGATTATACTCTTAGTCTGAAATAGCACATAGTCTACTTTTTATCCCGGAAAATGTACGATTCCCGCGGGATAGATTCGTTTTTGTTTTTCAAGGTACCACACGGGCGAAGCCGCTGGCGGAAGCTAGTCTATACTAATATTATAATGAAGAAAGTTTTGTATTTTTGTTTGTAATTAATTAACTCAAAAACTAATGGGCCGATTTCAAATATTAATATAATATTAATGCTTAATTTATATTATTTTTTACCTTTTTAAACTTCCGTGATTTGATGACATAATTATAATTGAATAACGGGTATTTATCACGTACCTATTTTGTCAGTCTGCCCGCGACCACGAACGCTGTAATGTGTTCGAAACGTCGGGAATAAAAACAAAATAGGTACGTGATAAATACCCGTTATTCAATTATAATTATTTTTTACCATTAGAATGCTACATTATCCTTAAATAACATTATATTTTATGTACGTAAGCCGCGAGCGAAAGCTA
The DNA here is from genome assembly GCA_963675405.1 of Cosmorhoe ocellata. Classification (NCBI taxonomy): domain Eukaryota; kingdom Metazoa; phylum Arthropoda; class Insecta; order Lepidoptera; family Geometridae; genus Cosmorhoe; species Cosmorhoe ocellata. The sequence goes on along the minus strand of OY776271.1, from coordinate 3,780,644 downwards.
GTAGGTTATATTATGGCTATATGAAATGACAAAAAATGTAATATGGCGACTTTAAGATTCTAATTTCAATATAAATTTCAAAAAATCAAATACCCGTGTGAATGGCACATGGGTATTATGACGAGCTCAGTGGCGCAGCGGGCGAGAGTCCGCCTGCGACGCTAGAGGTTGCGTGTTCGATTCCCGCCTCGGAACAAATTTGTGTACGATCTGCAGAAATTTGTTCTGTTGGTCTGGGTGTTTTCTATGTATAATAAAAAAATTATCTATAAATGTATAAAATGTATTAAATATATCAGTTATCTAGTACCCATAACACAAGCTTTGAATAGCTTACTTTGGGGCTAGATGATGCTGTGTGGATGGTCCAGCATTATTTATTTTATTCTATTTGATTTTTAAATTATAAGTAGGTAGGTACTTACTTGTTGATAAAAAAATAAAATAAATATGATCACGACTGTAATCCCCAGGCTCGGTAGATATCTCCTCAGATCTTTAGTTACTTATATCTTTGAGGATATCTAAAGAGGGTAGTCAGAGGCAAGTCCAAACATGACATTTAGTACACGCCCACATTTTGCACAGTAGTTAGTATTCCGTACGTGACAGGTTGCAAGCCCATCGCCGCTATAATACTTATTATTATACACTTACTTGTTTATTGGATTATTTAAACTTTACTAAACAAATAGATGACAAGTGGAGCCGTGACATCAATAACAGGTTGTAATCAAAACGAGGGTGGACAAAAGTGAAATTGAAAGAAAGGGCGCCCCGCAATCGGATGATGCGCTTTTGAAACGCGCCACCCCTACTGCGTTAGGGCTGGCACGCTATATAAGTAATTATTTTAGGAGAATTTTATCTGAAAAAGGTTTTGATGCCTTGATGATAAAAAAAAATATATTGGTGGACAATGCAGACAACACCATCTAGCCCCAAACTATAAAGCTAACAATAAATAACATTTTTTTTGGTAAATACATTAATAATAATGATAATTGATGAACATTTCATACAACGCCATCTAGCTTCAAACTAAGCAAAGCTTTTATTATGGAAACCAGCTGACTGATAGATTAATTATTTACTTATTTGCAAAATATACAGGTTCAGAACAAACATCTGTCTTTATCACACAATTTTTGGGGATCGAACCCACAACCTGCAACGCAGAGGGCAGAGTTACTACCAACTGAGCTGTGAGGCCAGTCTGTATTTATTCTTTAAATAAAATAATTAGAAAACTTAAATAGATATCATAAATTATATCTGGGGCTTTACCACAAACTCTTCGAATATCAAAGTAATATAACTTTGATATTCCGTACCGTGACCTATAAAAATTGTATTGCAATAGTGTTACTTCAAGCATGAAATAAAACGATTCTGAAACATGATGGTTTGTAAGACCTTGTGGTAAGGGCCCTGATTCTCAGTGACAAGCTTTTTGCGTCTGCGACAACCCTAACTTTTATTTTGTCAACTTTGCTGCCCTTTGGTGATTAAAATTCCTCGTCCTAATATTGGGATCATATATTAAGTGCGCTAATCGGCATCACTGACATCCCTGCTTTATTTAGTTTTTATCGCGACTAGAGAGCGCTGGTGGTGTAGTGGTAGCTAGCACCTCTGCCTCACGATCCGAAGGTCGTGGATTCAAAACTGGCCCCTATTTAATAAACATTACAAGTCTACAAAGTAAACAAGTGACACTATTGTAAAATTTTATGACAAGACTGTTTGATAAAATCTACATTAATGTTTGTACAATTGTCGATACAATTTTACAATTTTGTATGTTTTCCACCATTCGGTACGAACTTGTAAATCGTATTTTTTTATTGAACAGAAACTTGTAGAATTGTAAGCGGTTACAATTAATTGTATTTTACACTTTTTAATGTTTATTAAATGGGGGCCTGGTCGCGCTCCAATGAGTTTTTCTATTAGAAAAATTTGTGTGCGCAATGCCAGTGCTCTTAAACGGTGAAGAAAAACATCGGGAGGAAACCGGCATAGGTACCCTAGAAACAAAAATTCAAAGGTGTGCGTCATAGGTTAGTATTCTTATAAGAGGCGCTTATCTTGCAACCATTCACGTGCGGTAAACTAACTAATGTGGGCATCTGCCAGATATTAAGTTTGGACGTAACTCTGACTACCCAGCCCGGAAAAATAAACGGTTCCCGCAGGATGGATTTGTTTTTGTTGTCCAAGGTACCACGCAGACGAAGCCGTGGGCGGAAGCTAGTCAACTATAAGCCGCTTGAAAATGGCAACATTAGCTAAGCAAGCTTCAAATTGTAATTCCCCAGATTATAAAGCCGTGTAAATTACAGCCGCAATTCAGCGCCATGCATCACAGGGCTGAAATTCCGTGTAATAATCCACCATAGCATAGCTCACTATCTCATTATGTGCCGTACCTACTGAATCATGCCGCGCTATGGAGCTATGGAGACTTCTCAGATGTAAAAAAACAGGCATTATCACAACTGTAACTCAACTGTAGATATTTCATTAAATAGGTACCTATTTAGATCCGTGAGACAGATTTCTAGTTACATAAATCTAAGGGTAGTCAGGGGCACGCCTAAACATAATATCTGGTGCATGCCCATGTTTTGCACAGTAGGTATGGGACATTTGGAAGATCGAGTTTACCATGTTAATATCTTGAACTTTATTCCATTTTTTCCACTGGAGAGTATTTTGAGAATAATCGTCGATAATTATCCATAATTATAAATAAATAAATATAAATATTGATGGACACTTCACACAACACCATCTTGCCCCAAACTAAGCAAAGTTTGTAGGTAGGTACTATGGGATCCAGGTAGGTGATAGATTATTACAATACTTACTTTTTTTTTGTAAATATACATAGAATATAATACACATGCCTACATAGAATAGGTACATAACATAGTAACACCCAGACACAGAACTAACATCTGTGTTCATCACACAAATGTTTATTCTGGAACCCACAACCTACAGCGCAGAAGGCAGAGCTACTACCAACTGAGCTGTGAGGCCAGTAATTAATTAATTCAATAAAAAAAAGCAAGCGTTACCACTCCACGCCACTACTGTGCCCGAAGCACGCCAAGTACCCTCATAACGTCCAATAAACCTGATTCCTTTGTCGTCCACCAATTTGTCATCCATTGTGCCCGGCATGATAACATGTTCGAGTGCCGGCACGCGGCCGAAAAACAATTAGATGTTGTCTCTGGTAAAGATGACAGTTATTTGAATTTAGAAGAGCGATTGCTTTTTTTTTTGTTTAAATTTTGGTAACTGTTCATCTAATTTACGTATAATGACATTGACGTATTCAAAATTGAATGGCTCTGGACGTGAAATAAATAAAGTTAATTATAATTTTACATTGATGGGAGAAACCTCCTTTCATCATAGTGGTTCGAAAGAACTAGTGGCACGATTGGTTAATAAAAAAATATTTCACGAAGGGTTACCTACTTTTAAAACTAACTAATATTTTACGAGATAAACAAAATTGTTTATTGCGAACAATGAATAGGTAATAGCGAGAACAATGATAAAACTGTAGAACAGAATTATGAAAAAATATTTTCAGATAGCTAATAATCTTATCTGCTAGCAAATAAATAGGTTGCCATAAATACCGAAATTTACATTTAACTTTTTAAATTACATACCTATGTAGAAGAGTTTATATAGATATCTAGCACTTACCTATTAAAATGATTATTCAAACGAAAACCTCAAACAAAGCATCATTAAATGCCGAATCTAAACAAATTGTTTCAAAATGGCGTTATTAAACCTGCTACGTAATTAATGGCTTGATGGTGGCATTAACCGAATATGCCGAGCGCCCAGTAAATGAAAGCGTAGAGCACGAATTATTGGATATGGCAACATTTTTTTAGGCAGTGTTAAGTTTTTAAATAATAAAAAAACCAGTAAATGAAAGCGCAGAGCATTAATTATTGGATATGGCAACGTTCTATTGGGCAGTGATAAGTTTTAAACAATTAAAAAATAGTATTAAACGGGTATATAAAGTTTTTTATTTATACCTTCTATTCCCGAAGTTTCAATAGGTTTACACACTGTCGTGGTCTCGGAATGACAGTGCGTAAACCTGTTGAAACGACGGGAAAAATAGGTAATTAAAAAGCGATAAATAGGTACCCGTTTAGTACTAATACCTAATAATGTGTTCAGATCGCGTAAGTTTAAAAATACCGCGTCTTATTTACCTATTTTTTCCCGACCGACGTTTCGACAGGTTTACACACTGTCGTGGTCACGGGTAGACGTTTAGACGTTAAGTCGTTTTTCAGATATAGGTAGGTACCTATTTTACATAAACATTAAGTTCTAACAATTTGACACAATTTTTTTTTAAATAATAAATTTGTTCAATGCTAAAAAGTAAAAATTAATAACCAGCCAGCAAAGTATTAAAAAGTCAAATTAATTTCATCAGAATGCCAGCAAAGGCTGGATCGAAGCTTTTAATAGCATAGTTATTGAAGTTAACATCAAACGAAATTATTTCATAAAGTGGTCTCCTTTGATCCCGCTCATAATAAAAATATTCAATAAACGTTGGGAGGGCCGGGGTTGCCAGCAGCGAAAATTGAAATTAATAAAAAATAACGGTGTTGCGGGTGGGTTCGAGTCACACTAGATCCAGTCACAGAGTGACTCGTTGGGAGTTTTTTCCCAATCGAGTCACATTGTTACTCGTTGTAACTTTTTTTTATTAAAAGAAAGAAATATTATTGTTGTGTTGTATAGTCCATTTATCGAGGAAGGCTATAGGCTATTTAACATCACGCTACGACCAATAGGAGCGGAGCATCAATAAAAAGTGTTGCAAAAACTGGAAAAAATATATTTTTATAAAAATAAAACACACAAACAAAGTTGCGCGAGACTCAACTAGTTAATGTACCTACTTGTCGTTTAAACTCTGTATTTTTTTATACTGTTTCCTATCTCTAATTTAACTTCTTAGTTTGTTAAAATTAGAAAATAAATTTTAATTAAAGTTAAAATTTCTAATATAGCTAGTTAAAATTTCAAATTTCAATTGCTTGGTGTTATTTTAATTGTTGTAAGAAAGTATAAAAATATTTTAATTAATATTTTTTTAGAGATGGTTGGCGTGATTTGGGGGTCCTTTGCCCAGCAGTGGGACGATATAGGTTAGAAAAAAAAAAAGTTTTAAAAAACGCTTTTTCTAAAGTTTTTCTTTTATAAATAAATATAAAATATTGTATCTGGCAACACTGGCGCGCAGCAAAGCGCGGGTAATTACAGCATTCCTTTGGAACCGCTGTATTCACCCGCGATATGATTTGTTATGAATATGCGCGCCATGAACACAATATAATACATGTATGTAATATTATGTTGAGGTATCTATTTTATCTTGTTTTACGCATTTATTGGATTTTTGTTTTGGCAAGATATTAAATAGGCTTCTGATATTGTTTTAAAATATAGTTATGTAGCTACGAGAGATAAAGCCGTTTTATAGAAAGTCATAAAAACCCGCAATAGATGGCGTGATTTTAATTTGAAATCGGAACAATATTTTGGGGGTAAAAATATTGATCTAACATTGAATAGGAATGACAATTTAATAATAATAGGTATAAATTAATGTAAAAACAAAGTTATATTAAAACAGTTACAGTTATAAAAACAGTTATATTAAATCACATTCAAATCTAAATTAAAAAAAAACACTCAGGTAGTTATTTATTAAACCTTCTTGATTAGTTCTGATCTTTGATACAATGCTATCTAAAATTATGAAGTGATTTTTAGAACTCTTAACTTTTTTTAATTTTCTCAACTTTTTTTGGATATAATTTTTGTTCTACAAAGCTCCATGTGGAAAAGCAATTAGGCTTGAAAATAAAGATAAATAAATTTTTGCAACCTTATTTTGCAACGTTAAGACGGCCGTGAAATAACGTCTGTTTCATCAGAGACCATAATAATAAACACATACAATTTATTAGCAAACATATTGCTAAACCACCCTCTTTCATTCTAACAAGGGTATCAAACTCGAAGCGATAATAAAAGTAACACTATTTAGAGGGTGTCTGAATAGCGCCACCTGCGTAGCCAAAAATTGGGGTCGAAATAAAAAAACACTCATCACAGTGGCCTAATAAAATATCTTCCGTGTCATTAGTTATTTAACAAGATATTAAATTAAAAATTAAAAAAAACTCCGACACGTTTTTTTCCCGCCATTTTGTGGTGGCGGCCATCTTGGATTCCAAATTTGCCATAGTATTATACTACTCAAGCCTTTTTATTTGATACATAATATTGAGGGATAGTTGTCGAAAAATATGTAATCAGTCATTTTATGGCGGCGGCCATCTTGGACAGATTTCCATCAGACAGCTAAGGACACTCCCGAGTAATTCACTTTACATACAAAAAAAATCAAAATCAAAATCGATTATGCGTTCGGGAACTACGATGCCACAGACAGACAGACACGTCAAACTTAACACACATTCACATTAAAATGGCGAAATATTTTTTTATTTGAGTAAAATTATGTACTTACCTACTTATTACAAAAAAATATATAATAATAATATAATTAATTAATATTTTGTTTATTATTTTTTATTTTCTTAATATAATATTTTCGAGGTCGAACGATACTGTCGTAAAACACCTTATTGTTTTTTAATAGAAAGGCAGTCTTATTAAAAACTACTAAGCTTATTTTATCACCAATACTCTAAATAGAATCGCTAATGACCTACTTATAAAAGATGAAACATCCCCCTCAAGGGGTTAATTATAAATACCCTTGAAGTAGGATTATCTGGACACGGGTCAGCTTAATTAACAAACTTACTCATTTATCTCAAAGTTCATCTAAATTAAAAGATTCTTGATTAATTCCCGACATGGATTCGAAGGTAAAAAACAACAAATAATATGGAATATAATATAATATACATAATATGCATTATGTATATTATATACATAATATACCTAATATTATGTATATTATACAGGGTGTAACATTTAGATCGGTTAGTATGTAAAAGTCTGAAACTATAAGACACACGAAGATCTGTTCTTAGGAACATAAATTTTAGAAGCAAAGAAAACTGCATTAATTTATTTGGAAAAAGCTCATACTCAGCTCAAGAATCGAACCAGGACTTTTTGAAAAATAAAACTAACTATTTCTATTTTCTAGATATTGATTGTGTAGGTCATAAGCAGTAAATTTTACTATGATACATTATGGTCTAAAATTAATAAAATGCATTGTTTTAATGTCCTTTAATTTGTCTAAATGTCTAAATTTTACACTCTGTATTATAATATAAAATAAATGTTTTTTGATAGGTTAACCCATTGAATTTGACAACAAAACGACTGTTAATTCAACTGAATACGACGAATATTCAATTCCGATTATATAGTTTTCGTTTTACAGAGTAGGCACCCCAAATAAATCGATTAAACACTAGCCATAGTGACATTTGTTAGTGAATCCTTAGATTTTTCACAAATAAATCCATAATAATTGTTGCACCAAATATTGTCCAGCCTCCCGTCAATGAGACCTCCACAGGATCGCTCGGGAGTATTCTTGGCGCTGTCAGGGTAACCATCATTCCAGTCTTCAAAACCAGCCTCCTCTAAAGTCTGGCCTGAAAATAGTCAATAGTGAATAGTCAATAATCTTTATTCAGTAATATCACAAGGATCATTTTGAATCGTTTTACATACTAGGTGAGTCTAGGTGCCAATTCCAGTCCTATCCCCAGTACGAGAAGAACTGACAAGAAACTCGCTGGGCCCTAGCGCTTTTTTTGTATTATGAAAGTATACGATCAATCAGGATAAATTGTAGTAATATTTATCTAGACACGCGGCAGCGTGTCCAGCCAAGTCCCAGCTAACGGGCGAGGCGCGCACTGTGTGTAATATTACAGGAAGCATTTGGGCCATTTTTCATCCCCTCGTAACTCAAAAACTATTTCACATAAACAAGTCAAATTTGGCTCATCTATTGCCACTTGCGAGTAAAATATGTGCACCTTAGGCTTCAATATAATATCCTAAGTTATGAGATGAAATGATATTTTAAAGTTGTTAAAAATATTTCATATTGTTCTAAATAAGTTTTAGGACTGACCATTGTACTTGGCACCCGTTTAGATCTCACTTCTTTTGTCGCTGAAGTCAACGACTAAAGCATACCTACTTATTGAACTTGGCTCTCATGTTACTTTTTCACGCTGAAACCGCTAAACGGATCTGGATGAAATTTGGCACAGATATAGATTATAGTCTGGAATAACACATAGGCTACATTTTATCCCGGAAAAATGTACGGTTCCCGTGGGATATATTTGATTTTGTTCCTTAAGGTACCACGCGAGCGAAGCCGTGGGCAGAAGCTAGTCTATACTAATAATATAAAGAGGAAAGTTTTGTATTTTTGTTTGTAACCAATAAACTCAAAAACTACTGGTCCGATTTAAAAAATTCTTTAACCATTAGAATGCTACATTATCCTTGAGTAACATAGGCTATATTTTTTGCAGGTAGGGTACCTAAGGAAGCTAGTTATTAATAAAGAAGATATATAACTTAAAGTTCATCCAACGTATCTAGGCATTCGTGAAGTTAGCCACAGGTGCGAGTTTGCGCATGTACAGTTCCTTCTCCCCTCGTCATATCTCCAATTGCTCCCGAAAAACGATACTGCGCAGCTCTTGCGGCTAACTTCACGAATGCCTAAGATTCGTTGAGCTTATACCTTGGACAGTCCACCAATCACCGGTGCCCCCCCATTCGCGGAAGCCGAGAGCCACTGCATTGTTCATGGTGTACAATGGATGACGAGTCATCCTGACCATTTTGGTGAGATACTCCGCCTCGGCCTTCGTGTTGATGACGGCGAGATACCCGCCCTCCGCGCGACAGATCTTCAGAGCTCGATCCCACGTGGTCGCATGGAGATGGTATTTGTAGCAGTGGTCAGTCTGCGCGTTCAGTTTGTACGCTGCATTTGAATAATATATAAATAGTTTTGAGAGCGCTGGTGGTATAGTGCATGCATGGGTTAGTATTCTTATAAGCGGCGATGGGCTTGCAACCTGTCACGTACGGAATACTAACTACTGTGCAAAATGTGGGCATGTACCAAATGTCATGTTTGGACTTGCCTCTGACTACCCCCTTTAGATATCCTCAAAGATCTAAGTAACTAAAAGATCTGAGGAGATATCTACCGAGCCCGGGGATTACAGTCGTGATCATTTTTTATTTTTTTTTATTTTATAAATAGTTTTTCTTCCGTGTCATTATTCAGCAAGCTATTCAATAAAAAATAAAAAAAAACCCGACACAAATTTTTCCCGCCATTTTGTGGTGGCGGTCATTCTACGTAAGACTAAAGTCATAAGACATTAGCCTGCTCAAATGGGTGAACAAAAAAAGTGGTGGCGGCCATTTTGGATTCCAAATTTGTTATAATGAATAGTATTCTACCACTCAAGCCCTTTTATTTAATACCTATATTGAGGTATAGTTGTGGAAAAATTCGTAATCCGTCATTTTGAGGCGGCGGCCGTCTTGGACAGATTTCCATTAAACAAAATCAAAATCAAAATCGAAATATGTTTATTTTCAATAGAATCACAGGATCACTTTGAAACGTCTTACATACTAGGTGAGTCTAAGTGCCAGTTCCAGTCCTATCCCCAGTGCGAGAAGAACTGACAAGAAACTCGCTGGGCCCTAGCGCTTTTTTTGTATGATCCTTGTTAATTTTGTAAGGAATACCTAGCAGAGTTGGAGCTGATTCATCCCAAGCTTTTTTATCATCTAAGTACTCTGATATTTTATAGTAAGCTTTTCTAGACAGTTTCTGTTTAATTACATTTTTGAATTTTCCAATTGATAAATCAAGCATGTCACTTGGGATCTTGTTATAGAAGCGTACACATTGCCCTTTAAAGGATTTACTTACTTTAGTGAGCCTAACCGTGGGCCTAACCGCTAAGAACACTCCTGACTAGTTCACCTTTCAAATAAAATCAAAATTGCTTCATGCGTTCGGGGGCCTTACCACGAAGTCTTCCAGAACGATTTCGTTTCAGAAACGTCATGAAGTAATACTACTTCAATAAAATTTGCATAGGTCATTGTACGAAATAACAATGTACCTAATATTAATTCGGTAATGTATTATGAATTCGTGGTGAGTCGGGAGTTACGATGCCACGGACAGACAGACACACACACACACACCCTGACACGTCAAACTTATAATAAAAAACACATGGTATATGGACAGAGGGCAGGAAGAAGAAGAGTTGTTACGAGTAGAGTAGGTAACAATCGAGTAAATGATTGATTCAGACGTGACTTTGCGGAAATCCATTACAAATACTGAAAAGGACGGAAATGTCTAGTACTTTACCGCTAAAACTATTATCTAATTAAGTTATTAATTAAGCTTATTAATATTAATGAGCCCCACAAAATGCCTTATAGAAATATTATTAATATTTATAATCCCAACACCATACCTTAAATAGAAACTCAACACGTGTTTCGCTTCTCCACGAAGCATCCTCAGGACCTATTATTTGTACCTAATATTAATTGGGATTATTAATATTAATAATATTTCTATAAGGCATTTTGTGGGGCTCATTAATATTAATAAGCTTAGTTAATAACCTCATTAGATAATAGTTTTAGCGGGAAAGTACTAGACATTTCCGTCCTTTTCAGTATTTATTAACCATCAAGTACCTTTATCAATAGTTCCGCATTCAGTTAGCTTGTCTTCCTCGGAGTATTTCCTGTAGCAGATGAAAGGATACACCTCTGGGCAGTTGTAGTCCCACACAGTTCCATCGTTGGAGTACACCAGACACTGTTGGTTTTTAAAGCCGTTCGGCTCTCCTTCCGCCCAGTTGTTAATGGCTAGCTTTTCCAATGGGATTCCTGCGAAAATAATATAATTTTACAAAAAGTTGAAAAACGACTTCATACATCCGTTTAACCGTTTCAGCGTGAAATAGTAACAACCATACATCCATAGGTACATTCGTACAAATTTTCGCGTTTATAATATTAGTAGGAATTATATACAACAAAAACAAACTAAAGGCAGTGAAGTGCCTTTAGCCATCTTAAAACAAATAAAAAACCTATTATTTATACTAATTATAGCATTTGGACTAAGGCTAGTATCTTTTTTATCTTGTTAGGATTTTGTATATTGCCTTTTTGGGTTAATAATAACAAAACAAATAAAGGAATTTGTGTTGTGTTGTGAGACTTCGCTTCTTGATAAACATAATTCTAGGTCAAAATACAAACAGTAGGAAATACAAACACACGAATTGATAACGAAGTGATCCTGTTAATAAAATAAATAAATAATAGGACTTTGTTACGAGTAATTAATAGCAATTACTTTAACAACAACAAAATGAAACCATTAGAATTATTATTTTCCTCTATCGGATAAAACAATTTCAAAAACCTAAACGGAGACAACACGCTTTTGTTAGACATTATGTACTTAGTATTATGCTACTTTTTATCCCGAAAAAATCGTGTATTCCCGTTGGCCCCGAACGCCCTGTCCCCTGTTCGGGGACAGCGGGACGTGAAAATAAATCTTTCCCGTTGTCCCCGAAACGTGGATTCGGGGTCGGGGACAACGGGAAGTCAAAATTTCACGTGTCGTTGTCCCCTTCAATCTGTTTTCCTGTTAAAAGCTTAGTTTTTAGCGTGGGAAAAAGAAAAGTGAGCTAAATGTACCTACGGTTCCCGTGAGATAGATATGTTTTTATTTTTCAAGTTAACATGCGGACAAAGCCGCTGGCGGAAGCTAGTCTTCTATCTATAGATATAATAAAATCGTTAAGAAGCTATGTCTGCACTTTTATATTTTCGTAATAACGTAAAAAAACGTTTTTGCGGGAAGAGTAACAAACATTCATACATACATTTCACGTTTCTAATAATGGATACACGTATAGGTTTTCGGATAGTCCGAATATTCGGTAAAAATATCGGTATAACGGTCACCGATCCGTATATTTAACGCATGGCATAATGCATAACTAACCCCATATTAGTAAGGTTATAGAAATCGTTGAAAAACTTGGTTGGTCCTATATAATCAGACATTTTAATGGTTGTTTTCCCGAGGCAAAACAACTTGCCTTATGGACCACTTTCGAAACAAGGAGTAATATAATGTTTTTGTTTAAAAATAATCAAAAAAATATTCATCAACTCGAAAACGTGAGAAACGATAGTAACATTAGACGAACTTGGATCGCACGCGCCACCGCTGACAAAGAAAAAGCGATGCATAAATCAAAGCAAAATAAGCAAGTTTAAACTACAAACCTTCGATGGAAGTGTACACTCCTAATCCGAAGGTCTGATGCACTCCTGAGAAGTAAACTGCCAATTTCGGTTCGTGTGTCGTCACTATTTTTTTTATAACAGTCAGAATATCAGGAGTTAATGGCGAAGCTAACTCTGCACCTGGAATGCACATGTGAAACATGACTACGACTGCAATCCCCAGGCTCTAGTTACTTAGATCTTTGAGTAACTAAAGAAATGTAGCGAGAGATACCTACGTCAAAACATGATATGGCACAAGCCTACATTTTGCACTGTAGTATCCCGTACCTACGCTACAGGTTGCAAGAATATTAACTTATGACACACCAGTCAAATTTTTGGTTCTAAGGTGTGTCGATTTCCTCACGATGTTTTTCTTAAACGTTTAGAAGCATTGGCATTGCGCATATAAATTTATCACATATTTTTTTTCGGCACTTGGAAGTAAAATGTATGATAAATGTATGTATGATAGTTTCTTTGGCAGTCTCTGAAGCCCAAACGGCTGGACAGATTTTCACAAATGAGGCGTATGGATTCGTCTGGATAACAAGAGTGACATAGGTTATATAAAATGTCAAAAAATTAAATATGGCAGCTGTAAAAATCTACTTTCACGTTCAGTCGCGTTTTTTTTTAAATTAATTACTAGTTCAAAATAATACTTAGTTAGTTTAACCTTACCTTCATAGTGGCATAGGAGCCTAGCAGTATGCCAGTCGACTGGTACCGGGTTGGCTTTGAACCAGTATCCCACTTGTGGGTAGTAGGTATAGTCACTTCTAAACTCGTTCTTACCTGATCACAACCCAAAAAAAACATTTATTTTTTTCACATAAATCTATTATTAAGGTATAAGACCTAATACTAATACAACAGAGTCAAAAAAATCTCTCTAATTCTAATTCTCTAGTCTATCTAATTCTAAAAAACACTCGTAAATACGCTAATCAAAATATAACTATAAAATAATAATAATAAATAATGCTGGACAATCCACACAGCATCATCTAGCCCCAAAGTAAGCTACTCAAAGCTTGTGTTATGGGTACTAGATAACTGAAATATTTAATACATTATATACATAGATATATATTTTTATTATACATAGAATGGTTTACATAGTTTACATACATGGGTTTTCACGCTTTGTGTATGTGTAACTCATAGTTTTTATAAATTGTTTCAGTATATAATAAGTAAGTAGAAATAAGTAGGTATTATTAATAGGATTATATATTATATTATTTAAGTAATTTTAGATTGTGTAGGTATTTTTATTTATATTATATAGGTAGGTATATATATGTTTATTATTATAGGTATTTCTTTATATATATCACGCCTCACCATCATTCAGCACGCCCAGGATGACTGGTAGAGAAAGCTTTTAGCATTAAGTTCTCCTAGCATAAATAATTTGTGTGAAAGTGTTAAATAAATAAAATAATAGAAAACACCCAGACCAACGGAACAAATTTCTGCAGATCATACACAAATTTGTTCCGAGGCGGGAATTGAACCCGCAACCTCTTGCGTCGCAGGTGGACTCTCGCCCGCTGCGCCACTGAGGTCGTCACTAAATAATTAATTTAAAAAAAAAAACAATAATTCAGTAAAATAACAATAAGCAGTACAATTAAAATACAAATGTCAATAAGCAAAACAATTCAATAATCAGCAAGCTAAAATGAACATGATGACGGCTGTAATCCCCAGGCTCGATAGATATCTCCTCAGATCTCTAGCTACTTAGATCTTTGAGAAATTATCTAAAGAGAGTCTAGAGGCACGTTGAAACATGATATTTGGCACATGCTCACATTTTGCACAGTAATTACTATTCTATATGTGACAGGTTACAAGCCCGTCACCGCTTATAAGAATACTAACCTATGACACACATCTTGGAATATGTACTTCTAGGGTTTTGCCGGTTTCCTCACGATGTTTTCCTCCGCTGGCATTGCGCACATAAAATTTTCTAATTTAAAATCACACAGGTGCATGACCAGGTTTGAACCCACGACTTTTGGATCGTGAAGCAGGGGTGCTCGATTCTACTTAATTTGATATTTTAACGTTATTTTGAAAACTATTTTTTACCTTGATTTTAGAGCTCGTCTCTCAAGCTGATAGCATGAAGATGGAGCAATGAAAGATTTGTTGATAATAAGTTATTTCACGAAGGGTAGGTACCTACATACTTTTTTTAAAATTAAGTAAAATGTTACTAGATAACCAAAAGCTTTTGTTGCGATCAATGACGAAAAGTGAGAACAATGACGAAACTGTTGAGTAGAATAGCCTTATTATTAGTTACAAAATATGTACGGTTCCCGTGGAATAGAATTTGTTTTTGTTTATCAAAGTACCACGCAGGCGAAGCTGTGGGCGGAAGCTAGTATCCAATAAAAAGGAATCATTATAATATTTTTCTTAGTAGTACATTAAAATCTGTTTTCCTCATAGTTTGTATAACATTACTAAGTTTGTATTGATTGAAAATAACTCACCATCTGAATTGGCAATATCGCCAACAGTATTTTGTATAGCAAGAGCAAATAATACTATCTTTAAATAACATAACTTTTCCATTTCTGTAAACTTATTGTTTAATTTTGATTCAAAACGCTCCAAAACCGTACTTGGTGCCGACGAACCCAAGACTAACTTGTCAGACGACTATAAAGTTATACATAAGTACATACATAGATGTTATATACATAGTACACTACATAATAACAGGCAAGATGTTTTTAGTTTTATTATCCTCAATTTTAAGGTTCTTCAAGAGGAAAATTAAAACCTTTATCACTTCCTCGTCCGTCTGTTTGTCATCTATCCTGTCTTACTAATACTTATTACCTATAAACTAATAGCTTCTGCCCACGGCTTTGCCTGCGTGGTACCTTGAAAAACAAAAACAAATCTATCCCACGGAAACCGTACCTCTTTCCGAAATAAAAAGTAGCCTATGTGCTATTCCAAACGATAATCTATATCTGTGACAAATTTTATCTAGATCCGTTCAGCTGTTTCAGCGTGAACAAGTAACAAACATACATCCATACATTCTTACAAACTTTCGCGTTTATAATAGATGCGAATATCTGAAACTACTGAACGGAATTTCGTGTAGTTTTCACAGGTGGATAGAGCATAATTGGGAGCAGAGTATAAGCCTTGTTTCATAAATATCGGCTGTCGTATCGCTTATTTGTAGATATATCACATCATTATCATTTCCTGCCCTTTTCCCACGTTACGTGGGGTCAGCACAACATGATCTTCTTCCATTTCCATAAATATTTTATGCAGAACACTCAATGTGTCTGTTTTCCTCACACTTGCTACTTTTTTGTGTAAATACCTTAGGTAGAATGGGTTATTTTTACGTCACTAGATCTTCCGAACCAGTATGTGTTGGTCAGGACTACGATTCTTAGAATAGGTACATAGGTACATACCTACATAAAATCACGCTTGTTTCTCGACGGGGTAGGCAGAGACCACAGATCTCCACTTGCTACGATCCTGACAATTATCTCTTACTTCATTCACTCTCATTACATTCTTCATACATGCGCGTCGGTTTAGGGTACTCTGGACCTGGCCTTTCTCTAAAACTTCCCCAATTTGATCGAGGTACGTACGCCGAGGTCTTCCCCTTCCAACTGTCCCATTCAAACTCCTTATGCACCTGTTTCGTCAATCCCTTTCATCCATCTACTACATGCCCAAAGCATCTTAGCATACCCTTCTCAATTTCATCGTTATTCTTTCACCCACAACGTTATAATACCTATAAGATTATTTAGAACAAAATTTTACAGAGCACTTGTGTTTGTAGCAATACTCTGAAACAGTGAAGGAAAAAAAAGTCCACTCCATGAAAGATGAATCAGTCGGGAGTGTTCCTTTTTAGTTGTCTAGTTACTTAGATCTTTGAGGATATCTAAAGAGGGTAGTAAGAGGCACGTCCAAACATGATATTTAGCACATGCCCACTTTTTGCACAGTAGGTAGTAATCCGAATTTCTGCACAAAAATAAAACTATTCTTTGATTGTACTTCATACAGTGAACGCAAAACATCGAAGTATTTCTTGAGCAAAAAAATGACTTTACAGAAATAGAGCCTAGGTGGGCGTGGCTTGTCAGTTTTGCCAAAAAATTATGTGAAAAATTTACAGAAGCATATTACACATTACACGGCAATTTAAACCAAAACGTCGAGGGACTAAAGTCAATATTAATTAATTTTTGGCAAATTCACGAAAGAGTTTCGGTGTGTGAAATTTGGTGTCATGTTTCCCTTGAAGAAATGCTTCTGTTTATATACGTTCACTGACTACAAAAGAAATATTTTATTTAAAAAACACAGAATCAGTTAAAGAGTCTATTCTCTTCTCGCATATGAACTGATATGGAATATCATCACACAAAATATCGAAGAGTTTTCCATTGAGAAGACTGCCACAGGATGTTCTGGTACTATTCTGTGCTTGTGAGGAGTTTGGTCTGCCTTTATTCCAGTCTTCGAACCCAGCCTCTTCTAAAGTTTGACCTGAAAATAAGCACATTAGTTTTATTCGAAAGTTTGAATGTTTTTTATTCAATCACTAACAGTTGAATCGATTTCGATGAATGGTTTCGGCCATTGTAAGTTTTTAATGTAACATTAAATATTGTATAAAAATGTACCTAATGCTTTTTATCCCTTATCCCTTTATACCCTGACAGTGACAGTGACCGTGACCGTGACCAAAACAGTGACCGTGACAGTGTCCGTGACCGTAACAAATCTCACCATGAAGAGTCCACCAAGAGCCGTCATGCCCCCATTCCCGCAGGCCCATCGCCACAGGACTGGCGATACCGGCCTGAGACCTGTTCACTAGGTCGCCGAGTGCCGTGACCCTGACTGTGACAGTGACAGTGACAGTGACAGTGACTGTGTCAGTGTCAGTGTTATTGTTAGTTACCGTGACAGTGAGCAAAACAGTGACCGTGAACAGAACAGTGACCGTGACAGTGACAGTGACTGTCAGTTCTGTTACCGTGACAGTGACATATACAGTGACCGTGACCGTGACAAATCTCACCATGAAGAGTCCACCAAGAGCCGTCATGGCCCCATTCCCGCAGGCCCATCGCCACAGGGCTGGCGACACCGCCCTGAGACCTGTTCACCATGTAGCTGAGTGCCTCCGCCTCGGCTGCACTGTTTATGATGGCGAGGTGCGCGCCCTCAGCGCGGCAGATCTTCTGCGCCAAGGACCAGCTGTAGCCTTTCTGGTGGAACTTGTAACAGTGGCCGGTTCGCCTGTTCAACCTATACTCTGCAATATTAATCACAATATAAGTAATACTAACTAGATAATGGTGGTGATTCGGATGTTCCGCGGACTAACAAAAAAAATGCTGAAATATAAACGACCAAACGATAAATATTTAGTTCACACCAAACACTGAATTAGGGTAACATTTTGAAATGACAGTTTTAAAAAAAGCTAAAATTGACATTATTATCCTAATTTTTTTCAACTTTCCACCATTTTCACATAGCTTTAGTCAACACCAATTTACATTGCTACTAAAATAAGCTAAACCACGTCTATCACACGTCAGTTTAGTCAGATTTAGTATCTG
The DNA here is from genome assembly GCA_963675405.1 of Cosmorhoe ocellata. Taxonomy (NCBI): domain Eukaryota; kingdom Metazoa; phylum Arthropoda; class Insecta; order Lepidoptera; family Geometridae; genus Cosmorhoe; species Cosmorhoe ocellata. The sequence continues at coordinate 3,762,531 of OY776271.1, read as the reverse complement.
GTGTGAACAAAATAAGGTCTTTTATATTTCAGTATTTTTTAGTTAGTCCGCACAACAACCGAATCACCACCATATCTATGTATATTATACGAGTAGGTATACTTATAATACAATGGCCGGTCCAATTCTGTACATACATTGAAGGTATTTTTAAATATTTTTTTGAAGACACTTTTTCTTCGTTGAAGCCAAAACTGTATTTTGGTGGCAAATAAATGATAATATTATGTCTATTTTTATTCATTTTCGTCTGTCTGTCCTTCTGTTAATTTAAAAAAACTTAACACAAGCAAAATTTATTTCAAAAGAGGCAGATGCTATATACAAATGAAAACGGCCAAGTGCGAGTCGGACTCGCGTACGAAGGGTTCCAGGGACAGACAAACAGCGGAGTCTAGTAATAAGGTCCCGTTTTACCCTTTGGGTACGGAATCCTAAAAGGATCACTTTGACAGTCTGAAGAGAAAGAACAGTCTAAGTTTCTGTGATGGCCTTCGAGCACCGAGGCATACGTCAATCCTTTCACCACACTAGCTCATAAGAGTTATAATACTCAATACTCAAATAACTTTATTCAGTAAAATCACAGGGATCATTTTGAATCGTCTTACATACTAGGTCTAGTCTCTAGTCGAGGTGCCAATTCTGCCGTCCTAAAGCTAGAATGCCGTTAAATACAAAATCTACTTAAATAACTGTAGTTAAAGTCACTTTGCCGCAATCAAGCCTGGTATTATTGAAGTTATTATTATTTAAACTACTATTTTTGTTTACTTATAAATAAAGTTAAAAGCCATTAGACACTTTTTAAGCTTAGCAAAAACACTTAACAACATTTAAGCATTGAAGTGGTGTAAATTTTGATTCTAGTAACGGCATTTTTTACTTTTCATAACTCGAAAACTATAAGAGCTATTTGAGTTCTGGTAAGATTGGTCGATAGAGCTTTTTTTTCCGATTACAATGGCATAAAAAAGTCGAATTTGACCGAATGTTGGATAACGGCATTTTAGCTTTAGGACGGCAGAATTGCAGTCCTTTTCTTGTTGTATGATCCTTGTTAATTTTGTTAGGGACACCTAGCAGAGTTGGAGCTGATTCGTCCCAAACTTTTTTGTCATAGACACTATAAAAAGAAAAAGAATGAACCTTTGTCTACTGTCCCACATTCCGTCAGTTCGTCTGTTATCGAGAATTTCTTGAAGCAGATATACGGCAACGGATCGTCACAATTGTAATCTCTTTCCACCGCATCGCTGGAGTAGACCAGGCATTGCTGAAGTTTTCCAGTGACGTTCTTCTTACCCACCCCCCAGTTCGGCAGATCCTCTGTCGGAACTTCTGGAATTTCTGGAAAAGCAATTGATCTACACTAATAATAATAATGTATGTATATAACATTATACTTATATATATTTAGCTACCCGCATTATTGCTAACCAAACTTTCTAGACTTAATTGTTTTTTGTATCTTGCCTTATTTAGCATTCTATTTGATAAACTTTTCTTTATTAATTTTAAGTTTTTGAATCTGTTGTCTGTTTCCTTAAACATTATGGTAAATGTTGAGCATGCCTGTAATTGGCACACATTTCATAGTATAATTTGTTTTCATGTTGTTTTTTTTTAAATGTTTTGTTGTGTGTGCTGTTGGCGTTGCCTAATAAATAAATAAATAATCCACCTAAAAACAAAACAATCAAACATGATCACTACTGTAATCCCCAGTCTCGGTAGATATCTCCTCAGAGCTCTAATGGCTAGATCTTTGAGGATCTCCCAAGGGGGTAGTCAGAGGCACGTCCAAACTTGATATTTTGGACATGACCACGTTTTTCCCGTTTTGCCCAACAAGAAAAAACTAAAAATTTAATTTGAAACCGTCGTGTGCCACGGTGGGAATGCGCCTTTACCCTCCCTCCTTCGCAGTTGGGTAATAATAACAGTTACAATACGTACCTTGCACAATATTATTTCCATCATCCACAAAGGTCTGGCGAATCCTAGAAAAGTAGACTTGCAGTTTCGGCACAGCTTTGGCAACTAACTCTTTTAAAACTGGTGTTATTTCCGATTTCCTGGGCGATGCTATCTCAGCTCCTGAAAACGTTAATTATTACGCGATTCTTGTATAATTATCATCATCATCATCATTCTCCTGTCCTTATCCCAGTGATCTGTTATAGTTACTTATCCCTCGCTAAGTGGGGTCGGCACAACATGTTTTCTTCTCGCTCACTCCTATCTTTCGTCAACTCGTTAGTCTACTCATACATTCATATCATCTTTCACACAAAAAGTGTCTATTTCTTTTTTCTTAAATTTATTGGAGGGAAACATAAGTCAACTGTCAGATGACAGCGGACTAATGACAGTGACATTAAACACTAGATACATTGGGTATATATATCACAATTATTATTTTTTTGGCGTCGCAAAATTTACGTTATTATTATTACTAAGTACCTTTAAAGTAGGTAAAAGTATTTATAATCTTACCTTCATAGTGGCAGAGAAGACCGGCAGTTCGCCAGTCTACCGGTACGGGGTGAACCTTGAACCAGCCCTCACCCTCTGGGTAATACGTATAGTCGGATCTGAATTCATTTGTACCTAGAAAGTTATGATAATATTTAACATAATAAATAAAATAAAAATAAAACAAAATTATGTATAAGGTAACGTCGAAATTGGTCTAGCCGTTCACGCGTGATGCCGTGACCAAGGGAAATAGGGATTCATTTTTATATTATAGATCTAATGTAGTTTAATAATGTAGTAGACAATGTAGTATATAATGTAGCACATAATGTAGTACATAATATAGTATATTATGTGGTATATCATGTAGCATATGATGTAGCATATAAAGTAGTATATCATGTAGTATATGATGTAGTACATAATGTAGTATAATATGTAGTACAAACCCGATCGTGCAACAATTAATCTTTTTATTCCATCGTTCAAACGATAGTCAAAACGATGTAACTTAAGTTTTGTAATAATCGTTGATCGAACCTACGAAAAATTAAACATAGAAGTTCGAAAATGATATATTATTTGGCGTCCATTAAATATTGCACGCCATAACATGGCAGAATACAATGGACATACTACTTATGAAAAATAACATCTTTGTAACATGTATTTCTTGCAATAAATTTCACTTCACTTTACTCACATTCAGGCATGCTTTTAAGCCATCGTCCATAGAGGCAGTACGTCGAACTGACCCCCAGGATATGGAAGCCAGGGTTGCAAGTTACATTCACGGTCACCAGGTCGTATTCCTCACCCGGTTTAGCGCCATCTATGTTCGTCACGACGTACCTTCCGTTCTCAGGGTACGGCGGCAACAGACATTTATTACTGTGTTTTAAAGATAGATTTATTTAAACAAATTTTAAGAGAAGTAAAATAAATAACTTTATGTAGCAAATATTAAAAAATAACCCGACTGAACGAAACTGAAAATAGATTTTTACAGCCGCGTTTTTACAGTGGGCGTGTGCTAAATATCATGTTTAGACGTGCCTCTGACTACACTCTCTTGATATCCTCAAAAGATCTAAGTAGGTAACTAAAGATCTGAGGAGATATCTACCGAGCCCGCGGATTACAGTCATGGTCATATTATATTTTAAAACTTACGCGATCTGAACACATTATTATTAGTATTAAACTTTACCACGACAGTGTGTAAAAGGCACATAGGTTTTTCACGCTTTGTGTATGTGAAACTCATAGTTTTTATAAATTGTTTCAGTATATAATAAGTAAATAGAAATAAGTAGGTATTATTAATAGGATTATATATTATATTATTTAAGTAATTGTAGATTGTGTAGGTATTTTTATTTATATTAAATAGGTAGGTATGTATATGTTTATTATTGTAGGTATTTCTTTATATTTATCACGCCTCACCATCATTCAGCACGCCCAGGATGACTGGTAGAGAATGCTTTTAGCATTAAGTTCTCCTAGCATAAATAATTTGTGTGAAAGTGTTAAATAAATAAATAAATAAACCTGTCGAAACGTCCGTCGGGAAAAAATAGGTCAATAAAACGAGATAAATACCCGTTTGATACTAATAATAAGTCGTGGTCATGTTTTGTTAATAAACTTACGTATTAGATACGACAGTTTGTACAACTCTGTCCGTTTTTCTACCACATTCAGCATCGTCTTCGTCAGACCCATCTGAGCATTCTTCGACCTGCAAATTATTGAACAATTTTACGCTGGATATATACGTCCACTCTGGTTTTGGGCATTACCACAAGCTCTTCCAAACCATCATGTTACTGTAACGATAAAGTTTCAGGCTCGAGGCACACTACTTCTGTACAAGTTTGTATGTCATGGTACGAAATATTTAAGTTATATTACTTCGATATCGCCCAAAGAGCTTGCGGTAAAGCCCCTGATATATCTGATCGTATCCACACACAGTTATACACATTAAACTGTGTCGTTCAATGTGTATAATTTCATCGTTCAATGTATTATAATGTGTCTTATGTTCGTATTCACTATTATTGTCAGATAATACCACGGTTATACTCACAAAAGTAAGTAAATGATTTATAGAGCAATGAGTAGGTACCAACGCTTCTACATCAAGATCCGAAGTGACATGCTTGATTTATAGATAAATTCAAAAATATTAAACAAAAACTGTCTCGAAAAGCTTATTTTCTGCACAAATATCAAAAAAATACAAATCTGTAAATCCCGAACGGCGTACCCCGTTGCAGACGGCTCCTCGGTCGACGCATGCGCCGTAAGCGCACTTGAACAGATATGATGTGCATGATATCTTGGAGCAGGCGGCGAGGGTCTCGTCCGAGCCGTCAGGACAGTCCCGGGCTCCGTCGCAGAGGTTCGACGCAGATATGAAACTGCCGTCTCCGCATTTGAACTGACCTCTAGAACGATTAACAATACCATATTGGATATAATATAATATAATATAATATAATATAATATAATATAATATAATATAATATAATATAATATAATATTTACTCGAGTTGAAAGAAATTTCACCATTTTAATATAATATAATATAATATAATATAATATAGATTTTATTGTAAATACATACATTTTCAATTACTTTGCCGGGTTTTTTGTTTTATTTAAATAAAATAATTTAATTTTACGCGGGTGCGTTCGAATAACTGTGGTTCTATTATTACGATTCGGTCCAGTACTGCTTGATGAAATGCTCATGTTTGAGTACGTCTGTGAAACTGGTGTAGGTGGCGGTGTTGCAAGGGTCTTCGCTGTTGGGCGCTGCGGATACAATTCCGCGCAAGTAAAAGCGCTGCACATTATTGTAGGGGTCGGGGAACGCCAGCCCGCCGCCGCTGTCGCCTTTGCAAAGCGCTGTATCCGCTGAAACACAAAACAAACTCTCATGCCGGCTCCGTACGCTTGCCAAACACCAACAAACAGCGAACAGCAAACAACAGGGCTTGGAACCGGTTAATAACTAACCAGAAAAAAAGCTTTATTAACCGGTATTTCGATAATAGCGTTCGGAGCGCAACCTCTTTCAAATTGAAATTTGAAATTGAAAACCATTTATTCAATAAAATCACAAGGATCACTTTGAAACGCTAGTTTTGTTTTGAAATGTCGTTGTTGTTTGATGTTTTGAAACGCAATGCTAGGTGAATCTATGTGCCAATTCCAACCTAACCCAAGTACGAGAAGAACAGGCAAGAAACTCGTCTCGGTCCTAGCACTTTTTTGTATGAAAGGATCATTAATTACAAAAAATGTAATCAAAACCTTAACTCGAACTTAGATTAACCGGTTAAAGCGTGCTTCGTTTGTCGTCGTAAGAGCCGGCGCGGTTATAACGGTTAGTCAAGAATATAAAATCCAAAAGGGTTTCTTATTCTTGACTAACTGGAGTGCTGGGACCGCAGAGGAAAAGACATGTTGGTATATCGGTGCGCCGCTTGTCCTATCCTCTGCGGCCGAGGTGTGGTAGATGGCAGAACCACAGACCTGATCTGCCACCGGGTACCAGTTATCTGGTATCCGTGGCCTCCTAGTAGCAGACTCGGGGGTAGTCTCCTAAGAAATGCTTCTGTTTTTTCGTTAACTTACATTTCAAAGTTCCAGCGCAAATTTTGTCTCCAGTGATGTACTCCCGAAAGTTGGGGGGTGAGTTGTTGATGCAAGTGTTCACATCCACATAGGGTAGGTCCACCGCATTTAGCTTGTGCGCTTGCTTCCCGCTCGCTGTAACCAGCCCCCATCCTGCCACCTGGTGTTTTTCTTAGATAAATATTGATAGTAATTTCGAGGAGAGTGTTGTATGAATGTGGATGAATATAGGGGTAGACCAAAGAAAAGATGGATGAACTGAGTGAAAGGTGAAATGAATGTAAAAGGAGTAGACTCAGAGTTGACGAATGATAGGAGTGAGTGGAAGAAGAAAACATGTGCCGACCCCACGCATGTGATAAGGGCAGGAGAATGAGTGATGAAATGGTGTCTTTCATATTACTTTTCCCAGATTCCCTGGTTGCAACTGATGTTTCCCCAACTTGTAATCAAAGCTGAGGCACACTGGTCTGATGTATGTTTTATACTTGAACTCCTTGGAGGTGATGACTACCGCGATGTCTTCCTGGAAATTCGCGGCTGCGCCTTGGTATCGTGCGGGCAGGTGTATCGCTTTTACCTGCAACATTGAAATGAGAAAGTTGTAATACTACGAGTAGAGGTACCGGTTAACAATTACGGGGAAATGTCCTCATTTTTCTGTAATGGTACTAAGGATACAAATTGTCACTTGCACCATCAATGGTACAAATAAATGGTACGGAGAAAACATCAGTTTCTAAATAACCAAAGATAATCTTACGTGGGACTTTTGTGCTTCGTCTAAATTGTTATTCCACTTCTTGAACAGCTTCCCCACGGCCACGGCGAACTGGAATGCTGGTAGCTGCTTCTCTAGATCACTCCAGAAGCAGTGGGCAGCTGGAATTATAAGGTTTGTGCCTTCATATTCCCATTTGTCCCCTGCTCTGTCCCCTTGGGATGAGAGATGGGACTCAAACGTCCCATTTGTCCCCCTCTTGGCAACATTTCATTTGGAGAAGGCACATGAGAGATCCTAAAACTGACCTGGATCTAGCCATAACGTCCTACCTGATATGATGACATTGGTGCTGATGAGAGAGCCTCCGCAGATCTGCTTGTAAGGGCTGGTGGTCTTCTTGTAGACTCCGGCATGCCAGGGCACCTCGCCCTTCTTCACCCTCACCCCTCCCACCACCAGCTTCTTCGCATCAGGTGTCAACCTGCCGCATTCTGGGGAAGTTTCAAGTATAAGCCTCATGACTGTGGTGAAAGCTGTTGGTCTACTGGCAGTAACTCTGACTTCTGTTCTGATCCTTCTTCAGCTTCAGATTGGATAAACGGTTCTTAATTTATGCTCTAACAAACATATAAACAAACATACAAACACACAACGCCAAATCGCCCTAGCTGCCAGGGCTTGGAAACCGGAAAAAAATTCAACCCGGTATCGCTCTAAAAAACGGAGAGTCAAGAACGATAAACCCAAAAGGGTTTCGCTCAATTAACCGGTTAGAACGAAATTTTTTCGTTCTTTTTCCATAATAGTGACCTCCGCGACTAGCTGCCACTGAGATTTCGCTCGTTTCGCTCGCTCAATCAATAAATGCATCATCATCATCATCTTCCTGCCCTTTTCCCACGTTATGTGGTCGGCACAACATGTGATCTTCTTCCATTTCCCTCTGTTATTCGTCATCTCATTACTCACTCCCTTCTTACCCATGTCATCTTTCACACAGTCCATCCATCTTTTCCTTGGTCTACCTCTACCCCTGTATCCGTCCACATTCATACCTAACACTCTCCTTGTCATACGACATTCATCTCTTCTCATAACATGCACTACCACGCTAAGCTATTACTCTATTATATTTGACCTGGTATGCATCTTGCAATATAATTCCAGTTTCCATTATAACACTGCATATCAGTAAGATGGCTGGTAGTTGGAGGCCGGTAGTTTGGAGCCCGACATCCAGGTCTGACGGTGGTGCCCGACGGCTCTGAAGCATCGCAGGCTCTGGTCTCATCCCCAGACACCAGGCATCGATATTCCACCGATGAGTGTGGATCCAGCCGGCATTCTGTTTGGTGAAATTTTTAAGGCGCATTTTAAATCAGTAAAACCCCTATTCAATAAACATTACAAGTCTATTTGTAGAAAAGTTACAATAATATCGAATTTTATGACAAGTAGGTACTGTTTAATAAAACCTACAAATTTGTAGAATGGTAAGAACATTTTACAATTTCGTAAATTTTCCTCCAGTAAATCGTATTTTTTTATGAAACAGAAACTTGTAGAATGGTAGCCGCTTACAATAAATGTATTTTACAATTTGTAATGTTTATTGAATAGAGGCCAGATTTGCGAGTCAAAACCATTGATATTTAATTATCTATCTTCTATAATTATCTATATATCATAAAATCGTTGAGATCCCGTGTCTGTAGGTACCTACTATTGATATTTTCAAATGAAAATTAGTGCTATCTAAAGAGGATATGAGACAGACTATGAATAATATGAGAATATGAGAGATCTGAGACCAAAACAAACGTTTTTGAAAAATTTAACTGTTTGTTTGTTTCTCTGTTTATCTGTGCGTTTGTGCACGCTAATCTTATTTATTTATTTATTTATTTATTATTTGTACACAGATGAATACATTTTAAAACTTAAAACTAATGGCATGTACACAGGCGAGCTTAACCCTAAAAATAGTTCTCTTCCAGCAAACCTTGGGATATGGAGATTTTTAACTATTGGTGGGTAATCTCCGTAACGGCTGAACTGTTGAAAATGTTGTCCAATCCAATGCAATTTTCACTAATGTATTGAGATAAGCTTGGATTAAAACTAAAGATTTGTTTCATCGAGATCAGCTGACAAACAAAAAAGATAAGAATTCGATTTGATGAAAAACTTTATCCATTCGTACAGACCCCCAGTCACAGAATAATAAAAGGTAATCTAACGCGTAGGTACGTAGTCGCGGGTACAAACTAGTAGTTACTAAAGTTAAAAAAACTTTGTTATTACATCACGGTGTAAATCATATTCTAAGAGCGGTTACGCACTGCGTCCGATCCGAATCCGATCCGAACCCGTGAAAATATGGATCTAGAAAACTCGGACCGAATTCGGATATTGCGTACGCACTAGTCCGATCTCTGATACAAATCCAAGCAATTAGAGCCACCTTTTGACATACGTCATTTTACGTGACGGAATTAATGACGGAAAGAAATCGGATGACGGAAATCGGATCTAGTGCGTAAGTTACCATAGAAATAGTTCTACAACACTCCGGACCATAATTTTCACGGGTTCCGATCGGATTCGGATCGGACGCAGTGCGTAACGCTCTAAGTAGGTACCTACATGATTTATCATTCTGTTTTCATTTATTATTGACAGCTCAAACCAGTTTTGAGAATAAAGTAGTAGTTTAATAACTTGTGACATTTATTAAACACAATATATTTTGAATTTTTGACTACCTATTCAACATATTTGTGGATGTAAACAAAGGGTAGGTAAATCAAACTTACCCTTTAAACTTTCTTCATTAGCTGCAGCACTTAACACAACGAAACAAAACAATAAAAGTAATGCCATTTTCGATAAATAATAGAAATCGTCATATGTATGAGGTCACTTCTCGCCGTGTTTAGTTATAAACCAGTGGGGTGATAGGATGAGTGCGCGACAAATGGCTTCGTCCATCACTATACGATCACTTCAATACGCAAGAATGAGATTTTCCTTATATTGTAAACACAAGTTCATCTACCGGCGTCCACAATTTGAATAAGGTTCCTTCTGTAGGTGGCTTTTTTTTCCTCAATTTATTATTCTTGTTGTTCTTTTAGAAACTTTTTTAACCTTAGTTTTATAGCTCGTCTTAAAATAATCGTAATAAAAAACGGTTGATACTAAGTTATTTCACGAAGGGTACATTTAATTTTGTAACTATAGTATAGAGTAACTACCTATAGTAATTATTTCACTTTGTCATCAATGCTTATTAAGAACATTGTCATTTGTAAATTGAATGTTTTTCAGCCTTCACTATGCATCCCCATGTCCCCACTATGCATACCTATCATTAGAAACTGTTTTAGCTATATTTAAGACTAGCTTCTGCACGCGGCGTCGCCCGCGAAGTACCTACATAAAATATAGCCTATGTTCATCCTGAAAGTTCATTCTACACATTGGTGAAAGAATTTTTCAAATCGGTTCAGTAGTTTCGGAGCCTATTCATTTCAAACAAACAAACAAACAAACAAATAAACAATCAAATCTTTCCTCTTTATAATATTATTATTATAGTATAGATTTAATTAGTAACCTAAACATTTGTTATATTTAAGCTGTAAGTAAGTACCTATGTTGCTTTTATAAAAAAATAAATAAATTTAAAATTAACTAATATTTCACGAGATAGTCAAAATTTTTTGTTGCGAACAATGACAAATAGTAAGACAACAATAGAACTGATGAGGAAAAATCGCCCATGCCGCAAGCCTCTAACTAAAATGTTCTAGACACTACATTTGTATGTACCTAGGTATAAAGTTCATCTAGCTAGACGCTGAATAAATTATCTAGATTCAATGCAAAAGTATACCTAGGTCCCTACAGTTAAAACACCAAAATAGCCTACTTAGTTGATTTGTATAATTATTAGCACACGCTATACCTACTTATCAAATAACAACCACCGCATTAAAATTTAAGTCACTTGTTAACTATAACTTTAACTTTTTTTGTGTGAAAGCCTTTCATTTCTTTGACACTACCACTTGGCACTATTACCTAGTAGAAAAATACTAAGGCATAGGTGTGTAAAAACTGTTGAATGCCCTCAAATAAATAAATAAACATGAGGATATTTTCTTCAATTATTTTAAGGATAACTTTGCGAACCAAACCAGAACTTGGTAACACTGCTACAAATAAACACTAGTGATGTTACGACTCGATTTACCTACCGGCTCGAACCGAATTGAGCTCCAAACCGTGAAAGTCGGTTTTAATCTATATCAAACGGATATGGACGAGCTGAGGTGAGCGAGCGGTTTGTTGACCGCTGTCGGTAGGTATTTCGGTAGTCGTGGTTGAGCATGTGTAGCGAGTGTAGTGTTTTGTGTTTTTTTTATGCGTTTAGTTAGAAGTGTTTTACGGTCTATTTATAATTATAAGACCATTAGTCAAGCCAGATCATTGCAATAAATGAGAGTTCATTCCATTTTATCTTGGTTTAGTATAGATTCGATTAGAATGGTTTTAAAAATGTTAACTCAACCCGGTGCCAAAGCCAGTTCGGGTCATTTCTTGCGCTGTTTGATAGTTTTAACCGAAATGACAACGTAACTCGGTTTCAAACCGGTTTATATACATTTTACCGGTTCAGTTTACAAGTTGGTTTTGCGTGTAAGTACCTATCTTCAAACCGGTTTGAGACGGTTTGAAAAATTTCAAGATCTTTAGGTACAACACTAATAAATATCTACCTACTAGTAGACCTTCAAACTGGAAAATCTGGTTTAGGTACCTGCTTAAAATATACCTATATAGGTACTACTGACTGACTGTAATCAACACATATCTTATGTCCTAGAAAGCTGAAATTTGGAGGTTATCTTTTTTCGGGGTCTAGAGAGGATTCAGAGGATTAAGATAAAGGAATCCTCGAAATTTAAACCTCTAAAGAGTGCAGCGAAGGTTGAAGTTTTGTATTGAAATAATGGCGAGAAAGAAAATGAAGTCGCGAAGCGTTCATAGTCCTAAATTAACTTTTATATTACAAAAACAAACAAAGAACTAAGTACTTTACTGTCAAACTGGTACCTACCTAGGCACGAAAGGAGTCTTAGGGCTCACGAGGCGCCATATTGGAATTAGGTACAATGACGTCACATAGCATGCATTGTCGTCCAAAATTAGTATTTTCAGCTCAATCAGTTCAAGATAACTGATTTAAAATTCAGTTGCAAGATTTCACCCAGACAAGCATACATAGGTACAGCTTGTAAAAGAGCGGACGAAATTAAATGAAAATTGACACGGACAGCAAAACAAAATATATTTCAAAATACTTTCGACATATTCCAAAATGTAACTACTGAGACACCATCGGCTCATGATCTAACGACATGTTGCTATTATAGCTGCTGATTGAATTGGCGCTTGTATCAGGATTTTGCGACACCACATCGGAAACATTCTCAACACTCACAGATGGATTAGTGGACCCAGTTTGAGAATTACGATGATTCGGCTGTTGTGCGTTACGATTTGAGAAATAAATAAGCTCACTCTTATTGATTTCCTCATCATCAACTACAGTAGAAGCCGCGGTTCCGTTCAAATTCAACACGGGCGAAGTTCCTTTACTTGTGTATTGGTAATAATACTGGCAGCCCTTATTAGTTCGCAGTCTTGCCAGTTTGAAAGTAGACCTTGTCTTCGGCTGTGTTTTTCTTGGTTTGGAGATTCGTGACTTCTTTTCTGGCCGTCTTTTTTTAACTGTTTGGCCGCGGTATTTCGTTTTGGAGCTTCGCCGTTTGGCTTCTGTTGCCTTTTTCATCTTTTGACAGAGATGGCAGTTAGGGTCGAAGTACATGCGAGCTGGTTTGCTGCCTTTGGCAACAGTTGGTGGCGCAGTCGCCTGAAAAGTCAACTAAAGGTATTCAAAATCACCAAAGCATAAACGTTTTACACGCTAAGGCAGTTGTCCCACCGCCGAGAAAACGACTAATCTTGGCTATTTTCTCGCTCAAGAAACGCACAATAGATATACATTCCGTGTACAAAAGAGATGCATACACAAATAGTTGATCGCTGACTGTTAATTAACACACTGCCGGCGAGGACTCGCTTCACTAGTTTGTCGCTGGGTGACAAGAGCCAGGGAAAGATACTCGCTCAGCGATCAGAACTCATGCCGAGAGAGCAACCAGCGGTCATTTCTCTAAATGAGTACAATAAAGCGAGTGATGCGAGTAATCGCTCGACTCACTCGCACACTCGCTTATAGCCGAGTTACACAACTGCACTCGCTCCCCGCGACACGCCGACTCGTAGGTACCTATCTACATTCTAGCTCTGCTCGCTACTCGTTCATCGTTGCCGGTGGGACAACTGCCTTAATCTCTCAAAACGAAACATGATCCCGACCGTAATACCTCAGTAGATATCTCCTCAGATCTCTTAGTGACTTAGATCTTTGTGGATATCTAGAGAGAGTATGTCACGTCCAAACATGATATTTGGCACATTTTCACATTTTGCACAGTAGGTACTTATCTAGTTAGTATTATGTACGTAACGGGTTGCAAGCCCATCGCCGCTTATAAGAATACCTACTACTTAACTTATGACATACTACACCTTCGAATTTTTGGTTCTAGGGTATGCCGGTTTCCTCGCGATGTTTTCCTTCACCGTTGAGTTTTTTATTGGTGCACGATCAAGCAAATAGTCAGAATTAGATGAAAATTTCGAGTATTACCTAGGTAGGTACTGTACGTCTACCAAGAGTTGTCACATTTAGATCGGCTGACGTTACTAAAGTAGTTATACTTAGTACGTTACTATAACATCTGACAAAATTGTTACTTATTGTATCAAAATTCTAGGCAAATGAATGAAGCGCAAACTAGAGTCGCTGTAGTAGGTACGCTGTAACGTAGGATAGTTAACTACGTGACCAACTATCCGCTAGAGGCGCTGTACAAGTTTCATACATTTTTTAGCTACAGTCGCTAGCGAGTGTAGATTATGAAAACTCATGGTAGACCTACTGTTGTCGTTTTGCGGAGCAAACGCCTAGGTTCGTACAGAGAGATGGACGAAACTATAATATTCTTAAACTTGTAAACCAAAGGGCATGGATCCTAACCCTGGCAGTAGACCGTCTCCGTTCCAGTTCATCCCTCATCTTGGGGCAGGCGGCGTTATGTGCGTCAACTTGCCGCGCCCTGTCTTTGGCACCCTGAGCTTCATAGCTTTCATACTCCGCCTGATGATCAGCTTTGAACTGATCTGCTCCGTTGGGGTTTTTCTGTAAACATACAACCCCCAAAATAAAAAGGCATTTGACTAGACTGGCCTTATAGCTCAGTTTGTAGTAGCTCTGCCTTCTGCTCTGTAGGTTGTGGGTTCGATCCCCCCTAAGATAAACATTTATGTGATGAACGCAGAGTTTGTTTTGTGTCTGGGTGTTATATCTATCAGCTATCTAGTTCCCATAATACAAGCTTTGCTTAGTTTGGGCTAGATGACGTTGTGTGAATTGTCCACTATTATTTATTTATTTATTAGCCTATTCTCATAAATTCTCAGCGTCAAGTTGTGAGTTTTACCTACTACCTTACAGCCAGACTAAATGAAAGCCGCAGAGGCACGTCCAAACATGATATTTTTGGCACATGCCCGTATTTTAACACAGTAGTTAGTAGGTACGTAATTGGTATTCCGTAAATGACAGGTTGCAAGCCCATCATCCAATCCACAGTTATTTACACAGTGAAAATTAGACCACAAACTCGACAAAAGCGTCGACTATTTTGTCTCGCTTATTCTCATGCAATTATAAGACAAGCTAGACAAAATTTTGTCGGCTATTTTGTCTCGCTCTTTCTCGTCTGAATATGAGACAACATGCTCAACAAAAGCGTCCACAAAATTTTCTCGCGACTGTATGTTAGCCTGGCTGTACCTTAGAAGCCTTCATGTTCCTCATTGGTTGCGGGCCTTGCTCCATTATCTGCAGCACAGCTTCTACCAACGGTCCAGAGTACACCCAACTTTCAGGTTGAGATCTATTGGGCATTTTACCTGAAAAACATGTATTTATTTATTTATTTATACTTTATTGTACACAATTACAAAAAATGTGTTACAAAAGGAGGGCTTAATGCCTAGGGGCATTTTCTACCAGCCAACCCATTCGGTTTAAAACCAGGTCGGCGCACAATAACAAATATAAAACTAAAAACGAAGTAGTAACTTAATTAAATATTTTAAAAAAAAATTTGCTCTTATAATATAAGTAGGTAGATACTAGGTATAGACTAGCGACCCACCCCGGCTTCGACATCACATTAGAAACCTCTAAAATGATCAGTGTTTCTCTACTATATTATGCATGACATAAAACCTTCCTCTTGAATCACTATCTATTAAAAAAAACCACATCAAAATCCATTGCGTAGTTTTAAAGATCTAAGCATAGGTACCTACAGACAGACAGCGGGAAGTGACTTTGTTTTATACTAGGTATACGAGTAGATATTATAGTGATTTTACAGGATGTAGCTGTCTACATCCTGTAGATATACCCATAACTCTGTAGTTATGGGTATATCTACCTACCCTACGTAATCTAAGACGAAATGATAAAAAAATGTCGGCAAACTAACATTAAACAACGTTTTTATATAACTATTGCGCACACTGACTTCTTATGATATTTTTCGCTGTTTTTTATTAACTTTTTACATTTTTTTTCTATTTATTTTTCAAATATCAGCAATACTTGCACAATTTAGAAAATTTTACATATTTTGCGTCAAACTGAAATAAAAATATTTGTAACATAATCTGTCATTCATTACCTACCTACCTACTTGATGTCAACTTAGTATGTAGGTAGGTAAGTAATTGCAAGATATCTTTTTCAATTTTATTTAACCTATTTACGTACCTACCTAACCTACCAACCATATTTATATCGACGTAAAAAACCAGAAGATGCTAGTTAGGTGCTTACTACAAACGGTCACCCATCCAAATGAACTATCCCTGATATTATGTACCAACAAGCTACAGAGGGTCTACCATGAGTTTTTACAATCTACACTCGCTAGCGACTGTAGTTAAAAAAATGTATGAAAACTTGGTACCTACAGCGCCTCTAGCGGATAGTTGGGTACTAAAACCTCACGTAGGTAACTATCCTACGTCACAGCGTACTACAGCGACTGTAGTTTGCGCTCATTAATTTGCTTAGAATTTGGTACCATGAGTATCAATTGTGACAGATGTCATAGTAACGTACTATTACTAGGTACTGTAGTAACGTCAGCCAATCTATATGTGACAACTCATGGTAGACGTACTGAACAAGCGCTCTAGAGCAAACTACCTGTGAGTACCAACCTACCTCTGAGTGTATCATCAAAGCTCTACCTACTGTGAGGGACAAGGTGAGAAATAGATATCATTAAATATCCGCAAAAACCCAACAATATAATAAAAAAAAAAAAAAAAAAAAAAAAATATGATCACGACTGTAATCCCCAGGCTCGGTAGATATCCCCTCAGATCTTTGAGGATATCTAAAGGGCTACCCCCTTTAGATATCCTCAAAGATCTAAGTAACTCAGACTCAGAGAGTAACTCAGAGGCAAGTCCAAACATGACATTTGGTACATGCCCACATTTTGCACAGTAGTTAGTATTCCGTACGTGACAGGTTGCAAGCCTACTCGTATTGCCGCTTATAATCAATATAACATGCTCATTATTACACCTTGGGTTCATTATTGAAGTTTTAGTAGGGATCCCTAATCTTTTTCTATTAATAAATATAGCCTATGTTACTCAGGGATAATGTAGCATTAATGGTGAAAGAATTTTTGAAATCGGTCTAGTAGTTTTTGAGTTTCTTCGTTACAAACAAAAATAACCTATACGAGTAATAAATTTACATAAATTAAAAATAGTGGAATAAGGGCAGGAAGATGATGATGATGATGATGATGAATATTAGTAGGTAGGTATACAAGTAGATCCTATAGACGTGAAAGTTTATAAAAATGTAGGGATGTATGTTTGTTACTCTTTCACGCTGAAACGGCTGAACGGATCTGGATGAAATTTGGCACAGATATAGATTATAGTCTGGAATAGCACATAGGCTACTTTTTATCCCGGAAAAATGTACGGTTCTTATGAGATAGACCTTTTTTTATTTTCAAGGTACCACGTGGGCCAAGCCGTGGGCGGAAGCTAGTATAGAATAGTTGCAAAGAGCCAATTTAAATACTTAACTAACAAGGCATAGATGCCTACTTAAAGATAGCGCGCACGGGTTAGGTAAGAGTGACGAAACAGTCACGGCGCCAGAAGTACCTAACTCGTGCGCGCTATCACTTACTACGTGACAACTGGGTGACATCTCCATACATAGCTACGGACATGATAAGAGTGACGAAACAGTCACGGCGACAAAAGTAACCCGTGCGCGCTATCTCGTAATTTTACATTGAACGAAGCAAAAGTTTAATCTAATATTGTAGCGAACGAAGGTATGATTGAACAAAAGAACATTTAAATAATATAAAAGTTTCACAGAGTTGTATCAAGTGGAGCGTGGGGGACACGCGCACGGGATTCATTTAAATTGCGGGCATTCCACAGCGCAGGGTCGGACTAGGACGGGAAAACAAAACAAAATGAACGTGATTTTGTAGAATCTGTGGGCGTGGTAAATAAATAAATGTGATCCCAACCTTAAAGTTCAAGGAAGAGTTTTCACCAAAGCGGAAAGTGTGTCAGGACTTTCAGAAAATGGCGGTTAGGTTAGGTTAGATTAAGTTAGATTATAGAAAACGGAAGAAATTAATTTACGCAAGACTAGGCAGTAAGGTCTATGACTATAAGCCTGCTCAAATGAGCGAATAATTTAACAAAAAAACAAACAAGGAAAGTGTGTCAAATCGACACACTGGTTTGTCAAAATGTTGACATTTAGACCAAAACTAAAGATGTGATGAAAATGATTTAAAAGTGAATTGATCCTGCCAGTGTCAAGTTTTTTAAAATAGTAGGTAGGTATTAGTACCTACCTAGGTACTACTCAGTCACAAAGTAAGTACCATTTTATTTAGGTAGGTAAGTATTACCTAAATAAAACTGTCAAGTCAATATCAATTTTTCTGCTGGATTTAGAAAGGAACAAGGTAAGAATTCATATTTTACTCTAGCGCCAAGAACTCGGGTTTTATTATTAATAAATTCCAAAATTACGCAATAAAACTCAAAATAACACGAGAAAAAAATGTAGAGCCATTATTATTGTCAGTCGAATGCATCAGAAAATCCTCCTCTATATAAATAGTACCTGGGTGACCGAGCTTTGCTCGTTTTTTTTGGGGTAATCGACGTTTTCTAAAAATGAAACCTAGCTAGATCGATTTATCACCCCCGAAACCCTCTGCATACTAAATTTCATGAAAATCGTTGGAGCCGTTTCCGAGATTCAGATTAATATGATTAATTTGCTCGTTTAAAGGTGTGGAGTGTTCAACGCTCCTATCTTATAAGTCGACGTGTAGGTAATGAGGGACTCAGAGTTAGGTTCAAGTTAGATATATTAATTGGTCCACAAATAGATTAATACCTAATTATTACAAATCTCTACAAATGCGTTAGTTAATGACAGATCTCCAAAACCGTAATGGCCGACCTTGTGTCTCTCCTAGTGAGGGGACAAATTTTTAGGGATGTCACTATGGTCGCCACACCACCCCCCCACGGAGAAACACGAGGTACACCGAGAGAGAAAAATATTTACAATGTAAGTAAAATAATAATAGTAACAATAATCCTACATAGTTATGTGATAATACAGAACAGAATACAAGAAAAAAATATGCTGGCAGTTACATACGTACTGCTGCTGCCTTCATTATCTGAAATAATTACAATAAGCTAATCAAAGTTCTTAAACCTAACGTGTCTGCCCGAGCGTGTGGTATATTGTTGTTTTACCGGTATAGTTCCTTGCGGCGGCTGTTGTGCAGGCGAGGGCTTAGGAATAATTTGTTGTGAAGGAGGAGAAATAACGGAAGTAGGCGTAGGCTTGGATATGACCGGTTGTTGTTGGGAATGCTCAATGAAAGCCGGCTTAAGCCTATCGACACTGACGACGACCTTGTTTCCTTTTACCATTAATGTAAACGTTTTACCATCGCTTGAGCGCTCCAAGACTTTAAAAGGACCGGTATAAGGTGGCTGCAATGCCCGTCTAATGGTGTCGTCTCTCAGAAAAACATGAGACGCAGTTGCGAGCTCCTTAAATACAAAAGGGGCTGATGACTCACCATGTCGCGAAGCTGGGATTGGGCGTATCGACAACATTTTGTGTCGAAGTTGTGCGACAAAATCAGTAGGATTTACGAGTCTTTCAGGTGACGGAGAAGAAACCAACATTTCTCCAGGGAGCCTGAGCGGCTCGCCGTAGAGTAATTCCGCAGCAGAAGCTTCGAGGTCTTCTTTATAAGCCGACCTCATACCTAAAAGAACCATTGGAAGTGACCTTACCCATGAATCGTTATGACACATTAGAGCAGCCTTGAGTTGGCGATGAACTCGCTCAATCATCCCGTTAGCGCATGGATGGTATGAGGTGGTCCTAATGCGCTTGGTAGCAAACTGCTGCAACAATCGGTAAAATAGGTCTGATTCAAATTGGGAGCCCTGATCTGTTGTGATGACCGACGGAACACCGAAACGTGAGATCCATTCTCTGGTAAATGTTTCGGCAACTTCTTCTGCGGTGATAGATCGCATGGGCCAGACTTCAGGCCACCTGGAGATTCTATCTATAGCTGTCAAACAATAACGATATTCGTTGCAGACGGGCAGGGGTCCAACTATGTCGATATGGACATGCATGAAACGGCCAGATGGTAAGTCAAAACTACCAGTAGGGGCGGAGTTATGTCTTGAAACCTTGCTGCGCTGACACGCTTCACAGGATCGAGACCAAGATCGGCAGTCTTTTTTTACTGAGGGCCAAACAAAACGCTCTAACACAAGGCGCGTAGTAGCTTGCGCACCAGGATGACTCAAATTATGCAACTTATTAAAGGCGGCTCGGCGAAAGGAAGGGGTCAAATAAAGACGCGGTTTACCTGTTGAAATGTCGCAGTAGAGAATAGTATTGGTTCCTGGTGTGCAGATTTTGGTCAACTTCAAACTGGAACCACCTTGCAGTAGATTAGCAAGTTCCTGATCGGAGGTTTGCGATTGAGCAAGAGCTTCATAATCCTGCTCAAGGGAGATGGCGTCAATATCAATGCGTGACATAGCGTCAGCCACAACATTATCCTCACCCCTGATGTACTGAATGTCAGTAGTAAACTGGCTTATAAATGTCAGCTGGTTAAGTTGCGGTGGTGGAAGTTTCTCGCGCCGCTGTGAAAAAGCAAATAACAGAGGTTTATGGTCTGTAAATATCGTAGCGTGCTGAACTTCTAAAATGTAACGAAAATGTTGGACACTTTCGTACACTGCCAATAATTCTCTATAATAAGCCGGCCACTGTGTTTGCTGTGGAGTCAGTTTCTTGCTGAAAAATGAAAGAGGAAACCATTGACCATTTACTTGTTGATGAAGGCAAGACCCGATGTGAACGCTAGATGCGTCAGTAAACAAACCCAACTTGGCGTTGCTCACCGGATGCTGTAGTAACGTAGCGTTAGAAAGACCTTTTTTGCAAGCTTCAAACTTATTAAGCAGATCAGGTGACCAAGGAAATGGTTTAGCACCCTTACTGTTGGTTGAAACCAGTGCATCAATCAATGGAGCCTGAAACTCTGCAGCCCGAGGTACAAAACGACGGTAATAGTTGAGCATGCCGAGAAAACGGCGCATACCCTGTACCGTTTGAGGCGGTGGAAAATCTAGCAAGGCTTGAATACGCTCCTGAGGGGGACGAGTGCCTTCTTCGCTAATATGATATCCTAAGAAAATAACATCGCTGACACCCAAAACGCATTTAGAAGGGTTAATGACTACCCCGTAGTCCTGTAGTCGTTTAAAAAGAATTCGCAGATGCTGAAGATGGGTGGACTCGTCTTTTGAAAATATGAGAATATCATCCACATAAGGGAAACAAAAATCAAGGCCCCGTGTGACCTCATCGATAAATCTCTGGAAGGTCTGGCCAGCGTTTCTCAACCCAAAGGTCATATAGGGAAATTCGAAGAGGCCAAACGGGGTCACTATAGCAGTTTTGACTATGTCCTCTTCAAAAACGGGAATCTGATGATACGCCTTAACGAGATCCAAAGTGCTAAATACCTTGGCACCAGCGAGATTATGGGCGAAATCATTGATGTGACGAACCGGGTACTGGTCCGGTACGGTCCGGGCGTTCAGGGCGCGATAGTCGCCGCAAGGACGCCAGGAGTTATCTTTTTTTACGGTCATATGTAATGGAGAAGACCATGAACTTTTGGAAGGACGCGCTGTACCACACCTTACCATCTCCTCGAATTCTTTTTTAGCTGAAACAAGTTTCTGCGGCGCCAGACGTCGAGGTCGACAAGAAACTGGAGGCCCCTCCGTTGTCTTTATGTAATGAACCGTATCATGTTTAATTACTCTGGGGAGGCCAGGAGGTCGCGCAATATCTGGAAATTCAACTAAGAGATTAGTAAAAATTGACTTGCCAGTAACTACTGCTCGAACGCTGGGCTGGTCAATACTGGCAGTCGAAGCTGTGGAAGATAATCCAGTAGTACCATCGACTAGTTTGTTGTTTCGGCAATCAGGTAAAAGGTGATAAAATGCCAAAAAATCAGAACCAATAATGGCAGTGCTGACATCAGCTATCACAAATTGCCAGACAAAATCACGGCGAAGACCTAAATTTAATTTAAGGTTAGTAGTTCCGTATGTTTGTATGCGGCTACCGTTGGCTGCACTGAGGTCATAGTTAGTTACCTGCCTACGAGATGATAGCCATTGATGCGGGAAACAACATAAGTCTGATCCAGTGTCAATAAGGAACCGACGCTTGGTCACTTGATCAGTAACAAATAGGCGGCGGCTTGTGTCATGGCAATCAGTTGCCGCCGCTACTGACTGCTGGTTGAGTTTTCCGCATTCCAATCGCATGGTTTAATACACCTGGAAGCTTTAGTGCCCCATTTCCTGTGATACCAACACCGTTTAGAGGCTCTATCCGAAGAGGAGGCTCTATCTGGAGAGGAAGACCGATTGCGTGAAGATCGGCGATGTTGCCGCGAAAGTGCAGCTACCTGGTTACTTACTTCCTCCAACTGTTTCGCTAGTGTGGCCAATGTAAGAGCAGTAGGTGCAGGTGCAGGTGCGGGTGTTGCCGATGTGGAGCAAACAGCTGGTGCCGGTGCCAATTCTGATATTTTATCAGCCAACTCTGCAATTTTTTCTATGTTTAGATCAGCTTGCGCCGCTAGGATAGCTTGGATTTGATGAGGCAGGCGACATAACCAAAGTTGGCGTATGATATTATCATCAGAGAGGGCTGTCCCAGCAAGAGAGCGAAGGTGACGAAGAAATTGGGATGGTCGTCTGTCCCCTAGTTCTTCATTACTGAGGAGCTGTCTAACTCGCTTTTCCTGTGAAACTGACAGGCGCTGTATGAGCGCATCTTTTAGTTTGTCATACTTGTCTTCTTTTGGGGGGTTTGTGATAAAATCTTCAACTTCTCCAGCCAACTTTTGATCCAAATGGCTTACTACATAATTATATTTTGTAGTGTCCCCTACAATATTCGCAATTTCAAACTGTGCTTCCACCTGAGCAAACCAAACCGCCGGCTTGTCAGCCCAAAATGTAGGCAGTTTGACTGCAACCCTGCATACATTTGCCTCCACTTCATTCTGGTTGAGACGTTTCTGCAATTCTACATTTTCTGCCTTAAGTTGTTGAAGTTGCTCCTGAAGCTGCTCGTTTGCCATGGTAAGAAATTTATCTAATACAAAAAGCAATAATACCACACACCCGAGCAGAGTCAAACATACAAACAATAATGTAAATATTATATGCAAATAAAAGACCAACACCAAAATTAAAAAATGTTAGGGGTAGGCAGGCACCCAGGTTATATCACACAAAATCTAACAAAGCTCACCCAAGCCAATTGACCAAGTTAAATTTAAAATTAAGTTTTTTTTTTTTATTAACCGAGCTAAATATAAAATAACTTTTTATTTTAATAATGCAAGTTAGTAATAAGCTAAAATTACACTATTTGATCTTTTCTTAGCCCAGCAGAATTTACCAAACAAACTCTTAAACATACAAATAAAAACAAGGTACCAAGCAAGTTTATCTCATACACATGAGTACCTTGTCAACAGATGAAAAACATGCACTCTGTTAATTACACAACTGAATATAAGTTATACAGAACCACATAAAAGAAATAATCTTATAAATGAAATAAAGTGTAAGTAGGTACTTAGAGAAAAAGTAAGAATAAAAACTTGCGTGTGACACAGCTGGTGGAGTTCGTGGTAGCAACTAGCAAGTTAGTGAATATTATTTTTGCAGAAGAAAACAACCAGGAATGCTCCAACACACGTTGAATGTTTTTTCGCTAAGAAAGTTATTTGAATGATAGTTTGTAAGGCACTGCACAATTATTTGTAAACACTGGCACAATCACATGCATATGTAAACACTGGCACAATCACATGCATATGTAAGTTAGTAAGAGAACTTGAGGTTTGAAGAGTAGGTCGAACGAAATGTAGAATTAACCGGCGATGTCAGGACACCCACTGGCCTGGCGGCGCCGGCGTATGGCGTCGTTGTCGGGTCCACGAAGAGCACCGGAATAGAAGCCGGCACGACAGTAGGTAGGTATAAAACCAAGGTAAGGGCCGGCTGTCTCTCACGCACTATACTGTTTGAAAGACGACTCCTGCGCCTCAGTAGATAGCATAGATGGCATTTGCTGACAGACAAACGAAATGCGTGTGTTCTTCAATCGTCGAAAAGGGTCACCAATGTGGAGTGTTCAACGCTCCTATCTTATAAGTCGACGTGTAGGTAATGAGGGACTCAGAGTTAGGTTCAAGTTAGATATATTAATTGGTCCACAAATAGATTAATACCTAATTATTACAAATCTCTACAAATGCGTTAGTTAATGACAGATCTCCAAAACCGTAATGGCCGACCTTGTGTCTCTCCTAGTGAGGGGACAAATTTTTAGGGATGTCACTATGGTCGCCACAAAGGTACCTATAAGATAGTTGAGTTGTGTTTGTTTTTTAGACGTTGTCTGATAAAATAAATAAATAAGCCCTGCATCCGGCCCTGTGCAGGAGACAGATTTATTTCGTTTGTAAGTCCCCCGCTGCCGTCGTTGCGTTGAATTGGCAACATTATCGAGCGCTTAGATATTTAACTCACGGCTTTATGTTATTTACCATTAAATAGGTAGGGTTACGTACGATAGCACGTCTACCTAAATATATTATACTAGCTTTCGCTCGCGGCTTTGCTCGCGAGGTACCTACTTAAAATATAGCCTATGTTACTCAGGGATAATGTAGCATTCTAATGGTGAAAGAATTTTTGAAATCGGATCAGTAGGTACCTAGTTTTTGAGTTTATTCGTTACAAACAAAAATACAAAAGTAAAAACTTTCCTCTTTTTAATATTACTAGTTTTAGTATAGATAGATATAGATAAGATACCTTACCTATAACCTCTTAGTAAGAGCTTTATTAGCTTACAAGCTACCGCCCACGGCTTCGTCCGCGTTGTACCTTAATCTAACGCGCGGGAACCGTACATTTTTTCGGGATAAAAAGCCTAATTCTATATCTGTGCCAAATTTCATCCAGATCCGTTCAGCCGATTCAGCGTGAAAGGGTAACAAACATAACTACATCCAAACATCCTCACAAACTTACGCGTTTGTAATATAGTAGGATATAAAGCTTATCTACTTACTTACCTACCTACCTACCTAGATAGGTAGGCAGGTAGGTTAGATATAGGTACCTATTTACCTAGGTAGGTACTTAGTTTATTATCTAAGAGATGTATTATTTTTGGCTTTGAATGTGTTCTAACCTAGGATTTTTTAAATTTAAATAAGACGTCTTTTGGATCATGTAGTTTATAATAATTAGAACAAGTTTCGTAATGCACGGTGAACGGCAGAGCAGATCAAAACATTGTGTGAGACGGGAATCGAACCCACGAACAGCCGGCCTAACATGAGCACCACCCAGATAATACTATACCTAACAGGTACTATAGGCAGTCGCACCACGTTAATATTTCATGAGTAGAGTATGTCTCTCGCTCTTTTCAATGTGAATAAGCAGAAGCACGACAAAATCGTCGACAAAATTTTGTCGCGGCTGCTATGTTAGCCCCACGACCAGCCAAGCAAACATAGTACTTATTAAAAATTAGCCACAAAAAAAATTGTCGCTTTTTTCTCATTATTCGCACGATACAAAGACAAAAGTCGACAATGCTAAAATGTCAAATTTGCTATGTTAGCCCCACGACCAGTAGTGCGATTACGGAACGCTGATACAATCAACACGACTTGTCAAAACTGGCTCAAATTGATTGAATAAAAGTACTACTTATGTATGAGCATAAGTAGTAATTTTATTCAATCAATAATTCAATCACTTGATTACAATGAAAACGTATTGACATTGATTGTAAGCAAAGATCCATAATCGCCCCACTGATAGTGTTGTATGGAATGACGTACTACGTAGGTATGCTGTTCATAAAAACTAGCTAAAATATTTTTATACAATTTATTTAAGACCCTAGGATTACATTTATTGGAATACAATCCAGACCCTAGACATTTATATACCTAGCATAATATAGGTGACAAATAATGACAAAATTCTTTGTTTGAACGAACTATACGTAGGTACATTACTGTCTTCTCTTCTTAACCCCATGTCTACATCAAAGTATTAGTACAGGTATTGTTAATATTGTGTTAAACTGTTTTCATTTATTGTTAATACTTATAACAAGTTGTGAGAATAGATATATAAATTTGTAGAAAACATGTCCGACTTTCAAATCTTTTCCTGTAGGGAACAAAAAATGGACCCTTTTAGAAATTATGTTTTTGTTGTGTATGAAACATGTTTGTAGATCTAAATGCAGGGTTAGTGAAAAGGGCAATAGTAACTATTACAGATCACTAGAAAAGAGCCTTTCTACTCAATTTGATATTTTACCATTATTTTAAAAACTTTTTTATCTTTGATTAACCCTTAATAGAGCAAAGGACAAATACTTACCACCTCAGCTTTTTGACCATAGAGCATGAGTCGTTCTATGTACACATTCTTATACTCAATATTTATAATGTGTGAAGACCCTTAAAACTTTTATTAGTACTGGCAATCATCCTAACTGTAATAGTTTGCGTACTACTAACAGTAAAAAAAAAATATCGAAGAATTTTAAAAATCGGAGGTGCTTGGCGCAAATAAATTGAAACTTTGTTCTAAAAAGATTCCGGTAAGTGGTTTTGTGATATTTGGTAGGATAATTGATAATATTATCCTGCATGACTCGTAGAATAACTTTTGAAATGAAACTTGTACTTATTGGAAAATCTTCGTAAACTTGGTGGTAAAACTCTTACCATTGCCCAGTTAGATCAACATAGTAGTATTTGGTGGTAATATAGTTACCATTACCCATTAGCGTACTTGTTATTTCAGGAGAATGTCGAAGAAAAAGAAGTTATCTGATAGTGTTATTACCAGAATTCTAGAAGATGATCTCTCCGCTATTGAAAGTAGTGACGAAAGTATTTCGGAAGAACCACATTTGAGCGATTGCGTACTGGATTACGACGATGAAGTTTCGCGAGGTCTTTCAAGAATATTTGGTGAAGAGCCTGAGTTGGAGACAAGAGGAATAGATGATTTTCAAGACCCTCCCGGGCCACGTGTTTCGGTAGAATATCTAGAAAGCGTTGAACCAATGACTGAAGAACCGGTGAGGGAAGTAAGTACGCGAAATGAATATGATAGGGATGTCTTTCTTGATGTTCTTTCTGAACCAAGCCACCCAACTCCAGCTCAATCTGACTTAGCGCAGCCTAATGAAACTGCGAGCACAAACATAGTAAGTAGGCCTATCCGTGTGGCTCAAAACTGGTCAGATAAGGTTCCAAAGCATAGCATACCAAAGTTTGATAAAAGGTTGACTGTCAACATGCGCGTCACTCATAAAACCCCGCCTATAGAATTTTTCGACAGTTACTTCCCTCCTGATCTCGTAGAGTTGCTGGTAGAACAAACAAACATTTATGCGGCACAAAGACAAACGCTACACTGGAGTCCAACATTTGTAGCTGAAATGCGTGCATATCTTGGTATCTTGATACTGATGGGTCTTCATCCCTTACCTGATGCCAATCTGTATTGGTCAACTGATACTTTTTATAGAAATCCTGATATTGCCCAAACTTTTACTCAAAAGAGATTCAAAAAACTGACTGAAAACATTCACTTGAATGATAATACTAAAGAACCAGCAAGAGATACGCCAGATCATGATAAGCTTTATAAAATACGTCCTATGATCACAAAACTAAACGAAGTATTCCAGACCCAATGTTCTCAATCAAGCACCCAATCGGTGGACGAAAGCATGGTAAAATTCAAGGGTAAAAGCACACTAAAACAATACATGCCCAAAAAACCCATAAAAAGGGGTTATAAGGTATGGGCTCGATGTGATGCTAAGACCGGATACATATATGTCTTCGATATCTATATCGGCAAAGCAGACGAAAATGCATCAAGTGAAGAAGGCTTAGGATATAATGTCATAATGAAACTTTGCGAAGGTGTTCCGCGCAATACTCTTGTAGCTTTCGACAACTTCTTCACTGGCATTCCTCTAATGAATGATTTGCTGATAGAGAAAGGAATATATGCCGTCGGTACCGTTCGTTTGAACAGAAAAGGTTTACCAGAAAAGTTGCTGCCCAAAAATAAACACAAGAAGGAAAAACTTGCAAAGCACGAGTTCATGTATAAATCCAAAGCTCCCGTTTCTGCTATACAGTGGATGGATACTCAACTGGTTAATATTTTGACAACAGCACACAACCCAAAATCTGTGTCTACGGTCAAACGAACACAGAAGGATGGTTCCAAGAAAGATATTACTATCCCCACTGCTATTGCCCAATATACTGTGAATATGGGAGGTGTGGATCATTTTGATCACTTCCGTGCCTCGTACCCAATCGGCCGAAAATCGAGACGCAACTGGTTGCGTCTATTTTATTTTATGTTTGATGCAGCTATTATCAACGCGTATATAGCCAACATTCAAATTCATAAGCAAACGGTTCACACACATCGAGATTTTAGACTTCGTTTGGCTCGCAGCCTTATTGATGGATTCACAGGTAAAAAAAGAACCACAAGTATCATTTTTAGGAACAAGCAAGGTGGAAATTTCGGAGTACCTGCTGAAATCAGACACTCTTCTGTGCCACACTTCCCAGAAGACCAAGGGAAGTTTACCAGATGCCGATTTTGCAGCACGAAAAATGTTCAAAAAAGATCAAGGATCATTTGCGATGTCTGCAAAGTAGCTTTATGTGCCACACCGTGCTTCAAAAGCTTTCATATTGCTCCAGAGGAAGGAGAGGCTATGGATTGTAGCAGCGCTAGTACCTCCTCTCTCTTAACCTTAACGTGCTAAGGTCAAATAATTACCACCAAAACCTAAACGTAAACGGGCAATGGTAAAATAATTACCACCGAATTTTCGCGTATTTATAATTATATATTTTTAGATTTTAGTTAATAATGTTTAAAAGGGGCCTATTATATATATAAATAATAACACAAAACCTGTTTTTTCAATATTTTTTACCTTCGCCCTATTAAGGGTTAAAGAGCTCATCTTTTAAGCTGATAGCATGAAGATGGAGCAATATAAGATTGGTTGTTAATAATTTATTTCATGAAAGGTTCATTTAAAATTAACTAATATTTTACGAGATAACCAATATTGTTTGTTGCAAACAATGGCGAATAGTGAGAACAATGATGAAACTGTTGAGTAGAAAGGTCCAAAAACACTGTCCAGTCCTGAACTCGGGGGGTCTATCCTACTTGTGCCTTTTTGAAATAGTAGGTTATTTCTATAATCAATACTATTTCATTTGAAAATGTCTTCATACATGTCTGTATAAAATAACTACAGGTTTATTCTTGGTGCTTATCTCATAACAGAATAGTACATAAAAGGAACCTTACACTCTCCTTTAGACACATTGGTTTGTAATAAGTAATGGCATTATCAGAACTTTTATCATTAAATTTCACTGGTTTTCACATAGGTAACACAAATTTAATATCAAAGGCTTTAAATCGGTGAATGAAAACATTTTAAGGAAATCTGCAGCTTAGTCGACTTCGTATGTCTTTCCTGCGGATACAACAGACTAAGCCGAGATGATGCTACTGAGGTGCCTCAAGCTATTTTACTATGTTTAAAAAACTGTCTCAGACATTACAATATCACTTGTAAGTTATTTAAATTCAAATAAGTATAATAATGATGAGAGTGAATGAAGCAAAAGAGGTGTGTCAGAATCTTAGCATTGAGAAACAGGCATGATTTTATGTATGTATGTATAAAATGCCTGGTGTTTTCAAAGTAATTAAAAAAAACCCTATTGTATGTACTACGATTTAAGTGATAGAACTAATCAGGATATTTTTAAAATGAGACTTAAACAAAGTTTACTTAATCATCATTTACTTAAAATACAGGACTTAAAATTACACATCACAACAGCGCATGGAGACAGCAGCGGCTGATATAAACCACCAGAGGCCACTGAAGTAATAGAAAACACAGCAAAATCTTCGAAACATGACCAAGAAGTATTGTAGATATAGAAATTAACCTTTCACACCGATCACAATTTTTAGAGCTATTTAGATTACCGGCGGCCACGACCTCGGCCTCCGCGACCTCCACGGGGGCCTCCTCGGCCTCCGCGGCCTCTCCCGCGCCCGCCCCGGCTGCCGCCACCTCGGGGGAAGCCGTCTCTTTTACCACGGCCTTTTGGAGCATCGTCAATCAACAAAGTCTCCAACGGCAAACTGTCCGGTAACAGATAGTATCTGATATTGTTCCCTCGAATGCTTAGCGTCTCCAAATTCATCTCCTCCTTGCTTTTGAGAGTCATTTTCACAGCTTTGAGATGTGTGTTCATCGCTACATCGACACCGGTGATGGTGCCGTGAACTACGCTGCCGTTCTTGAGCTCGATTGTGACAGTCTCGTGGCTGAGCTTCATCAAAAACCTGACTAGCTTCATTTTGGCAGTATTATTTGCTAGTTTTCGATAAAAACAAAGGCGGCGTCAGTTTTAGAATACGGATGATAACCTCAAAATTTACAAACAAACTTTTTAATATGGCGGCGAGCGATTCGCATGGTGTTGCAAGCTAAAATATCTAAAAATCTACTACTACTACGATTTATTTATTCACACTCAGTTTATCATTTTGCTAAGATAAAGCGTTCTACCAACATTGCAATTAAATCGGTACTGCTGAGGGGTCATAGAACCAACAATTTTTTATTGACCACCTGGTTTTTTGTTTTTGGGACGCATTAAATTGTCATTCATTCATTACCAAGAAGGCCTTTACAGGGCTACCACTTTGTAAATAAAAAAATAATAAATTGTATAGCTTGGTAATAATTATTATTAGGTACATAGAAGAGCGACCATGAAGGAACCAATATTTCCTAAGGCCAGTGAACAGAAAAAAAACATTTAATAAAATATTTAGCTTTTTTATTATACCTAATGTATTTTCCGTTCACTTCCTAAATAATAAATAATAACACAATGAATCAAAGAGAATATAATCACTTGGTCTACATTATAGATTGAGTAAACAAGAAACTTGTAGGTAGGTACTCCTTAGAGTGAAAAGAAGGTGCTATGCTCGATTATGCTTTCATGTGCCTAGCATAAATTGTTGACAGCCTGTCAACATTGAAATAAAGAAGAAACTTTTAAAAAGCAAGATTTCTTTACTCTGTTTATTTCTGTGTTCTCTTCAAGTTTAGCAATGAATCCAGAGGAAGAAATCGAAGCAGTAGCGGATGAAGAAGTTGAGGCAGAAGAAAAAGAAAAAACTGTTTGTGCTAGATTAGTCCTCTCAAATGAACAGGTTCTCATTCTCCCTTTAACTCTTACGTTACTGAGTGACTAGCTGATGTAATCAACGCTCAACCTAAGCCTAGACCAACTAGCCAACCTAAGTCTTAGAAAAATAAAGTTTGGAGGGTGTAGATACCGAACCTACAATATCTTAGTAAGAATACAAATTCAAAATATCTTGCATTCATGTTACACACCAAGGGTCATAATGAGGTTAGTGTAGTTCCAAAATGTTCCATTATAGGGCGCTAGGAAATAAGATGTTAGGTAAATTCTGGAAATAATAGGTAGTAAATGCAGGTAGTAATAAGTAGGTAATAAATGCAGACGGCAGCGATGGGTTCAAGTATTTAACTAAAAAAAACATGCGAACGGAGTCGTGGGGAATCCACATAATCGAATATCGTGGGGAATAGTGAAAATCCTTAATCTTTTTTAATAAAAGTCATATTCATGCTTGCCTGGCAAATAAAGTAGGTTCCTTAGTTTGTTAAATCAATAAAATCGTAGCCACGTAGAGTTGAAGTCAGTGTATCGCCAAAATGGATCATCTAACCATTTCTAGTGAAGTGAAATCTAGCGAGGCCCCAGAAATTTCTATCGGAGAAATTAGCGATGTTGGGAAGAAACCAGAATTCAAGGAAATTCATGCTAAATTCGTTTTTACAGAGGAACAAGTAGGTCCCGTGACAATTTGACTCTCGAGAAATGCTAAACCAGCTTACTTTGATTTTCTGTATTCACAGGAAAATGACTTACGAGAAGCGTTCAATTTATTGGACTATTCTGGAGAAGGAAAAATAAAAGCCGAAGATTTCCGTGTCGCTATAAAGGCCCTTGGTGAACTTTAAATTCATTGAGTATTAATAATATTGTTATTGGTAGTGCGTATAAAAAAATAAATTCTAGACAGCAAATAACGAGAAAACATTGGATAAAAGACTTATAGACAGTTATACTTATATACTAGTGTGGCAATTTATTCATATTCATATATTTAGCTATTGCTTCATGTTAGGTAGGTACAGCAAAAGTCCTAGTGTAAGTCCTAAGTATGGCTAAAGGACTAAAGTGCATCTCAGAAGCTCTTTTCGAGCACAAGTTGCGAGATTCGGAGATTTATTACATTTTAAATTGTTTATTTTCATGAATACAGGCTACGAGCCTACAAAGGAGGAGTTACAGCACATGATCAGTGCAGTAGACAAGGGAGATTCTGGCAAACTCAGCTTCGAAAACTTTGAAACTGCCATCATGAGGAAGATTATGGCTCAGGACAGCGACGGTGATATCATGAAGAGCTTTCGACTTTTTGATATGGACGATGCTGGTAAGGCATAGATACGAGGACAGACAGACAAAACCAGAAGATAACTATCTAGTTTACCTACCTACGCACGTATCTACCTCGAGACGATGATTTTATTAAAATTCAGATTATTCTTTCTTATTTTCTATTTTTGTTTTTCCTTTCTTGTGTTCAAATTTTAGTGATTCAACTGTGTAATGATCGTTGTATGTAATGCTAAAGCTGTTTGTTTTCTGATACATAAAATAAAATCTAACTATTCAATGCGTAATATCGCACTTCGCATTTTTATTGGTAGGTATAATATAATTAGGTATTATGGAGAGAGGGGTGTATCGTATTTTGTAAATGTTGCAGGGTTCATCAACTTTGACAACATCAAGCAAGTTACTGAAATACTTGGTCATTATTTGACTGACGAAGAAATTGATGAAATGATTGATGATGCTGATAAAGACTTCGATGGTCTGGTAAGAAATATTTCAATTCAATTAGGTACCTATGCACCTACATTTTATTAACAACCTACGATGTTAATCTTACCTAGAATGCCTAAATTATAAAATCTTACTTATTTTATGTATGTACCTACAGTTGGCCCAACGAGTCGAGGCATTCGTGATGTTAGCCGCAGGCGCTGCGCAGTATCGTTTTTCGGGAGCAAATAGGAGGTATAGAGAGGGGCGGTCGGACTGTACATGAACAAACTCGCACCTGTGGCTAACTTCACGAATGCCTAGATCCGTTGGAAGAACTGTAGGTAGAGGTAGATCGGTGTGTATTTTTAGACTGAATCATCTCGACTAAGCTATGGTATGTAGGTACTTTAAATCAGGTTACCTACAAGTATAGACTATTGATCATGTTTTGCTTTCCACTATTTTCATCAGTTTTTCATGTTTGGTAATCTTTTTCCACAGATATCTGTACAAGAATTCATGAAGATGATTAAGAACTGCGTGCACATTGTAACTCCTTAGACAAAAATTACAGTTCAAAATGTTACCATTTTAGTAGAAGTTTGTTGCAACAGGCATCCCTGAACTTATTAGGCTCTATGGATGCAATTTAGTTTATCTCCTTTGTTCCAAGAAATAAAATCTACAAAGCTACAAAAACTAATGTTATTATTTAGGCGTCAGTAAAATAATAATAATCTAAAAAGATAAAAGGAGGGGACAAACATTTGGTACCTACATAATTATTAAACTGAATTTATTGAAGGCTAGGGTGTTAAAATAGGAAATGTCACTGTCACTTTGCAGTCAGTCAAATGCGTGCTGTAGGATTTGTTTTGTGTTTTGGTCGATCAATCAAATTCAAACATAGTTCGTTACAAGATGACCAGAATTCAAGCTATTTACTAAAAAAACTTTACGTTTACTAGAGCTCCGTTGGATAATAAATTGCTTAACTACATATGTTTATGTAATTGGAAATTGCTATTGAATTCAAAATGGGTAAGTTAATGGATCATGAAGTTTTACCTCCAAATTTGTATCTTTACAAACCCTCACAATTTATTACAGAGTCCGAAGATTCGTCCCTCGAAAACAAATGTGAGAACCTAATGAACATTGTTGTGGAGTCACGAAAACGTTTTGGTAAAATGTGCGTTGATTACGAACAGAAAACATCGCTGGTTGAAAACAAAATCTTGAATTTGCAAATCGAAACCTTCTCCAGCTACAAATTCAAACCCAAAAATCCCCCGCCAGCCATCCACAATGAAGATACTAAAGACATTGAGGACTTCACTCAAGAAATTATTGAGATTTCGAAGAGATTTGAAGATGTTCGAAAGAAAGTGAAGAATACACAAGAAGTGGTCTCCCAGCTCAAAGCCGACGAAATGGGGAAGCGATTGCGAGAGTCTTTGAATGCTCAAACTATACTTGCAAAAGTAAAGAGCAAGGAGGTGTTATAACTTGGGATATACCGGTAGATTGGGTTCTAGAAAGTCCAGTAGCGGGTGAATAGATAGAATAGAATAGATAATGTAATAGAATAGATTTGCTAATCTACAATAATGATTATATTAATTGAATAGGCTCCGAAACTACCTACTGGAGTGATTTGATAATTTCTTTCACCAATGTGTAGAATTAACTTACAGGATAGGCTATATTTTAGTAGGTACCTTGTAAGTGGAAGCTAGAGGGGTAACAAATTGAATAAAATATAATTTTAAGTATTACTTTCCACCGCTTTAGCATTTCTATTGACCCAAATTATGAACTGGGTAGAATTTTAGCATATATTTGTAAGACCTTCAATACAAATGGTACTGGAGCCAACTTAGAACTGAGATCTTACCATAAGCTCTATGAGCAACATCAAAATAGGTATAACTTTGATTTAATAACAATTGAATTGAAATTGTGTTACTTCAAGTTCACTTGTGATAAGTTTATGAGCACACTTAAATAACCATTATGTATAGTAGTATATGAATAAAATTACATATTAGTTTCAAGTGATATTTTTATTTACTAGTAATATGCTATGAATTTTATTTTATAATTTGTATTATGACTGGAACAAAAAAGTCAAATGTGTTTTAAATTAATTTATTATGTACCAATTTTATTCAAAATTATCCTACTAGGCCAGGTTAGTCATTTCTACAAAGTAAGAGAAAAATTTGAATAATATGTTTAGTGACATCTGTTATCAAATTTACTTTTTAAAAAGCGCCATCTAGTATCGAGTAGTCTAGCCGACTGGAAATGTTATGTTATTTTTTGTCTTTTACTGATACCATAGACAAAAAAGCTGTTTATTCACATAAGTACATATAATCTTTCGGAAAATAACGATTTTATTTGTAATCGACAAGTTATCTCAATACATATTTCGTTGCCAAGCAACTTGTAAATTGTCAAGTTATTGTTTCAAAAAGAATTTTTGATGATTCTTTGAAGATACAAGAACAAATAATTAATATTTCAACCAGCACTCAAACTGCTGATACCCATCGTCAGCTTTATTCATACGAAGACACTGGTCCCACAAACCATGTCTAAAAACGTTCAAGAACTTTTTAAAGAACATTGTATCGTTCCAGATGTACTCACAAGTGCTCCATCTGAATTGCTGGATATTCAATATTCCAACGGAACTAGAGTCGACATAGGAAAAGAGTTAACTCCTACTCAAGTAAAAGATAAACCCGTTGTGAAGTGGACGCCCAAAGATAACGAATATTATACCCTTGCAATGGTGGATCCTGACGCTCCAAGCCGTGAAAATCCTAAATTCCGGGAATGGCACCATTGGCTTGTTGGTAATATTTTCGGAAGTGACATGAACAAGGGTGAGGTTTTGTCTGATTACATCGGATCTGGCCCTCCCAAGGGAACTGGGCTTCATCGCTACGTTTTCATTCTGTACAAGCAACCAGAAAAATGTGATTTTTCGAAAATCTCGAAACTCCCCAGCAATTCTGGTGATAATAGAGGCAAGTTTTCTATTGCTAAGTTTGCGCAACAGTTTAAGCTTGGAATACCGATTGCTGGGAACTTTTATGTTGCTAAGTATGATGACTACGTGCCGAAGTTATACGCAAAACTTAAAGGATAATAATAATTTACAGATGACGTTATAAAAACCGTAAGTTTTTAAACCGTCAAGCTTCCGAAATAAATATCTGTGAATAGCTTTCTTTAATACGTCAGTCAGATTGTCTATGGCATTGATCAATAGTTTCCGCCTCCGCGTGACATTCCTATTTTTCTCTGGCGTCCGCCATTACATTTTGGATTTTGCGTAAATTGGTCGTTTGTCAGCAAGTGCACGCCGCAGCGCGTTATCAGTGACATTTGTGTACGTGCGTAGTATCGCAGAGTTTCATAAAACAAAGTGAAGGAACGTTCAATCGTATGTCCATCCAGAATCTCAACACATTCGACCCATTCGCCGATGCTATCAAAAGCTCGGAAGACGACGTCCAAGATGGTCTAGTCCACGTCCGGATCCAGCAGCGGAACGGGCGGAAGACGCTGACAACGGTGCAGGGCCTCTCGTCGGAATATGACCTGAAGAAGATTGTCCGGGCATGCAAGAAGGAGTTCGCGTGCAACGGTACGGTTGTGGAGCATCCGGAGTACGGAGAGGTGTTGCAACTGCAGGGCGACCAGCGCGAGAATATTTGCCAGTGGCTCACTAAGTCGGGCCTCGTCAAACCCGAGCAACTCAAGGTGCACGGCTTCTAAGCGCCCGGGCCCAGAACATGTTCATCATTCATCCTCTTAAATTATGAGATCGTGCGCGTTATAACTATTACCCCTATCGAATATGTATTTAGAAAGCACTGACGTCTACAGAGAAGAGATCGGCGGCCGCGTCGGCGGCCCGCGCCTTGTGCCTTGCGACCCCTTGTCTAGAGTTTACAACGTTTATCGACGCCGTCTCAAGTCCTTAGTTGCAATAAACGCCGAACGAAATAGTAAATAATCAATTTTTGTTTTTTACGACATTGTATTTATAAATTGCTGTAATAATTCAATTATAATAAACATGTTTTTGTATGTGGTGGTTTTCTTTGAACGCATAATAACGGGAAGTATAGTCCCGTTGCCGCCAATTTTGTGAAAGTAGGCGCACGCATCGCTTGCTAATTCCATTTTCAAAATTACCATGCCACGGCCGCTACTCGAGCGTGCTGTTTTTTGCCCAGCTGAGTGCCTGATGCAATGCCCCTAACCTCCAACTGGGCATCGATAGGCAACCTTATAATAAGGTAACCAGAGGCTATTTATAAATCATAATATTCAACATACATCGCCTGTTGAACTCCCGGCATTATCTTTTTACTTCACACAAAAGACTCAATGAAATCCTTCTGATTAGATCGTCGCTTCGTCACTCATTCGAGGAAATAGGTCTCGGCTTCAACGTGAAATGGCACGTAACTAAGGTGAGTAAGGTTCAAAATATGATTGGTAATTAAAATGAGTCACGTCCTCTATTTAGTAAGGCTTACCGCAATGTTGAGGTCATCGCTACCAAATAATGCTGAGAAGTATAAATACATACTTACAAAACTCATATCTTTAGCATGTATGAAGCTGATGTTCGCGTGGCGTAGGACAGGGCAAAATCAAACGAATAAATACAAATTAATATTCTACGTTCAAGGTGGGTTACCTAGCGGCATTTTCATAGGCAGGCGCTGCTTATGCTTACCTACCTACTTTTACTTTGCTTCTATTCGAACGAAAGGTCCGTTGGTTATGACTTATGACATGAGGCTTTTGGGCGGCCTAAATAATTACTAAAAGCCGCAGAGGGATGAAAAAAATTGGTTAAAAAAAATACTAAAGTTACGAAACTTGTAGGGTAGGTAGGTACCTACATGCAGATAGGTATACAAAAAAAGGAATTTCCTGAATGCAAAAGTTTTATCCAGGAAATGTATGTATCTACCTCTTTTCTTCCGTCAGGAGCGCAGCTAAAGCCCGCTCCACACTTAGCGAACCGTGCGACGAGAAAACGACGAAGACTCGCGAACAGAAATTCCGGAAGATGTGCGAACCAATTTTAAAAATAAGCGGGTAAGTTCGCGGGCCGTAAACGGCATTCGCGTGCATTTCTGGAGGACGTGTGTAGAAAACAAAAATATCCACCAGTAATGCATAGGTATCTACTAATAAATAATATTTTTATGCAACAAAGGTTAAAAATGTTTGTTTTTTTGTGTCCATCCATTATTTTGTGAGGCTGGGTTTGTTTTGGCAACGGTCAAACTCCACTTCTTTCAAACATTTACTAAGTATGTAGGTACTTACTGTAAAATATGTAGGTACTTACTGTAAAATATGTAGGTATTAGAGTCAAATAGTTCAGTTCTCGACCCCACATAACGTGGGAAAAGGGCAGGACGAAGAAGAAGAGTTCCTTTCTAAATCCATCTGAAAAACTTAATCCCAAGAACAAGAATTTTATACAAAACAGCCATCTCTAATTTGTATAAAATTGACTTTACTTGATGACTTGGATACATTGACAAAACACTGACAAAAGAGATAAATGCCATTAAAGAAGAAGAAGAAGAAGACGAAATTTGATCTAAAGACAATGCTCGAGATTGTATTATTTATTTACTTCTAAATTATTGTCATTAAAATACAGCATTTTATTGTAAATCAATCGAGAATTATCAAAAAAACTAAAATTGAAGGACACGGACAATTGAATAAAAAAATGGAGTCAGGTAGCGCGTTGAACGACTGCCACGACGTCCGAAAATTTTGTTGCTGCATACCACTATGGATAGGATGTATATGCATAGCAGTAACGGGATTATTAATGGCAGTATGGGGCGCTGTTTGCATTGTATTCACAACACTCAACATATCGCACCTAGAAAGTATCGGCCTTTCCAACGAGCTAGGGCATATTACGCTATTTACATTCGGTGTCCTGAACTTTCTGTTGCTCTTTGCCAGTATTTGCTTGTTGTTCGGAGTATTTTATAGGGACAATACGTTGGTGACCGTTTATGTGTGGTTCATGGCTGTCTATCTCATTATGCTGGTGTTTATAATAATTATGGCTGTGTTATCGTGTGTTGTTTCGGGGAATATACATGCAATGGTTATATTTATGTTGTCATCTGTGCTTATTATAATCGTTTTTATGCATTTTTTCTCAGTAACAAACTCGTATAGGATGAGGACGTTGTGAATTTAGATTATACGTTTTATATTTTGATGATAAAATGGTGTTATCTCTAGTGATGGAACTGTTGTAGGTACTACACCTACATACGGTATAGTAGGCTCAACGAATGTAGGCATTCGTGAAGTTAGCCGCAAGAGCTGCGCAGTATCGTTTTTCGGGAGAAATTGGAGGTATGAGGAGGGGGGAAGGAACTGTACATGCGCAAACTCGCACCTGTGGCTAACTTCACGAATGCCGTTGGATGACCTGTACTTAGTTATGAGCTTTGTAGTGAGTGGACCCACCCTCCGATGAGTGAATGAAAATATCATGAGGAAACAGTCATGCACAAAGGTGCCTGAAGGTCTAGGTAGGTGTACCCAAAGAGAATATAATCACTACGTTTACTGGGTGTACCACCTAGTGACTATATTCTCTTTGGGTGTACCTAATAATTATTAGAATTTCGCGCCCAACTCAGCCAAAGATAAGAAATAGGTTTTTAAACTCCTTGTCCTTGAATTCTGCTTCATAATCCCTAAACGACTCCACAGACTATAATCACAGAACTGACAACAAATTAAGGCCGCTTATTTCGCTTATTCTTCTTCGCTTATTTTTTCGGCGAACCGCGCATAAATTCTAGAAATGCAGTGTGGAAAAATCAAAGACATTTTATGAAAAATCCGTTTTCGACATGATAGGTATATTATTTTCTTCTGGAATTTAACTTTGCTAGGTAGTAATCAAAGAGAATATAATCACTACGTTTATGTAATTATGTAGATACTTAAGTAATTTTACCTACCTTTTTTAACCTACGTAATTTTAGTTCTGTCATTTTATTTTCTACTTTATGCTGTCCTTGTTCTTGTTCTTTTTCTTCTTTCGTCTTTGGTTCTTCTACTTTCTTGGTTGTATTGACAGATTGACAGATGCCAAAAGAAGATTTTTAATTGCATGCTAGATTGCTTTTTAATTTTGATTTTTCTAAAAATTTACTTATTTTCATACTACGGCAAGGAATTAAAATACGAAAAAAATCGAGAGCCTCCGCACCCAGCCAAACATAACTGAAGAAAACACAAAACTACCCTCAATAATCAATTAAATATGTGTCTGGACAACTGCGGCGAGGTTCACTCATGCTGTTTCTGCATTTCGCTGAAAACAGGATCAATAATTGGAGCGTTATCGGGGATAATAACGGGCGCCACTAGTACTTTTGTTTTGATAAAGTCATTCATCGATAACTCGTTTTCTGAAAGCGTAGGAGTTGTAACGAGCAATAATTTTGCTTTTTATTATGTTATGGGCTTGGACATGCTATTGTTTGTTGCTAGTATTTTGTTGCTTTTTGCCATTTACTCTGGAAACAATAGGCTCGTCGTGTTTTATTTATGGCTCATGGTAGTTTACATGATTGGGTTTTCGTTCGGACTGACTCTTCTGGCGTTTACCACCAATACGCGGGGTAAGAACACGTTAATAGGGTCTCTTGTGATGGCTTCGTTTTCTTTGATGTGGACTATGTATATTTTCGTGGTTGTTAACTCTTATAGAATGTCGGTTGATAAATAAAATGTTCTGAAATGGATACATATTTATATTTTCTATGTTAAATAAATACTTCACGCTGCAGTGGGGTATAATAGTATAGTTCATCCAACGGATCTAGGCATTCGTGAAGTTAGCCACAGGTGCGAGTTTGCGCATGCACAGTTCCTTCCCCCTCTCCCCATACCTACAATTGCTCCCGAAAAACGATACTGCGCAGCTCTTGCGGCTAACTTCACGAATGCCTAGATTCGTTGGCCAACTATAGGTACGTAGGTATAGACACAGGTAAGTAACTGTAGTACTTTGTCGATAGACCACAAAAAATGGTGCAATCATCGAATAGCTCTCTTATGTAGCTAGAAACTTGCATACGCAGGTATGTAGGTAACTGTTCGAAAATAATGTATGAGAATATTATAAATATAATATAATTTGACTGACGACATATCGGACGTAGTACCTACATACAATACAGCCAGTTTACCATAGAGATAAATTACAATTCACTACAGTTTACTCTAAAAGTTGATGTAGGTATATACGTAGGTAGGTACCTAATTATTTGAATTTCGCGCTTGACTCAGTCAAAGATAAGAAAGAGTTTATTAAAAACTCCTTTGCCCATTCTTTTTATTCCCTACGGCTCCACAGACTATGATCACATCACAGACCTGATAGAACAAAATTAAGCCCGCTCCACATTAATTTTACGGCGAACCGCGCACGAATTCTAAAAATGTAGTATGGCAAAATCTTTTTTGTCATAATAATATTATCTAAGGGTATTAGGTTTTTAACTACTACTTACGTAGTAAATAGGTAGGTAAATAATTTTAGCTCTGTCATTTTATTTTCTACTATGCTTTCTTCCCTTGTTCTTCTACTTTCTTGTTTGTATTGACAAAATGAATGACAGATGCCATGCCAAAAGAAGAAGATTTAAGTATAATTACATTCTAGATTGCTTTTTTTACTTTTATTTTTCT
This sequence comes from Cosmorhoe ocellata, assembly GCA_963675405.1. Lineage (NCBI taxonomy): Eukaryota > Metazoa > Arthropoda > Insecta > Lepidoptera > Geometridae > Cosmorhoe > Cosmorhoe ocellata. The sequence continues at coordinate 3,720,876 of OY776271.1, read as the reverse complement.
AAAAATTTACTTGTATAAATACTACAACAAGGAATTAAATCAATAATACGACAAAAATCGGGAACCACCGCACCCAGTCAAACAAAACTGAAGAAAAAACAACACTACCCGCAATAATTAAAAATGTGTCTGGACAGTTGCGGCGAGGTTCGATCATGCTGCTTCTGCATTCCGTTACGAACAGCATCATTAATCGGAGCGATAATGGGAATAATAATGGGTGCAGCGAGTACTTTCCTCTTTATAATGTCATTTGTTGATAAATCGTTCCCAGAAAGCGTAGGAGCTGTAGATACAAGCACTTATGTGATTTTTTATTGCGTATTGGGCTTGGATGTATTATTGTTGGTTGGTAGTATTTTTTTGCTTATTGGCGTTTACTCGTGGAGCGAAGGCTTTGTCACGCTTTATTTGTGGATCTTAATAGTTTACATTATTGGTCTCTCGATTATGCTATTAATGATGGTACTCTCCACTATTAAGGAGGGTACGAACTCGTTGATATGGTCTATCATAATTTCATTGGTGTTTGTGATGGGGGCCATGTATGTTTTTGTGGTTGTAAACTCGTTTAGAATGTCGCTTAATTAAATAAATTGTTCAGAATTTTATATATAAATAAATTTTCTATATTTCAAATACCTAAGTACCTACTTTTCTTACGACTCCCTTTAATTGACTAGGTACTTAAAATAACATTCTAAAAAGCGTGCTATTGAGTATGCTCAATATGAGTATGCTTATGAGAATTTTTCATTTGCTAGCAATAGGCATGCTAGTTTTGTTAAATTCATTCATTTGTTAGCAAACCTGGTTCACACTTGCTAAAAGCTCGCCCCCCTCCACCCGCGCTGCAGGTAGCATGCCCGAAAATCGCACGTCCGTCGATTTTGGAGCAAACTCGAATGATGAAAAATGTTTTAATACACATGCTACGAGTATTAATGAGCATTTGCTCACTAAAAGCATGCTTTCGTGCTAGTAATGAGCATGTGTGACTGTAGCTTTACAATAATTTTTATGATAAGCACGGCTTTGATGATTGTAAGTACCTACCTATCTTGTTGTTAAGGCACCGACAAGACATTAAAAAAAAATACTACTAAAAATACTAGATACAGTGATTATATTTTCTTTGCTAGGTACTAGTCGAGAGTCGAGCATAGAATCTTCTCCTTTTTTTAAGTTGGTAAGAAATAAACCATTAAGTTGTAGGTACTATCACCCTAGGTATCTAGTAGTACTATCTAAGTACCTACCTACAAAAGAATACAAGAGAATGGACATTTACAAAAAAACGCACACTATTTTTTGATGTCAATCGATCTAGGATTAATATTTATGCGTTGCGTGCGGATCCATTTTGCATGTGTCAGGTGTTGAAATTAGTAGTACTGTCAATGTCACAAATTATCCGATTGTTCAGTTATGTTCAGACGTCAAAGTTGACGAATTTATCTTGGCAATTGGTTGGTCAAGTAAACTCAAGTCAAGTAGCAAACTGCAAGAAGGAAGAGTAGAGAATTTGTTATTGATTTGATGAGGATTACATTACACACATTTTTTAAATATTATGCACTTCCTCAGTGCAAGAAACTGATCTTACCATTTCAGTTATTTTTATTCAGAAATAGAATTAGGCAAGTATGAATCCGATCAAAAATTCTGGTCAAGTTTTTGATATTTTGATGAGTTATTCTGATTGTTCGCAGTGTGTTTTGTGTGGATAAGCTGAAACAATGACGGATAAATCGTTGGCGATGGGTCAGAGAGTGCTGGTCGTCGGTAAAGACGTGAAAGGCTCTGTCGCGTACGTCGGCTATCCAACGTTTGCCACTGGTAAATGGATTGGAGTGATCCTGGATGAGCCGAAGGGAAAAAATAACGGAACAGTTCGTGGTCATGCCTATTTCAGTGTAAGTCCTAACTGCCTTCTATAACTCTCCGTACCTATACCTAAGTAACAATTTAGTGGCCCATAGTCTATAACAGATCACTGCCCATAGTTCCTACCTCCTTAGCATGAGCCATAGTTAGCTTATTAGTTAGTTAATTAAATAAATTATGCTGGACAATCCACACAGCATCATCTAGACTCAAAGCTTGTGTTATGGGTACTAGATAACTGATATATTTAATACATGATATAGGTACATAGATAGATATTTTTTATTATACATAGAAAACACCCAGACCAACGGAACAAATTTCTGCAGATCGTACACAAATTTGTTCCAAGGTATAAAATCAAGGTTAAAATAGTTTTTAAAATAATAATAAAAATAAAGAATTGAGAGAACCACCCGATAGAGTGGTACCTGCCAAATTTTTGAAAGGAGTGGGCATCTCTATATCCACATGATCTTTAACTTAATGTTTTCAATTACAGTGTGAAGAACATTATGGTGTATTTGTGCGTCAAACACAAATTCAACTTCTGGATGCAGAGGATAACCCTATGGAGACATCTATCACCACCCCATCAGAGGAGTCGAAGCCGAGTAACAGAAGACTTAGCAGGTATGTTCTTTACAATACAGATTCTAGACAATACAAAGGTACAGTTCATCCAACGGATCTAGGCATTTGTGAAGCCACAGGTGCCAGTTTGCGCATGTACAGTTCTTTCCCCCCCTCATACCTCCAATTGCTCCCGAAAAACGATACTGTGCAGCTCTTGTGGCTAACTTCACGAATGCCTAGATTCATTGAGCCAATTATACCTTAGGTATCTTAATGTTGTGTTACATGACGCCGTTAAATAATGTGCTGTCACGGCCTAAAGTCAAAGTACAGATTTTGAAAGTCTACAAAACTATTTCGTTCGATATCCTTCCATAAATAATATTAACATTAATTTTAAGTAATTTTCATGTTAATTTTAAAGTAGGTACTTATAGCTTTTTTTTTATTATTATGGATTCAGGTTTAGGCTTCACTCTATTAGATGTTTTCAGTTTTTCTCTATGGCTTTAGCTAGTTACACAAATTGTGTGAAACTATTAGGAAATTGTGTGAATTTTTTTGGAAATTGTGTGAAATAGTTTGTCTATTAGAAAATGTTGTTAACCTCTGTAGTCACTGGTTTAGTTTTAGTTAAATTCAAGGGTTTAATACATAGTGTTCATCAATCACCATAAGCCTTTGAGACACACTTTTATCCTTTCATGACACTGGTAGAAATAAATTTGCGACAAAATTAAAGAAAAGTATCAATCCCATTAAAATTTGATGATTAATGTCAGTATTGTTTAATTATAGCTCTATAAGTAAGCAATTCATTTTTATTTCCGAATAAATTAAATTAAAATACTTACACATTTTTAATGTTTGTATATTTTTTTTATTTTTCATATATTTTTGTTAAGTTCTATGCTGGCAACACCATGCCCGAGCCCGGAACGAGTCCGCACTAGGATTACAGGGTATAAATATACCATTTACATTCGCTATAGAATGCAAGTAATTCTAATTTCAAATTTAAGTGTTACCAGTCCTGTAAAAAATCCATGCCAGGGTTGCTGTCAAATCATTTTGTTTTTTTATCCTTGCCAGTTTAATTAGCTCATGTTTTTAGAGATTTACTAGGTACTAGGTGTTCAAGTAAGTAATTGCATTCTATACAACAAAAAAATTGGCTTGCTGGAAAGGAAAAAGAGAATGAAATGATTTAGTTAACAATTCACATTTTTTCTCTTTTATTTGTTAGCTTGTGCCATAAAAGAAAAGGCAATTTTTTCTTGATAAAAATAAATTAAGTTTCTATTAAAATGTTTGATGATCAGATTTTTATTTCATCAAAATTTTTCCAAAAAAAAGTGAGATGATTTCGTCTGTTGTAAAGATGCGTATGTCGCTTGCAACTACAATATTCATCTTTTATTCTTAAGTGCATACATAACACAATAATATAATAGGTACATAGAATAACTTTTATACCTTAGTTCAATTATTATAATACTTAATTATTTTCTGTCAAAGAGAATTGTAAAAGTATTTACTTATTAAAAAAGCCGAATTATTCGACCGAAAAAAATTGAAAATAGCTTTTTACAACTGCCATTTTGGATTTTTTGCCCATTTTCTGTACAAGTATAAAAGAAAGTGAACTCCAAAAAAAGTTTTTAAAATATCTTCAATGTACAGAAATTTGTTCTGTTACAATTTTATTTAACCTTACTAATATTATAAATGCGAAAGTTACTGTGTTATGCAATCACGCCTCAAATACTGAACCGATTTAAATTAAATTTGGTACAGAGATAGTCTAGACCTTAAGAAAGGACATAGGCAAATTGTAAAAAGAATCTAAAAAAGACAGGTTACATACATACATACATACATAAAATCACGCCTGTTTCCCGACGGGGTAGGCAGAGATCACGGATCTCCACTTGCTACGATCCTGACACACCTCTTTTGCTTGATTCACTCTCATTACATTCTTCATACATGCGCGTCGGTTTAGGGTACTCTTGACCTGGCCTTTCTCTAAAACGTCCCCAATTTGGTCAAGGTACGTACGCCGAGGTCTTCCCCTTACAACTTGAGACAGGTTACATTTTGTAAAAAAATAGCGGCAAAGTAGCTTCCAACAGCTGGTAAACATAATATACTCGTATAACACTGTAAAAACGTTTTAGCTGTCTTCGCTTTAACCTCTCGTGATCACGTCACGGATCCTGGTTACTACCGTCGTCTGCTTAGGCACGGATCCGCGACAAGTGACGCCTGTTGGTTTTTACTGAATATTAAACTGTATAACTACCTCTGTGGCGCAGCGGGCGAGAGTCCGCCTGCGACGCAAGAGGTTGCGGGTTCGATTCCCGCCGCGGAACAACTTGTTCCGTTGGTCTGCTGGGTGTTTTCTTTGTATAATAAAAAATATCTATCTATGTATTTAATATGTATTAAATATATCAGTTATCTATTACCCATAACACAAGCTTTGAGTAGCTTACTTTGGGACTAGATGATGCTGTGTGGATTGTCCACCATTATTTATTATTATTATTATTATTATAACTACGTTTTAGGGTTTCTTTTTATTTTGGCACATCTTACTGAACGAATGAAAAATATACAATGATTTCTCAATAAATCCATTCGAAAATATCACTTTTAGACAGATTTTAAGTTTCGATTTGAAAAAAAAAAGCCGGGCAGACGTGGGGGTCGCTACTTTCGCTGCTTAAAACACATCAGAGGTTAAATGGAAAAAGTACGAATCAATAAATCATTAGGAAATCATAGTCTAACTGTTGCGTTAGGTAGCCGCTACCGGTAACCACTCCAAGTACCTACAATATTACCGACAGTTGGTTGCAACGCGTGTGCCACTCATATTATAAATGCTATAGATTAAACTTGTTGCCCTATTCAAATGCTTCGTATCAAGATGAAAAAGTAAGTATGTATAAAAAAATACTTAATTTAATCGAATCACGAGGTTCATGTGGACGGATTTTGAACCATGTTGACGTTAGATTTATCTGTATCACAAAAGTGAGATCATACTAATATAATGTGAAAACTTACGTGTATGTGTGTTATGTTAACCGATTTTGATGAAATTTTGAATAAGGGTTAAACATGGTGGTAAAGTTTCTATGAAAAAAAAAATTTTTTTAGATATTTTAGATGCAAAATAAATGTAAATGTGTTTCATGATTATGTATGTATTATATTATGTACTATATTATATACTACATTATATAATATATTTAAAAATGACCAAATAATCCAATACGGCGAATGTAAGGAGCTATTCAATGACTTTCTGTCGGGTTATTTAATAATTGCAATCTACATCATAAACTATATTAAATCTACATTATGTACTATATTTAAAAATGACATAAATCCAATATGGCGGATGTAAGAAGCTATTCAATGACTTTCTGTCAGGTTATTAGTTATTTCTAGAAAATTTCCGTTTGTAATTAGTGTGGGAGGGAGAGGGATAATTCATTCATGTTAATGTAGTGTGCTAGTACCTTAACTGATAGTTGATTTTTCTCCTCGCTAGTATAACTGTGGCCCAGAGATCTAGACCGACAACGTGAGTAAATACTGTAGTACGCACCATGCTTTCCTCCGCACTTTCGACCAGCAAAGTGCATGCCATTTTGAACCTTAATAACACGGTACAATACGCCTGATTTAGTAGGCTCGTAATAGAGCCGTTAGACTCAATGTTCTGTAGGTACAGTATATCAACTTTACGCAACGTTTAGCGTGTATAAGGCGGACGCAAAATTAAAAAATTTGCCATATTTGTTTTTATTATTTTCTGCGTAATAAGGCTGGAAATCTAGTTTGGCGACCAGCACATTTTCCACAACTACGCGTTTAACAAACTTTGATATATGGGTTCAGTTTGGTAATTATGTCGATTTCATCAAATTACGTGATAATCGACCAAATTATCAAACTAATCATATATATCTAAGTTAGCGCAACACGAGGTCGTAGAAAAAAGCCTTAAATAAAAAAACTTTATGTACGCGAGCCATATTACAAAAACGCAAATAATTTGACTGAGATGAACCCCCTTAAATGGATGCGTGACCCATAATGGCATTAATAACAGAGCACCGTGCTTCATAGGGAATATTATGGTGGCAATCCCGTTTGTCTAGCCATATTGGCCTAACAAGGCGCAGGCTTTGACATTAAAATGGGGTATTACTACGAGTATAACAAAACAGAGAGGCTAGCAGCAGACCGTGGACAATGGCATAAGCAAAGAGAGGCCTATACCCAGCAGTGGGTGAAGTCGGGCTGCGGATGATGATGATGATGATGATAACAAAACTAAGTTTAAACAATATCATAGTATTAAAATGGCAATGCACTTTGTTAGTCGCTTATTGAAACTACTTAAAATGCAACCTCAAACGATAGATGGCAGCACTGTATTCCAAGATGGCGGTATTCGTTTAGAATATTTATTTTGAAAAATCATAGGTACTGTGACGTGGGACAGGTATTGTTTAATATTATGTTATTTTTTTATTTACGGAGAAAATTAATTAATAATACACTGACAGCAAATAAATTATATTATACAGAAAACATAGTTCAAGTCACTGACCGCAGGTAATGTACCCAAAAGACTGGTAACTATAGTTTATAGAAGTCATAATTAAGACCTAATTGTTTGTGCCTTACCTAAATAACAATATTGTGTTAAAAAATATTTAGGATCCAAAAAGTTCAAATGCTTTTATATTATAAGTATGTTAGTAAAGGCTCCACTATTGTTTGAGGTTGCAAAACAAATTGTAGTACATACATAAAATTAACAATTCAAGTAAATACTGACTTTTAAATGTATTTTGCTATCTTTTATCTACTTGACCTACTTCGTAGAACTAATTATTTATTACTTCTTACAATGTAATTAGTAAATAACTAAAACCAAAGTACCTTTAGCAATAAACAATGTTTTTTGTTAAAAACAATGATTATATTGTTACTGTCCTATAAAGCACACGCTAGAAGCATTTAATGATTATCTATCAAAGGAAATTGACTCTTAAATACATGGAAAATGTGTTGAAATTGTTGATAACGGCAGACGCGTAAGTTTATTCTGGGACTGACGTTCCTGTCAAGCCAGGTCAAGTCAATTCAAAACAAAAACAAGAAAAAAAACCTAGAAAATGGAAATATATGTATTTTCAACTAGCTGTTACCCTTTAACTACGCAGCGGATTTTGATACGGTTTTTTTAATAGATAAAGTGATTCAAGAAGAAGGTTTTAGTATATAATTTGTCAATTTTTTGTATACATTGGCTAAAATATAACGATATTTGCCGGAGGTGTCGGAAAAGAATAAGCGGGCACCAGCTAGTATGAATAAAAAAGATACTCATAGATGTCAATTTCGGAAAGCTTCTAGCAAGTGCTTTTTATGACTCGTGTGTAAACTAACTTTGTGTTCGCTGCTCACCGAAGGGTGCGACGTAGTAAGGCGTCCCCCGCGCAACCAAAGCCAGGCACTCTATCGATGTCCAGGTAATATTGTACTAAAGTACACCAGCTGTTCATTCGTGACTGTGGAACGGAAATCAAGATATTAGCGCCCTCTACACGATACAGATTGAAACGCGAGATATGAGCGCCCTCTACACGTACAGATAGGGTTGCCGGGAATTACGGGAAAGTCCCGGAATTGTGGTCCCGTGTCCAGTGATTACACTTTATTGTCCCGAAATTCATGGACACTATTTTTTTCTATAGATTTTATAAAAAATAAATGTTTTAAAATAATTTGCATTTTTTCCTTAAAATAAGTACCTAATTTTGGGGGGTCAGGTAATAATTCCAAACGCAGTTATAGATCGTTTTAAAGTTTAATTAAAGCCACAAATCAGCCCGTTCCGCAATACAATGTCTCGTTACAAACACAGCCGTCTTCCTCGCTGTCGTAAACACGAATGCCCGAAACCAAGATGGCTATCGTTTAAAAATAATCCAAAAAATATAATTAAATAAATAGTATAAAATCGAGTATGGATATCAAAATACAATACTTAAATTAATATTCCATAATCAGCGTAACCAGAAGATATCTTCACCTAAAGTTAGTGTTGCTATCTTGTTTTTTTTCCGCTCGAAAAAAAAGGATAACTTCCACAGGAAATACCACAGGAGGCATTAATATAAAAAAATAAATGGGCTATATTACCTGGAATAATAATAAAACCTAACAGCTCGGCCATCCTGTTCCATAGCGTGCCCTCGCGCTTTACAATTATCAGTCATCACTTTTAATTATTTACTATATAATAGGGTATTATTTGATCAATTATTCAATCAATATATAATTTCCGGATAGAGATAATTTAAAATCACTAGTTTATATGCCAGCTGACTTATGTAAGACAATCTTAAAGGTTTTTATTTACAATTTCAATAAATATAAAATCTAACTGATATTTTGCCATCGTAAATAATGAATAATACAACAGAGTAATAGAGGTAGGTACTAGAATCAGCTCATTCAAACTGAAAATCATCCTAACGAACTAAATAATTTAAACATAGCAATGTTATTCACAAATTTACTTCATCGTCCTCATTGTCGGAATAATCGCTTTCAAAATTTCTGTTAAACGTTAACCAGGGCTGAATTTTATCAATGGCGACTACAGCTTCATACCTACTACCTTTGCGAGTAAGAGGTGTGTCTTCAATGAGAAACCTATCATGGGGAAGCACTTTCATTACGCGATAGGGTCCCTGATACTTATTTACCAATTTCTGCGATTTTCCGTCGTGAGGTACTTGTCGTTCGACACGCACTAAATCACCTTCCTTATAAATCGTTACCATTTTCCTATGCTTGTTAAAACGTTCCCTATCCTTATCTTGTTGCCGTTTGATACGTTGACTAGCTTCCTCTCGTAAGCCTTCAAGTTCCTCTACTGGTGTTCGATTCAGAGTATCATGAATGACTGAGCTCATGATCCCTTCGGCCCTACTTACTATGTTAAATCCAAAAAGTAGCTCTGATGAGCTTTTCTGTGTTGTTTTATGTTTAGTTGTATTGATACCAACCTGAATATCACCGATACAATCATCCCATGATTTATCATCCTTACCGTGCCCTGACGCTGAGAGTGCATCAAGTATCGTCCTATTGAAACGCTCCACTTGGCCATTGGCCCTGGGTGTTGCGACGATATGTTTTATACCATATGAGGATATGAACGCCTTAAAAGTAACACTTGTGAAAGACGAACCTTTGTCCGTAATCAATCGTGTTGGTACCCCAAAATAACTTATATGTTCGCGTATAACCCTGACTGTAGTTACCGATTTTGTGTTACGTACCGGAGTTATATTTATATATTTGGTAAATCCATCGACCAGAACTAGGAGGTAGCAATTTCCTTTCTTACTTTTAATAAACGGGCCCAAATGATCCGCGTGGACGGTGTGAAAGGGTATACTTTCCTTCTCAATGGGGTGTAATTGACCTTCGTGCTTACCTCCATGAGCCTTGTGATGTGCACACTCAAGACACGATGAGACATACTTCTTTACGAATTTTCTCATTTTCGCGAACCAATAGTGTTCCTGGATGCGTAGTAGAGTTTTCTCAAAACCATGGTGGCCAATGTCGTCATGATTCATCTTAAGTATCTGCCAACGAACACTTTTTGGTACCAACCATTTTAAAGCTTCGCCTACCACCCTGTAAACGCGTCCATTCTTCACTTTGTAGTTGGTTACTATATCGGCTGTTTTAGTTGATAACGGATCTTCTAGGGTGGTTTTAATAGCTCTTACCTCTTCGTCTGCGGACTGAACCGTCGTGATCCAATCTTCCTCCACGTTGCGAACGGGCAACACATCTAAAATATGTGTTTCTGAAACCGGTTCACCGACAGGGTTACGACTCAGGGCGTCAACGTGAGACATCCGCGCTCCTGGCCTATACTCTATGGTACAGTCGAACTCCTGAATCTGAACCCACCAACGAGCTATCCTGGGAATCAAATCACGTTTGGTCAACGTACTTCTCAGAGCATTGTAAAGGTATACCCGCTAGATATACTCTGAATCGGTTCAAAGATGCCACCACCGCCAGGGTCTCTAACTCATAGGAGTGGAATTTCTTTTCATCTGCGGTAGTTTTACGACTAAAGTAAGATATAGGGTGAAAAATACCATCAGCGTCGCGTTGCAACAGGATTCCTGCTATACCCTCTTTACTCGCGTCTGTGTGCAGTTGTATCTCTGCCCCAGGGTCATACAGAGCGAGCAAAGGGCGTTTGACCAGTTGCTCTTTGAGCGAGCGAAATGCCTGCTCATGATCTTTACCCCATGTCCAAACCCATTCTTTCCTGAGGAGGTCTGTC